>PVHT021183666.1:27938522-27980018 GCA_004024745.2 Catagonus wagneri
GTGAGGACTCAGGGAGGGTCCCAGCAGTGAGGATGACACCCAGAAACCCTGGAGGGAGGGGGCTGAGGGTACGGACGGCTTCGGGGAACTTGAAATGAGGGCCAAAACTGGAGAGAGCGGAGGACACCGTGGAGGCTGGGATGGCGTCCTGGGAAAGGTTGGCTAGGGTGTTAAAAGCCAGGTAACAGCTCAGGTCCGGAAACGGGCGGCTGGAAAGAAGTCTAGGACTTTTGGGTCTGGAAAATCATAAAAACCCGCAGATTTGGTTTCAGTCTTGGAAACCAGCAGTGGCGTGGGGGTGGGAGGGTGGCGGAAGGAGAACCTTAGGAACTAATATAAAGTCGGGGCCCAGAGCTGACAGCGTGCGGGAATCTAACCCAGGTCATGGGGGTTTCGTGAGTTGGGTCTGCGGGGTGCCTTCTGAGCTCTAAGCCAGGGCGCAGCGGGTGGGGGACCCTGGGGCGCACTCACCATCCGCCGTGTCCTGCCCGCACAGTCGAGGACCTGAGCGCCAAGCTGAAGCCGTACCAGCAGAAGGACTGGCGCCACGCGCCGCGCTTCCTGATCCCGCTCAAGCCGCACACCGTGCTGCGTGGCCAAGACTGCACCATGACCTGCGCCTTCCTGGGGAACCCGCGGCCCACCGTGACGCTCTACAAGGGCGACGTCAACATCACAGCCAATTCCAAGTTCTGGTACAACTCCACCAGCGGGGTGTGCACCATCGTCATCCCCACCTGCACGCTCAAGGACAGTGGCGAGTACAGCGTGTTGGTGGAGAACGAGCTGGGCAAGGACCGCAGCAGCTGCAACCTCACTGTCTACGGTGAGGGCCCCTCCCCCGGCCAGCCAGGGAGGGTGCGGGCCCTCTGCCTGTGTCGCCTCTAGAGCAGAGGCGCAAAATGGTCTCAGGAGCTATTGACTCTGTACCTATGGCTGGCGCTGTTCAATCTGCCATCGGGTGGGGTATAAACATTATCTAACCAGCCATCGTTCATAACACTCTCCCATCCTCTCCATGTCATCATTTGTTGTGTGCCTGGCCTCTGCGGAGCTGGGAGTTTGCAGTCCCTCAGTAGTCAGTAATTTGCACCTCTAGGTGGGCCTAGACTTAAATTTGAAAAAGATACTGGTGATCAGCCCTAAACTAGACTTACCAATCACAATCTCCCTGACAGGGATCTGGAAGGAATCTTTATAACATTTTGCTAGTGGTTCTGATATGCAGCCAAGATTGAAAACTACTGGAAGTTCCCTGGTGGCTCAGCGGGTTAGGGATCTGGCAGCTGTCACCGCCGAGGCATGGGTTTAATCTGTGGCCTGGGAACTTCCACATGCTGCTGGTCTAGGATAAGGACAGATGGGAGGCACTGAAGGGAACCTACCGAAGGCCCCCCTTCTGCACACACGTGTTGTTTCTGCTCATGTGGGGAAATATTTTATTTCTTCCTACCTACGCTATTGTCTTCACAGCTAAAGTTAGTAGCATGAACTTGCTAAGTGTAAAGATGACCTGCCTTGCTCCCCTTTGCCTAATCTCCCTCCTAGCTTCCCCATGATCAGATAAAATCACAATCAACAAGGCTTTCCCTTACCCCCCCCCACCCACCGCCACCAACTCTCTCCAGCCTCATCCTCTGCCACTCTGAAGTCTCCATGGCACTCTATTGGTGTCCATGGTCTCCATGGTTACGGACCTTTTTCATCCTGCTATAGATGACTTTCTCTGGAGAAAGGGCCATGTCCTGTTGCTCTGTCTCCCAAGTGCCCAGCTAAGTGTCTGGCACTGAGATGCTGCCTCTACAGTGGCCACTGAACTGTGGAACAGAACTAGGCCAGGGAAGGCACTGTGGGAGACATCCCGCTTTCATTCCACAGCTAGAGAGATCCCTTACAACTTAATTCTGCTTGTAAGCACACAGGCCCAGGGCCCTGGCTCCAACGCTGACCAGCCATGTGACCTTGGCAAGCTACTCTGAGTTTGTTTTCTCATCTATTTCTTAAGGCTGCTATGAGGATTAAATGAGATAGTGCATAGAGGTGCCTGGCACAATGCATGGCAAATATTAAATGCTGAATACCTGGCAGCTCCTGGCCCCACACACTCAGCTGACCTTGCAAGATTGGGGATGGGAGGACTGAGGAACCTCTGGGTCCTGCACGATGATCACAAATCCAGCAATTCAGAGTTTCCCTTGTCCCTAGCATCATTATCCTAACGAGTACTTGCTTTGCTCTTTCAGACAAAGATGACAAGTCAATTCTAGCCTCCGTCACTGAGAGTCTGCAGAAGAAATCAAAGCACCTTATGTGAGCTCCAGCCCAGCCCAGCCCAGGCATGGGGAACATGTGATGTAGGGCTTCCTGGCCTAGCCTCTGGGTGGTCCCAGTGAGGGAAGCCTGTTCACTCTGTGGCACTCGTCAATGTAAACATTCAGTGAAGGGACAATAAACTGAGTGCACCCTTGTCTGTTCCTGACCATGGTGTACAGCGGGGACCAAGGATGTGAGCTTGAGAGTGGGAGGGGGGTACACAGAACCCAGCCCCCTGAGAGCTTGGTCAAAACCCACCCACATGCGGAGTGACCAGTCCCTCTTTTGACTGGGCCTTGCCCTGCCTTCCCCTCCTCCACAGCCACACTGCCCCTGCCCAGGGTATAGAAGGGAAAGTCTTGCTGGCTTCATCTTTCTCCCCAACCTGTCCCCTTCCCATTTCTTCACTCCAGAGAGATGTCTTCAGAGTTCTGGGATTTGAAGGGATCAGGACATTGCCTCTTGGGTGCCCAGGGTTCCCACTTTTTGAGAACTAGAGCATCTGAAAGCTAGAAGGGGCAGCTCACTAGGTTTCGAACTCATGTTTTGCAGCAGAACATCTTTCCTTTTAAAAAGAAAAAAAAAAAAGGAGTTCCCGTCATGATTCAGTGGTTAACAAACCCAAACTAGAATCCATGAGGATGCAGGCTCAGTCCCTGGCCTCGCTCAGTGGGATGAGGATCCAGCGTTGCCATGAGCTATGAGGTAGATCGCAGACGCAACTCGGATCCCACGTTGCTGTGGCTGTGGCATAGGCCAGCAGCTACAGCTCCGATTCGACCCCTAGCTTGGGACCCTCCATATGCCATGGGTGCGTCCCTAAAAACGAAAAAAAACCTGGTTTGAAATGTACTGATTCATCTAATACCCATGTGGGACTTGAGTCCCTGTCACATCCCCACAACAGTTCAGCGCTTCTACTGATGGCGTATTTTCCACCAGCCCATGCTGCCCTTTCTAGTTCTGGTTTAGGGGAGCTGCCTTTTTTTTTCTTTTTTTACCTTTTTTGTCATTTTATGGCCGCACCCGCGGCATGTGGAGGTTCCCAGGCTAGGGGTCTAATCGGAGCTGTAGCCACTGGCCTGTGCCGCAGCCACAGCAACGCAGGATCTGAGCCGCGTCTGCAACCTACACCACAGCTCACGGCAACGCCGGATCCTTAACCCACTGAGCAAGGGCAGGGATTGAACCCGCAGCCTCATGGTTCCTAGTCGGATTCATTAACCACTGCGCCACGGCGGGAACTCCAAGGGAGCTGCCTGTTAAGATGCAAACGCTCCTGGAGTTATTCTACCAGGGCTCTACATCAGACAGTCAAATCTCATTCCTCCCAGCTGTTTAACTGAGCCCAGAGACCAAGGAGAAAGTAGATGCTTGAAGGGAATCTGGATCATTCTGGAGCAAGCAATAGGTCTAGGGTGGGGAGGGGAGGAGGTGGGTACCAGTAGAGGACGCTGGGTAACTAAGAGTCACTAAAGGCGCTGGACATCCACGCACAGGAAAGTGCATCAAGGCCCAGTTTGGTTGGTGGCAAATGCTGCCCATTCCCCATCCGCCTGAACTGCATCCTCACGCACACACGTGACCAGGAAGTGAAACCCACTCCAACCAGCACAGTGTTATCAGAGCCAGGGAGCCAGCCTGGCGCCAAGATGCACTTGGCAAGGCATGACCCAGGCTGCGAGGACATCCAGGGCCCCTGGGACCTTGCCCCCATCCTCTTCCCCAGGACAGGTACATGACACACAGGCAGACAAGCAGGGCAACCAAAGGCCCTTGGTTTTTATTTTTTATTTTTCACATGAGCAACAGGATGGAGTTGTCCCATCCTTGCTCCTCTTGCATTGAATGTGCCTTGGGTCTTATGACCCTAGAGTGTCATTAGAGCGCCCTCCTCTTGCTCCCAGTACAGGAGGGGCAAGGAGGAAAGAACTGAGTGTATGTGAGGGGTGCCCCAGCTCTCGCAGCCAGGTTCAGCACCCCCCAGCAGCTCCCTGAGGCCCTCTCCCTATAAGACTTTGAGACGCAGCAGGTCAGAGACAGCTGGCAGAGAAAGACATAGATAGGCTGGGAGACGACACACAGGACTCACACGCACGTGTGCACACGCACACACACAACATGCACGCACGCACACACCCATGCACAGGCTGGCCCCTTCCTTTGGCATGGTTCACCCTAGCCCTAAGGACAGGGTCTGAGGGTGGTGGTGTGGGGCCTGAGCTCTGGGCTGCCCTTCAAGATAGCTGGGACCAACTTAGAACCTTAGGATGCCCAAATTCCCAGGCTAAAGAGGTCCCCAGTCTTGCCAGCTGTCTTGCCTGCCCAGACACCCCCTCACCTTCCCACCCAACACTTAAGAGATTGAGATTGTTCAAGTAACAAGGACAGATGCGGGAAAAGGAGACTCCACCCTCCTCCAATCTCCCCAACCAGGGGCCTGTGAAAGGAGCTTCACACCCTGGATGCGGGTAGTCCCAGCACAGACTCCTCCCCTTCTCCCTCAACTCTGTGCAGATCAGAAAGAAGGGAAGTGGGTGGGTCAGACTCTTCCATCTGGAAGGTGTGAAGGAAGGTCAAGGGGCTGAGCACCGTCGCCCTCCAGAGGGGCTCCGACAGGCTAGACGGGGTAGAGGTGGGGAGATATCTTCTGGCTCCAGAATGAGCACTAGACTGGCCCTTTTTAGTCCTCAGCATTGTCCTGGACCACTACCTTTACTAGAAAGAGCCTTTTCCCTGTTTGCCCCCTCACACTTGGACACTTCACAGGTGGTAGCTGCTGCCCCAGGCTGGTACTGCAGCCATCCTGAGCCAGCTGTTCCAAGTTGCCAGTTTACGGATCCCAGACCCAGGAGGAGAGAGGGGGGTGACCAGAACCCGGTCCCTCACTCGGCCTTGCGCAGTCTGTAGTCTTCCACTGGCTCCCGGCTCTCGACAGCTGACAGGGCGATGAGCATCTGGGCAGCATAGTAGGTGGACATGATGAGTGCCCGCGAGTAGGGCACAGGAAAGCAGAACTTGTTGAGGGCGATGATCAGGTCTGAGACAATAAAGAGCAGCGCCCCGCTGCCCGCTGCCAGCTCAGTCCAGCGCCAGGCTGCCCCCACCAGCCGTAGCCCTGCCATAGCCCGCCAGCCCATGAAGCCGAGCAGGGCCACATAGACGCCCACCAGGTAGGTGAAGGCCCCTGAGAGGCCTGGGTAGAGGAAGGCATAGCACAGGCACGCCAGCACCGCCATCACCAGGCCTGTCCGAAGAGCCAGTGGCCGCATGCCAAAGGCTGAGGTGTAGAACATGTGGGTCACAGCAAACATCAGCAGACCTGGGAGTGAGAGGGACACGACGTGATGCAGGCAAGCTCAGGGGAGCAATGGGTAAAGGGACGGGGCGGGAGGCGACAATCTAAGAGGTTTTCCTCGTTTTTTTTTCCTTCATTTTTGGCCGCCCCGTGGCACATGGAACGCCTGGGCCACAGATCAGATCTGAGCCACTGTGCCAGATCTTTTAACCCACTGTGCCAAGACTGAGGATTAAAACCACGTCCTGGCACTGTAGAGATGCAGCCGGTCCTATTGTGCCCCAGGAGGAACTCCTTTTTTTTTTTTCCAGGAGTTTTCATTTGGGAGTAACAGGAGTAGGAAGAAATCAATGAAGGCAAAGACAACCCCCCCCCCAGCTCTTTTGTGGCACTCCAGAGCTGATCACCATATCGCCACCAGGTCATCCTCCAAAAAGGGCCCCAACCGTCTTTGGCCTCAGAACTCCTCAAATCCCCCGTATTCTTGCTCAACAACTCCCTTTCCCAAATCCGGGTCTCCTAGGATCCTCTAGTCCCCAACCCCAGGATTCCTCCCACGTAGCTCCTGCAATGACTGACCGTGCACAAAGTAGCCCTGGTCCTGCCAGATGAGGAAGGCATCACCTAGAGCAGAGAAGACGAGCCCCACAAAGATACGGGTGGCACTGGGGTGGGCCAGCAGGAATCCTAGGCCATGGGCCAGAAGAAAAAGCCAGAGGCAGAAGATGGGCAGGCACTTGATGAGGGCGCTGATCCATGATGGGCTGGACGTAGGCAACCAGAGCACAAAATACACGCAGATGGCCTTGAAGAAGGGCACCAGCTTGGGTCCCTCACTCTTCACCTGGAGGACACAGGACAAGGGCAGCACTCAGAGCATGGGAGCTCAGAAGCCCAGAGCGGGGCTCAGAGCCACGCCCTCAGCCCAGGCATCCACCCCAGAGACAGGCGCACCTCCCAAGCAGGGAGGATCCAAATACAACCCAGTTTGGCCTGCCCAACCAGCCAGCAGAGTGTGAACAAGGCCATCATTACCCCGAGGCCTAACTGATTAGGAAGAGAAAGGGCTCCCTGCGACTCATGTCCATTCTTGGCCCTGGGGCAGAGCCAGAACAGTCACTCACTGGGCCAAAAAAAAAAAAAAATGTCTTTGGGCTGGGGTGTCCATCCTGCGACCCAGTGCTTCTCCCTTTCTGCCCCCACATCCTCTCCCTCCTCAAAGCCCCTTTAGCCTCTCTCTGCCAGCATCAGCCCCCAGCTGTCTGGAATAGAGTAGAATCAGCAGGAATCCACAGAGATGCCACAACTGGCCAACTCGTGATCCTCAGCAGTGGGGACAGGACACCGACTCAGGGCCCAGAAATACCAGGTGAGTGCCAGGAATGCGTGAGGGTAGGTACTGTCAACCACTTCGGCCTCCACAGGGTCTCTCCTCGGCCAGTCTGCAACCTGGCCTCCCAATCAGCAGCCCCAGCCTAAAGGTACAATCAGGGGCAAGGAGAGGCGATAGGGATGCTGCCTAGAGAAACGGACCCGTGAGTTGGGAGCAAGAACACTGTCCCTGTAATACCAGCAATCTCAGGCATTGGGGGGCTGGGGGGGGGGCGTGTCAGTCAGTCTCATTTCCCAGAGAATTAAGAGCAACTCAAGGCACATCAGAAACAGAGGCAAGAAAGGGAGGGAGGGGTTCTCTTCCTAGCTTTTGATCTGAAGCCAGCAGTCAGGCTGGGAGGAGAAGGAGGAACTGAAAAAGGGAAGTTGGAGCAGCTGACTTGGTCTCAGCAGGATTATGGGGGAGAGCAGCTAAAGAAAGGCTGCGTCCAAGGCCATGCAAGCACATTGTATGCTGAGGGAGGGGGCTGCTGCTGCTATTCTGAATAGTGATCCTCCGGAGCTCCTTTCCTTGGGCATCTGGTACTGGTAAGCAATTAGGAGCAGCTGAGGTTCCTGGTATACTGGTGCTCTGCCCAAAGTGATGAGCCTCTGCCGGGGTAAGCCACCCAGCACAGGGCTCTGGGTACAGACTCTCAGACCTCCAGTCCCTGGTTACCTGTGGACTGATCAGGCTGTGAGGAGGTTGGGAAGAGGCAGAAGGGTGGCTCAGGGTCTAAGCCCGCCCTTGCTCTGCCAGGGATGAGAGCAGTGAAAAGAGGTGACTGAGTTTCTTCCTGGGGAGAGTGCCTCATGCCGGATGGTCAGGACAGGGACATGAGCAGAGCAGCACACGCCTTATCCTCAAGGTCCCCTGATCGCCCCAGTATCCACCTGCCAGCCCTTGGAAATATCTACTCCACACCCCTCCCCCAGCCCCTTATTTCCTAGGAGAAACAAGCCGTAGTAGCTGGGGAGGCTTCGGCAGTCACAGAGAAACCAACACTAGAAGGAGGAGGGGGGCGGAGGAGAGACAAAGGTTCGGGTGAGAAAGTCTGAACAGGGAGAAGCGTCAACGGAGAACGACCCCTTTTCCTCCAACGCGTTATCAAGGCTGCTTGGCCTCAGAGGTGTCCCCTGCGCCGCCCCTGATTTGTTTACAAGATGAGGAAAGGGAGGAAACAAATTTGGAACATGATTCTCAGGAGGTCCCAGTCACCCTCCTGCCCTCCCCCGCCCTCTCCCAGGCTTGGCTGTGGTCTGCCCACGCACAAGCCCGCGGCTCGCTGCCGTCCCCTTCCTCTCCCCAGCAGCGACCCAGCCGACCCGCGCCAGACACACAGAGATCAACAAAGTCACGCTTCCGAGTCACGTGCCCACTGTTTTCCTCCCTCCCGGGAGCCGGCCGGGGGCGCGCGGAGGAGGGGCGCCGAGATCTGGGATGCGGGGGACCGTGACAGCTCCGCCTCCTGCCTGGGGACGCGGGCCGCCACGGGATCCCTACACTTCCCTGGCCCCCGGCGGCTTGGCCTGCGACAGCCCAGTCCCCAGGCCGGTGGGCTCCGGCCGCGCGGGACACCGGTTCGCTCCCTTGCTCACTCACCACAGTGACCGGAGACACCATGGCGGCAGCGGCGGCGGCTGGCACCCCACTCCGGGCTGCAACAGCCACGACGTGTCCGCGGCCAGGTGAGGCGGCAACGACGCAACAGAGCCGCGGCGACCGACAATACCTCCCGCGCGCCGGGACCTGAGGAGTTGTGTCTGAGATCCCCGACGTCACTGTAGACACGGCCAATGAGCGGGCTGGAGTTGGTGGGAGCCAGACCCCGGCGGCGATGCGGGCTAAGCCCCGCCCACTCCACCGCCACAACCCCGCCCACTCCACCACCACAGCCCCGCCCACTCCTCCACCCCAGCCCCCACCCGCCCCTACTGCTCAGCGCAGAGAGGCATCTCCCTGGGGGCGGGCGGTAGGGCCCTCAGGGCCCGCCTCCCTGGGAATCTGGGCCGAGGCCTCCCAGAAGGTAGCCATGACCCCAGGTCCTGGGTGAGAACAAAGATTGGCCAAGAGCCAAACACATTCCTGTCATGGACACAGGGCTATGCATCTTTTTCTCATAACTGGAGGCAAAGACAGATTCCCTTCAGCCTGAAAACATGCAGTCCACAAGGACACAGTTGCAATTAGATCCACAACCTTCACCATGTACAAACACACATCGAAATGGACACACGAAATAGTCAACAGACTCACAACTTTCTTTTCTTTCTTTTTTTTTTGTCTTTTTAGAGCCGCACCCGAGGCACATGGAGGTTCCCAGGCTACAGATCGAATCTGAGCTGTAGCCGCTGGCTTATGCCACAGCCACAGCAATGCCAGATCCAAGACGCGCCTGCGACCCACATCACAGCTCAGGGGCAACGCTGGATCCTCAACCCACCCAGGGAGGCCAGAGATGGAACCTGCGGCCTCATGGATACTAGTCAGATTGGTTTCCACTGAGCCGGAACAGGAACTCTGGACTCACAACTTTCAACATGAAAAGAGACACATGGCAGCCCATAGAGCCATACATAGGCATAAACGCATTGCAGGATCACAATTACCCTTAGATACCAAACAAGCACATAGACACAAAACTGACAACCACAGGCCTACACAGACACGTATATAGGCATGCAGCAGCCTATAGACACAAAAAAGACACGGTTCCTCAATTGCCCTTAAGCACCCTTCACAACTCAAGAGACAACTGTAACACACCCAAGAATACACCTGAAATGATTGACAGGCAGACCCGAGCGTACTTAAGGACCCAAAGGAGTGTGAACGAAGTCTGCCAAAAATGCAACTTAAGTAGATTAATGTTGACATTACACAGACTAAAGGCACAGGCATATTTGGAACCAAATGTGTTTAGAATCGTGGGAATTAGATAAGAGAACTGGTAGGCAGTCAAATGGACTGGGATCTAGTCCCAGTTTTGCCACTTCCATGCTGTGTGCTTGGGTGAGTCAATTTCCCTCTCTGGCTTTGATTTCTTCATACATAAGATAAGCAGATGATCTCTAAGCTTCCTCCCAAGCCCAGCATGTGTAGGATGGGGTAGGGCAAGGGCTGCTGGTTTCTGGAAATTTCAGTCTAGGAGTCTTCCTGGAGATGGAAATTTCAGATATATCTTAAAGGCTTGGCAGTTGGAGGAAAGGAGCTGTATGTCAGGTTTTGGGAACTGGGATGGGGTAACCAGCCCTACTTCTAATTAGCAGCCTGTCAAGGAGTTGAGACATCCTGAGGTGGGGACACTGAGCCTCTAGCGCTGGACCCCTCCTTGTGCTGGCTGGGGAGAAGCCCACAGACCGAGGTCTCCTATGAGCCCCTCCCACAATGGGCTTCCTTTTTTTTTTCTTTTGGACCCTGCCTAATTTCCCTAAGGCCTGTATTATCTACCGAATGCCCTCTCAGAGCAGGGAGAAGCCCTCTTCTAGTGATAGAATTGACACCCAGAGGGAGTTCCCAGGTGGTCCAGTGGTTAGGACCAGCACTTTCATCACTGTGGCCCAGGTTCCCTCCCAGGTCTGGGAACTGAGACCCCCACATCAAGCAGCTGCACACCACAGCCAAAAAAAAAAAACAAACAAACAAAAAAAAACAGAAATTGACAACCAGAGATGCAGAGCCAGGTGCAATAAGGGTAAGGGTAAAGGCTTGGGACTGAGGTTCACCCACACTCTTACCCTATCCCTTTCAGACTCCTCCTTCCAGCCAGAAGCTATGGATAGATTCATCCTACCAGAATAGGAGACTAGAATTGTTGCCCAAGGGCTTTGTCACACACACCACACACACACACACACACACACACACGCACACACCCCTCTCTCTGTCTTGCAAAGTGTGCTTCCTGGAAAGACACTGGATTGAAAGTTACAAATTCTGGGAATTCCCGTTGTGGTTCAGCTGGTTAGGAACACGACTAGTATCCATGAGGATGCAGTTTGATCCCTGGCCTCACTCAGCGGGTTAACCATCCAGCATTGCTGTGAGCTTAGGTGTAGGTTGCAGACCAGGCTCAGATCCAGCATTGCTGTGGCTGTCGTATAGGCCGGCAGCTGCAGATCTGATTCAACCCCTAGCCTGGGAACCTCCCTATGCCACAGGTGTGGCCCTCAAATGCAAAAAAAGAAAGAAATGCCAGATCCTTATCCCACTGAGCGAGGCCAGGAGTTGAACTTGCAACCTCATGGTTACTAGTCAGATTCGTTTCTGCTTTGCAATGAGAACTTCTATTTTGTTTTTTGTTTTTTGTTTTTTGTCAACTTAGGGGTGCACCCGCGGCATGTGGAGGTTCCCAGGCTAGGGGCCTAATAGGAGCTGTAGCTGCCGGCCTACGCCACAGCCACAGCAACGGGGGATCCGAGCCGCGTCTGCAACCTACACCACAGCTCACGGCAACGCCAGATCCTTAAACCACTGAACCCGGCCAGGGATCAAACCCGCAACCTCACAGTTCCTAGTCGGATTCGTTTCTGCTCAGCCACGACGGGAACTCCTCTTGTTCTTTTTTTGTGGTTGAGTAGAATTCCATTTTGTATGTATACCACATCTTCTTAATCCATTCATCTGTCGATGGACATTTAGGTTGTTTCCATATCTTGGGCATTGTGAGTAGTGCTGCAGTGAACATATAGGCGCATGTATCTTTTTCAATGAAAGTTTGGTCTGGATATATGGCCAAGAGTGGGATTGCTGGGTCACATGGTAGTTCTATATTTAGCTTTCTGAGGTACCTCCATACTGTTTTCCATAGTGGTTGTACCAATTTACATTCCCACGAACGGTGTAGGAAGGTTCTCTTTTCTCCACATTTGTTATTTGTACCAATTTACATTCCCACCAACAGTGTAGGAAATTTCCCTCTCCAGCATTTTTTATTTGTTGACTTGTTAATGATGGCCATTCTGACCGGTGTGAGGTGGTACCTCATCAGAGTTTTGATTTGCATTTCTCTAATAATTAGTGGTGCTTCTTTGTAATTTTCTCTTTACTTGCTTGTCTCCCCCTTTAAAAGTGTGAGCCCTTCCATCATTCATCCATGCACTCATTCATAAAAACAAATGTTTTGGAGTTCCTGCTGTGGCACAACAGGATTGGTGGTATCTTGTGAGCCCTGGGACACAGGATCGATTCCTGGCCTGGCGCGGTGGGTTAAGGACCCAGTGTTGCCGAACTAAGGCTTGGATCTGAGCCCTGGCCCAGAAATTGCATAAGCCATGGGTCAGGCAAAAAGAAAAAAATATGTTTATTTTGCACCAAGTATGTCCTAGCCACTGTTGGGTACTAGGGTTTAAACATTTCAGTAAAATACAGGTTTTGTCCTCAGAGTACAGTTCAGGTAGGTAAGTAAATAATAGTTATGGAGGGTAGCAATTGAAGTAATTGAGGCATGAACATGTCTCCAGTGACATCAGAAAGACATCAGAATCATTCATTCTGCCTGGAGGAGTTGAGTAAGCTGGGGCTCTATCTACAACGATGAGCTGGTATTCACTGAGTAGACACTCAGGTGCCAACAAAAAAATGTCACTTGCCTTCTGCCTCTACAAGGTCACTCACTAGTCATTATAGTCGCTGACCTTCAACAAACCCTCAAAGGAATTCAAGGTGGAGGTCAGCAATGAAGCACCCTGTGGCTCTGGGAAAAAGCGGCAGAAATGAGCCTTCAGGTAGATACTTTCAGGAGATTTTATGAGTTCAATTTCTTGCGTATTCTCATACCTGGAAAAGCACTAGAATGATTAAGGAGACATCTGCTCCAGGTAACTAGCAGCAACTGTCTGCCAAAACGTGTTCTTAACTGCACATATCCCCCTTCACCGAAATCATGTGTTAACACTGACCTCTCTCCCATCTCTTTGGATCAGTTCCTCAGAGCTATCCGAGAGGCTAGCTCCTGGGCTATAGTCCTCACTTTGCTCCAAATAAAATGTAACTCACAGCTGTCACTTTGTGCATTTTTTTCAGTTGGCATATGCAGAGGGAATTGCATGTATACATACAAGGGGGAGAGACACACTGAATTCAGGGAAACCCTTGTAGTACTAGGGTGGGCTGGGGAGTGAAAAAGGTGAAATAAGAATAAGCCAAGTCAGGGAGCTCCCACTGTGGCTCAGTGGGTTAAGAATCCAACATGGATCCATGAGTGGGCCTTGATTAGTGGGTTAAGGTTCCAGATTGCGTGAACTGTGGTGTAAGTCACAGACGCAACTCGGATCTGGCATTGCTGTGGCTGTGGTGTAAGCCGGCAGCTGCAACTCCCATTTGACCCCTAGCCTGGGAAACTTCATATACTGCAGGTAAAGCCCTGAAAAGAAAAAACAAAAAAAGAATAAGCCAAGTCAGGAGTTCCCTTGTGAGGCAATGGGTTAAGGATCCAGCATTGTCACTGCCAAGACTCTGGTTGCTGCTGTGGCTTGGGTTCGATCCCTGGCCTGAGAAGTTCCAGATGACCCAGGCAAGGCCAAATAATAATAATAATAATAATAATAATAATAATAATAATAATAATAACAACAACCAAGTCAGAAATGATCCAAATGTTCTGCTAGGGAGTTTGGACTTGACCTAGTAGAAGAGAGGAAGCCAGCTCTCTACTGTTCCTTAGCTTCTCTGATAGTTTTCCATTCTCACACAGCAGACACACGGATGATTCACAGAAATGGTGATCAACCATCATTCTGGGCTTGCCTTGCTTGCTCCTATGGGACTTCTTCCCCAGTAGCCTCTTCCATCTCTGACTGCCATGGTTTTACCCCAAGATATTTTCTGTTCACCTGGTTTGCCCCACTTGGCATTGTGATCCAGCTCCAAACTGTTTACCTGGTTCCTGACCTGCTGCTAGATCTCAGCTAATTTCTCCAGGTCTGTTCTGAGCGCCCAGAGCATTTCTAATCAACTCTCAGAGCCACCTTACCTCATCCCACCCCTGCCCCACCTGGAGATCTGGGGAGGAAAATCAGACAATGATGAAGAAATATTAAGGAGGGTGTGACAAGTTTAGCTGTTTCGAGAGCAGTGTGGGTGGAGTGAAGTAATGAGTTGTTAGGGGTGAGCTGAATGTGTGGGCCAAGTGGAGGCATCTGGGAGGAGCCGGATACAAATCTAGAGCTCGGGACAGAGGTGAAGACAGGGATATGGTTTAGAAGGCATAGCCATTCTGACTGAAGGCTATATGGATGCCATGAATCAGGGAGGTCTTGAGGGAGTAGAGAGGAGGGACCAGGCCAAGCCCTGAAGGTCATGACGTTTAAGGGTTTAAGAGAAAAAAAAAAAAAAAAAAAAAGGAACCAGGAAGGAGACAAACTCATAGGTAACCAGGCGGATTTTTTTTTTTTTGTTAGAGCCACCCCCACGGCATATGGAGGTTCCCGGGCTAGGGGTCAAATTGGAGCAACAGTTGCCGGCCTGCGCCACAGCCACAGCAACACAGGATCCGAGCCGCATCTGCAACTTACACAGCTCACGGCAATGCCAGATCCTTGACCTACTAAGCAAGGCTGGGGATCAAACCCACAGCCTCACGGTTCCCAGTTGGATTCATTTCCTCTGAGCCATGACGGGAACTCCCAGGCGGATGTTTCTGACACCTCCAGTACACTCACAGCGCACAGGGGAAGAGACAGACCCAGAGAAGCATATGCTCACATAGATGATCCTATGGTATTTGTGGTTTGGTTCCCTCCTTCTAGAACAGGTGACAGATGGTGGTTCTGCTTCCCCGTGGTGGTAGATCAGAAGCTTTGAAGACACAAGACAACAAGGACCCATCTTCATTGCTGACTGTGTACTCCACCACCTTACCCTCTGTGTGAGGCTTTATTCTCTCAACCTCGGCCCAGGACATTCCTGGAGGGTTCTCCTGCCCTCTCCACTTACAGGAGTCAACCCAGGAGTACTAAATTCCACTATTACCCGTCTTCTGAAGACATTGGTTCCTGAAAGCCTCTGTCATGCTGGTGGAGCCCACCTGGGCTAGGCAGGTGAGCCCATGGCTGATGTAGCCCAAGAGGCAGGGTCTGCTCCTGGAGCCTTTAGGAAAAGACAAAGATTTTAGCAAAACCCACATTTCCAGCCCTCCATTAGGGCTGAATTTTAATGCTGTCTTGAGATAATGTGTGGGGCCTAAGGAAGTGTTCTGAGGTCTTTAGTTGGCTTCTGGGCTTGGAGCCAGACACACCTGGATTTTTTTTTTTTTAACCACACCCACAGCATGTAGCAATTCCTGGGCCAGGAACCAACCCCATACCACAGAAGTAACCCAAGCCACAACAATAGCAACTCGGGATGCTTAAGCTGCTGAGCCACCAGGAAACTCCCTTACCTGGGTTCTTATAACTCATTCCTTTTTCTATTGACAGGGTTATCATTAGATCTGTAGACATAAGTGAATTTCCCTGATTTAAAACTACCAAATTAAGGGTCTCCTAATGGGGTTTAATACCAGGGATGCCTAAGGAGGAACCCCTGATTTGTATTGGGTGTATGGGATTAGAAAATCTCCAACATCCAGATTGTAGAGTCCGAACTCTGTAAAGTCCAAGTGTTTTAGTAAATCCTTGCATTGGGGTCGTCCAAGTCCAGCTGTCTCACCAGCAACCTCGGTTCCCCTCCACCAACCCTCCCTCTCCAGACACTACGCTCTCGGCGCTGTGCATTTGGGTTGCTCCCTCCTCAGTGCTGGGAAGCTAGTACAAGGAAATAGAAACAAGAAGGGAGGAGGGTCTGGGGGCTGAGCAGGAAGATGGTTTTTGAGAAACAAACAAAAACACCTAGGAAGTCCCATTCATCAAGCCCCAGGATCCCGAATGAATAATTCTCTCCATGACATCAGTGCCTTGAGGACCAGTCTTGGGATAACAAGCCGGTGTAGACCCTTGCAGCTTTTCCTCTCAAAGAACTCATCTTCCCGGACAGATGATCACCCCTGACCAGACTCTTCCTCTAGTTAACCTGGCTCAGATACTATCATTCATTTAAATGACTGGTATTTATTAACCACTTCCAATGGGCCAGGCTGGATCTGGGCCACAAGAACAGAACATGTATATCGCGGAGCTCATGGTCCTGCAGGAGAGGCTGATGCAATGACCACAGCCTCAGCTTCCCACCTCCACCCCACCCCCTCACCTCAGATCTCCAAGATCAGAATATTGAGCAAGGACAGCGGGGGCTGGCTGGGCCTGGCTGGGCCTGGCTGGACCTTTCAAAACTTCCTCCCGATTGGACGGGAAGTGGATCAAAGCCAGTGAGGCTGTGGCCCCCGGCTCAGGGGTCTGAAGGGTTATCTGTGTTGCCTTGGTCCTCTCCAAATGCTTTCCTATTCCGGGTCAGCTTCCTGCCTCCCATCCGGAGAAGACTGGGCTTTGGGAGTGTGTAATACTTACTCACTCAGTCACTCACTTATTTATTTATTTATTTACTTATTTATTTATTGTCTTTTTGCCTTTTCTAGGGCTGCACCCGCGGCATATGGAGGTTCACAGGCTAGGGGTCTAATCAGAGCCGTAGCTGCCGGCCTACGCCACAGTCACAGCAATGCGGGATCCGAGCCACGTCTGCAACCTACACCACAGCTCACAGCAACACCGGATCCTTAACCCACTGAGCGAGGCCAAGGATCGAACCCGCAACCTGATGGTTCCTACTCGGATTCGTTAACCACTGAGCCACGACGGGAAGCCCTATAATACTTATTTATTACAACAGAATTTAAACTGTCAGATTAAAAGAGCTAGAATTATGGAGTTCCCATTATGGCGCAGTGGAAACGAATCTGACTAGGAGCCATGAGGTTGCAGGTTCAATCCCTGGCCTCACTCAGTGGGTTAAGGATCCGGCATTGCCGTGAGTTGCGGTGTAGGTTACAGACGTGGCTCGGATCTGGAGTTGCTGTGGCTGTGGTGTAGGCCAGTGGCTACAGCTCCGATACAACCCCTAGCCTGAGAGCCTCCGTATGCCACAGGTTTGGCTCTAAAAAAAAAAAAAGAAAAGCGGAGAGAAGGACCACCAGAATGGGTCCCGGGGCCACTAAACACCAATCTGAAGAAGGATGAAAGCTTGCATCTACTCTGATCCTTATCTGTGACTCTATTTTCTACTCCTAAACTATAAAACCGCTTCCTAATCTCTCCCAAGGGAGGGTCCAGTCTTTAGGGCATTAGCTTGCTGTGGCCTCCTTTGCCTGGCAAAGCAATAAAGCTCTTCTTTTCTCCTTCACCCAAAACTCTATCTCCGCATTTCTATCGAGCACCTGTGGACAGAGGCCAGAGTTTCAGCAACAAACAATAACAACCATTTCGGAGTTTGGAGCAAAGAAAGGTTTATTGTAGGCCACGCAAGGGAAACACGTGGCTTGTGCTCAACAGCCCTGAACTTGGAGTTCCAATCATGGTGCATTGGAAAACGAATCCGACTAGGAACCACGAGCTCATGGGTTCGATCCCTGGCCTCGCTCAGTGGGTTAAGGATCTGGCATTGCCATGAGCTGTGGTGTACGTCGCAAACGCAGCTGGGATCCTGTGTTGCTGTGGCTGTGGCGTAGACCAGCTGCTGTAGCTCCGATTCAACCCCTAGCCTGGGAACCTCCATATGCCGCAGGTACAGCCCTAAAAAAAAAACCCAAAAAACTAAACTTCATGACAGTTTTTGGGGGGAGTTTTTATAGGCAAAATTTGGGGAGAGGGCTGCAGGGTGTGCGACTTCTGGTTGGTTGATGGTGAGGTAACAGCACGGTGCTCAGGAATCTGGCTCTGAGTCTGCAGTTGCCATCCTCCACCTGGGTTGGGGGCCTTAGTTCCTGCAGAAGATATTATTCTGTCTACCCATTGAGGAGGAACCAGGATCCTGCTTTAATCACCGCACTAGGGTTTTGATAGGGATGGAATGGGATAGTTACACAGGTAGTTGCAGAAGTCCCATTCAGGGGCCACAGATAGGGAAAACTAATGAACTTTGGGAGATCACTGTAATTTAATAATTGCTCAAGAAAGCCACTAGAACAAAGCAGGCTTGTTTAATAAAAGCACGTGATATGCCTCGGGTCATTAAATGAAAGATAAAATGAGGCCTGCATTCAAGTTCAGACCAAGGGCAAGGGTTTAAGGATAGCCCTTCTGCTGATTTGAATAAGCACCTTGACATTCCTAGTTTGACCTTAAAGGGTCAAATAACTTTCTTACCAGATTCCCAGCAGCAGCTACTACTCGATGAAATAGGAAGAAGCAGTCTTTTCCCACACCGCCCTCCCCTCGGATTATAAAATTGTAATCCTCAGGACAGTGCTTCTTTGCCTGCCCCCGACTGCATCTCTCACAAGTGTCTTTTCTTTTGCTTTTGCTTTTTAGGGCCGTACTCGCAGCAAATGGAGGTTCCCGGGCTAGGGGTCAAATCAGAGCTGTAGCTGTCAGGCCTGTATGACAGTCACAGCATTGCAGGATCTGAGCCCCATCTGTGACCTACACCACAGCTCATGGCAACACTGGTTCCTTAACCCATTAAGCGAGGTCAGGGATCGAACCTATGTCCTCAAGGATACTAGTCAGATTTGTTAACCACTGAGCCACGATGGGAACTCCACAAATGTCTTTTCTTATTAAACCTACTTCTTGCCTATTTGTCTCTCGCTGAATTCCTTCTGCGCTGAGGCATAAAGAATCTGAACCTCAGTAAGTCCAGACACAGGGTGAGTGATTCTAATTTAAAACCGGTGGGGAGTTCCCCTCCTGGCTCAGCAGTTAATGAACCCAACTAGCATCCATGAAGACGCGGGTTTGATCCCTGGCCTCACTCAGTGGGTTAAGGATCCAGCGTTGCCGTGAGCTGTGGTGTAGGTTGCAGAGGCGGCTCGGATCTGGCGTTGCTGTGGCTGTGGTGTAGGCTGGCAGCTACAGCTCTGATTGGATTCCTAAAAAGAAAAAAAAAAAAAAAAAAAACTGGGTTCAAGTCCCAGTCTGACTTCTAGCTGGGTCTGAGTCCCAGCGCATGGGTTCAAGTACCAATCTGGGTTCTAGCTAGGTTCAAGTCTTAAGTGTTGTCAGTTTCACACGTGCGGCTTAGATTCAGTCCCTGGCAGAGCGACTTCCATATGCCTCAGGTGTGATCACTAAAAAAAATATACATATAACAGAAACAGCTTTGGAAGCCAGCAGTTCTTGGTTAGAGTCCCAGAACCACCAACTTTTCTTGGGCAAGTGATTGTGAAAACGTACACCTCAGATTGCAACTTGAATACAATCGCACCTCAGATGGGACTTGAACCCACAATCCCTGGCTTAGGAGGGGATATAAACCCCCTCTCCCAGCTGAAACTGCACACCTTGTCTCTGGACTTCATGAAGCTCAGGTTCTTCAGGTCTCAGTGCAGAAGGAATTCAGCAAGAGGCAAAGGCCTAGGTAAGAAGTAGATTTATTAATCTCCTTTGCAAAGAGGTTGTGGGAAAATGGGGCGTGAGCGGATGGTGACGTCCCAGATCCCAGGCGAGTTCCTTGGGACGGGCTGCCAAGTGAGGGCTCTGGGTCCCACACAGGAAAAAAATTCAAGAGCGCGCCATGGTGAAGGGAAAACAAAGACACACATTCCATGGGCAGAATGTGGCGCATCTCAGAAGCCAAGAAGGGCCCCGAAACATGAGTTGGTTAGTTTTTATGGGCTGGGTCATTTCATAGGCTAGTGACTGGGAGGTTTATTCCAACTTTTTGGGGGGGAGGGGCAGGGATTTCCAAGAACTGAGCCACTGCCCACTTTCGGCCTTTCATGGTCAGCCTCACAACTGTCCCAGCACCTATGGGTGTGTCATTTAATGTATTAAATGAGTGTGTAATGAGGCTCACGGTCTACTAGAAGTCAAATCTCCCACCATCTTGGACCTAGTTGGTCCTTCGCAGTTTATGTCATGTCCTCAAAGGCTCTGTCGTTCTTTTGATGGCTGTGCACCGCCTCCCTCCCTCCCGTCTCTCTCCTGATCCCTCCTGTCCGGATCTTTCTGAACCTCAATTTCCTGTGGTGTACAGAAACTAGCAGTCTTCTCAGAGAGTTTTTGTGGGACTTCAACTTATGTATAAGACACCTGATACTTAAAAAGTGCTCAGTACTAGTGCTTTCCTTCCTTTGAGGAAACGAATTCAGAGTGGGCTTTACCTGCCTGGAATGACTTAGGCACAGCCTTCTCTGAAGATAATGAGACTTCTCACAAATACTGGAGCGCATCCAAATCATTTGGGATGCTTGTTAAACATACAGGTTCCCCCTGGTGGTTCTGTCTCAGCAGCCTTAGTGTGGAGTCCTGGCATCTATTTTAAAAAGCTCCCCGGGAGTTCCCATCGTGGCGCAGTGGTTGACGAATCCGACTAGGAACCATGAGGTTGCAGGTTCGATCCCTGCCTTTGCTCAGTGGGTTAAGGATCCAGCGTTGCCATGAGCTGTGGTGTAGGTTGCAAACGCGGCTCGGATCCTGCGTTGCTGTGGCTGTGGTGTAGGCCAGTGGCTACAGCTCCGATTAGACCCCTAGCCTGGGAACCTCCACATGCCGCAGGTGTGGCCTTAAAATGACAAAAGGCAAAAGAAAAAAAAAAAGCTCCCCAAGTGATTCATGTGCACAATGAAGTTTGGGAACTTCTGTACTAGGAAACAAACTCTTCATTCAGTAAGTATGTGCCAGGTGCTAGGCGGAGGCAAAGAAGAAAACAACGTAATTTTTGGAAGGTCAATGCCTAGCACAGGGCTTGGCATTAATGAGCGCTTATTAAATAGTTATCAAATGAGAGACTTCAAGGAGGTGTTTCCTACTGGGGGTATGAGCAAATAAAACAGGCAATAGCCATAAGGACTTTTAATGCAAGTGGGCAACAGGAGTTCCCGTCGTGGCATGTGAAAACGAATCCGACTAGGAACCATAAGGTTGAGGGTTCGATCCATGGCCTTGCTCAGTGGATTAAGGATCTGGCGTTGCCATGAGCTGTGGTGTAGGTTGCAGATGCGGCTCGGATCCTGTGTTGCTGTGGCTGTGGTGTAGGCCGGCAGCTGTAGCTCCGATTAGACCCCTAGCCTGGGAAACTCCATATGCCACAGGTGTTGCCCTAAAAAGACAAAGAAAGAAAAAAGAAAGAAAGAAAGCGGGCACCAAAGACAGGGTAGCTAAAGGGTCAGGAATGCTGCCTGCAGAGGGAGTGTCTGAAAAGGCTTCCTGGAAGAGGGGGGCTTCTGGCAGCTTGAAGGATAGGCAGGGTTTGCCAGCCGGATTAGTGGCTGTGTGCAGTATGACTGAGTATGTCTGGAGCACGGGTACCAGGAAAGTCCTGGGAAATGAAGCAGCAAGAGGTGTGTGTTTGGGAACTAGACTGTGATGAATCCGCTGTAATAGGGACTTTCAAATTTAGGAGGAAGTTCATGGGGAGTCACGGGAGTGATGGGGGTGAACTTTTCACTGTGGAAAGCTTGTTTTAGCAGCCATCAGTATGGAGAACAGAATGACGCCATCGACACCTAAGGCAAGGAGAGGATTAGGCGGCTGGTGCGGTAGTCCGTGAGAGCACTGGAGATCCGAACTGAGTGGAGCGAGAGGATTTTATGTAGTACTTTCCCATATTGGAATGCTCGCATCCCAGTGTGGTGTTTTATAAAACTTAGAGGGAAATTTTGTCTATGAGGCTATTACAAAGAGCCTTTTTCGATTGTAAAAGTAAGATATTCACTAAAAAAAAACTGTAAAATATAGAAAAGCATAAATAATAGGGATCATGTAAAATGCCAAAGTCCAGAGATAATCATAGCTGAATGTTTTGGTATATTTCCCTTTTTGTTGTTGTTGTTGTTGCTTTTTAGGGCCACACCCGCGGCATATGGAGGTTCCCAGGCTAGGGGCTGAATTGGAGCTGTAGCTGCCGGCCTACACCACAGCCACAGCAACGCAGGGTCTGAGCAGCATCTGCAACCTACACCACAGCTCACATATCCTTAAACCACTGAGCAATACTAGGGATCGAACCCTCAACCTAGCCGGATTTGTTTCTGCTGCGCCACGGCAGGAACTCCATTTTGTGGGCAGGGTGTATATTTCTTTCTAATTTTTTGTTTTGTTTTGTTTTTAGGGCTGTACCTGTGGCATATGGAAGTTCCCAGGCTAGGAGTCGAATCAAAGCTGCAGCTGCCTGCCTAAATCACAGCCACAGCGACTCAGGGCCCAAGCCATGTCTATGACCTACATCAAGCTCACAGCAACGCCAGATACTTAACCTACTGCGTGAGGTCAGGGGGTTACTAGTTGGGTTTGGTTCTAATGGTTCCTTTCCTTCTAATTGTTTTACATGCATATTTCAAACCGTAAAATATAAACTCACCATAATTTAATTTTCCCACATTGTTGAATATGTAAATTTTTCCCCTTTTATAAATAATGTTATCGTGAACATACTCCACAAAAACCTTTGCTCACATCTTTGATTATTTTCCTAGGAAAAATTTTAGAAGTAGGATGATGAAACCAAAGGTAATTATTATATTTATGATTAACAAATATCTCTCTAGAAAAATTGCCAAATTACTGTCCAAAAAAAGCTTCTGCTGTAGTTCCTGCTGTGCCACAGTGGGTTAAGGATCTGGCGTTTCTGTGAGCTGTGGTGTAGGTCACAGATGTGGCTTGGATCTGGCATTGCTGTGGCTGTGGTGTAGGCCAGCAGCTGCAGCTCTGATCTGACCCCTAGCCTGGGAACTTCCATATACTTCGGGTGTGGCCCTGGGGAAAAAAAAAAACTTCTGTTTTTGTGTCAGCTATGAAGAGCATTAGTTCATCTAGGAGATAAGCACCTAAATTCTTTACTTTAAAGATGCTATAGAAATGACATTTCTGGAGTTCCCATCGTGGCTCAGTGGAAACTAATCTGACTAGTATCCATGGGGATGTGGGTTCGATCCCTGGCCTTGCTCAGTGGGTTGGGGATCCAGCCTTGCGGGCTGTGGTGTGGGTCGAGGACGCTGCTTGGATCTGGCATTTCTGTGGCTGTGGTATAGGCCTGGCAGTTGTGGCTCCGATTTGACCCACATACATATATTTTTTTGGGGTGGGGGGCTGCACCTGTGGCACATGGTGGTTCCCAGGCTAGGGGTCTAGGCGGAGCTGTTGTTGCCGGCCTATGCCAGAGCCACAGCAATGCCAGATCCTTAACCCACTGAGCAATGCCAGGGATCGAACCTGCAACCTCATGGTTCCTAGTCGGATTCGTTTCCACTGCACCACGACAGGAACTCCTCCCTATATATTTTTTAACTATTGCAGTATCTTTATAATATAGGCACTATTATTGTCTCCAAGAGGAACTTGAGGCTCAGAGAGGGATTTGACCTCGGTCACATATGAGGAAACAAAATTATACACCCCACCAAATTCTTTAATCAGCACTGGCCAGAAATTATAGCTGAAGCCAGAGGCCAAAAGCCTTACTTCCTCATTTAATGAGGAATCTTGAAAGGGGTAAGATGACTCTTGATACAGGTGATTGGAGACAAAGTTTTCAGCTGGCCTTTCATCTTGGATAGGTAAAAGAATAGAGAATATTTACACATCAATTATTGTAAAATTTATGTTAAATCTATATTTATTTATAGCCTATAACTATAAAGTTGAGCTTCTAAGTTTATTTACTAAAAGGCAAACAATTTCCTTATGCTATGACATGTTGGTTTTAATGGTTTCAAGGACTGTTGACTAACAATCTTGAGATCATAATTTTTTTTTCCGTATTTTTGGGGCTGCACCTGCAGCACATGGAGGTTCCCAGGCTAGGGGTCTAATCAGAGCTGTAGCTGCCGGCCTTCGCCACATCCACAGCAACGCGGGATCCAGGCCACATCTGCGACCTACACCACAGCTCACAGCAACGCCAGGTCCTTAACCCACTGAGCGAGGCCAGGGATCAAACCTGCATCCTCATGGATCCTAGTCGCGTTCGTTAACCACTGAGCCACTAAGGGAACTCCAGCAGTGTTCATGATACTGTCTAACAAACAAGTTCTGTCACCTTAACTAGTGGAGTTAATTAAGCCAGGGAAGTCACAGGAATGTAATTATCAAAAGTTGATGGGTGAGTTCAATGTCTATGATACCCACTGTATTTAATCTTGAGTAAACAACCCGGCGTCATAAAGAAAACCCCTTTTTTTTTTTTTTTTTTTTTTTTGCTTTTTAGGGCCGGCCCCACAGCATATAGAGGTTCCCAGGCTAGGGGTCCAATCGGAGCTATAGCTGCTGGCCTACACCACAGCCACGGCAACACAGTCATAGCCACGACAGGACATACCCATAAATATTTTTTATAGGAAATTACTTTTGTTAAAATGTTTTTTGTGGAGTTCCCGTAGTGGCTCAGTGGAAATTAATCTGACTAGGAACCATGAGGTTGCAGGTTCGATCCCTGGCCTCACCCTGTGGGTTAAGGATCCGGCGTTGCTGTGAGCTGTGGTGTAGTTTGCAGACGCGGCTTGGATCCTGCGTTGCTGTGGCTGTGGTGTAGGCCGGCGGCTGTAGCTCCTATTAGATCCCTAGCCTGGGAACCTCCATATGCCACAGGTGCGGCCCTAAAACAAAACTAAAAAAAATGTTTTTTGTGAAGTAGATATTTCTATCTCTTTTTACATATAAGCAGCACCCCCTGGTCACCCATAAATATTTTTTTATAGGAAATTGCTTTCTTTAAAATGTTTTTTGTGGGAGTTCCCATTGTGGCTCAGCTGAAACAAATCTGATTAGTATCCATGAGGACACAGGCTCGATCCCTGGCCTTGCTCAGTGGGTTAAGGATCCAGCTTTGCTGTGGCTGTGGGGTAGGCCGGCAGCTACAGCTCCCATTCAACCCTTAGCCTGGGCACTTCCATATGCCACGGATGTGGCCCTGAAAAGAAAGAAAATAAATAAATAAATAATAACTATCCATACTGTTTCTGTTGCTTCGCAGAGCAGCAGAGATGAGCACAGTTGGAGGGAGAACTTGGCAGGGAGAAGGTAAGATAACATTCAGCTCCCTGAATCAGAGCTTCCCCCGTGGCCGCCCACTGATCAAGTCACATTTCACAGCTGGTAAAATCCATGTTGACATCCACGGTGCCTTCAGGACTTGTGACCCAACTCCACTTTGCAACCATGGCTGGAATGTCTTGGGAACCAAAGAGGATTTCACAGAGAGAAAGCCTCATGCTTTAGGAATGGCCCCAGTTCAGGAGTCCGGAGGCCAAGGCTGCAAACCCTGTTTAGCAAGTCAGCTAACCATTGCGAGAACACACTGATTGAACTCTCTTAACCTTTCTTTTTCCTTTTTTTTCATTTGTGCTGATGGCATGACTTTACTTGTACAAATTCATAAACAAACTCTGTTGTGGCTCAGTGGGTTATGGACCCGACATAATGTCTGTGAGGACACGGGTTTGATCCCTGGCCTCACTCAGTGGGTAAATGATCCAGCATTGCCAGAACCTGCGGTGTAAGTCGCAGATGCAGCTCAGAGCTGTGGTGTAGATCTTAAAGGAAATAAATAAATACTAAACAAACCCTGCTAAAAGGGAACCTACTTTAGTATTAATTGTCAAAAGGCTGCCTTAGTATTAATTACGCATAAATTTTAAAATGCTGTATTTGACAAGAGTTCTCCAAGATTTAAGTGGAAAATATTACACTGAATAGCCAACTAATTCAGCTACACTGAATACATTGGAGAGTACATTTTTGGGGAAGAGATAAAATGATTTTTTTTTCTGATAATTACACTGAAGTTCAATCCCAGTAAATAATTTTTATTTGTTATTAAAGTAACTGGCTTAGAGTTCCTGTGTGGACCAACAGGTTAAGAATCCGACTAAGATCCATGAGGATGTGGGTTCGGTCCCTGGCCTTGCACAGTGGGTTAAAGGATCTGGCATTGCCTCCAGTTGTGGTGTGGGTTGCAGATGTGGCTTGGATTTGGAGTTCTATGGCTGTGGCTAGGCTGGCAGCTAAGGCTCAGATTCAACCTCTAGCCTGGGAACTTCATATGTCATGGTTTAACCCTAAAAAACTAAAAAACTAAAAATAAATAAACTGGAGCTCCTGTCGTGGCACAGCAGAAATGAATCCTCCTAGGAACCATGAGGTTGTGGGTTTGATCCCTGGTCTCGCTCAGTGGGTTAAGGATCCCGCATTGCCATGAGCTGTGGTGTAGGTTGCAGACGCAGCTCGGATCCCGCGTTGCTATGGCTCTGGCACAGGCCAGCAGCTGTAGCTCCGATTAGACCCCTAGCCTGGGAACCTCCACGTGTCTCAGGTGTGGCACTAAAATGACAAAAGACAAAAAAATAAAAATTAAATAAATAAATAAATAAACTGGTTTGTGGAAGTTCCTATGTGCCAGAGCAGGTTAAGGATCTGGTGTTCCCATAGCTGTGGCACAGGTTGCAACTGCAGTGCAAATCTGATCCCTGGCCCGGAACTTCCACATGCTGCAGGCGAAGCCAATTAAAAATAAAAAAAGAAAGTCACTGGCTTGCAATATTTTCACTTAACATTGTGGATATTTTCTTATAAACTTTATATGCAGAAAGTATTTCGGTACTTTCATTGAACTTTAATTTTTTCCCGTGTAAAAAGTGGACAATAATTTCTACCTCAAAAATATGTTGAGAAATTCCCATGGAATAATGTGTGTGGAATGTCAAACACTTGGAACAGAGTGTGATACGTGGTAAGCTTTCAAAAATTGGTACTTCTCGGCGTTCCTTTTGTGGCTCAGCAGAAACAAATCTGACAGGATCCATGAGGACGCAGTTTCAACCCCTGGCCTTGCTCAGCGGTTAAGGATCCGGCGTTGCCATGAGCTGTGGTGTAGGCCAAAGATGCGGCTCGGATCCTGCATTGCTGTGGCTGTGGTGTAGGCCGGCAGGTACAGCTCCAATTCGACCCCTAGCCTGGCAATCTCCACATGCTACAGGTGCGGCCTTAAAAAAAAGACCAAAAAAATGGTACATATATGGGTTATCTATTTCTGCACAACACATTACCGCTCAATTTCGCAGCTTAAAACAACAGGCCTGCCTACCTTCCTACCTTCCTTCCTTTCTCCTTTTCTTTCTTTCTTTCTTCATCCCTCTCTCCTCCTTCCCTTTTTTTTTTTTTTTTTTTTTTTTTTTAGGCCGCACCCCTAGGTTCCCAGGCTAGGGGTCTAATCAGAGCTACAGCTGCCGGCTTATACCACAGCCACAGCAACGTGGGATTTGAGCCACATCTGGCACCTACGCCATAGCTCATGGCAACGCCGGATCCTTGAACCACTGAGGCCAGGTGTCCAGCCTGCAACCTCATGAATCCTACTCGGGTTTGTTAACCGCTGAGCCACGAAGGGAACTCCCTTTTATTTATAAATGGGGTTCAGCTTCTTTTCACGTTTACTAGTCATGGATAAGCTGTTCTTTTTCTGTGGGCTGCCTGTTCCTTTTGTGATTTGATTCGAAAGTCTAGTCCTGATGTACTGCACTTCCAAAGCCCGGTCTAGGCCTGCTTTCCTCCAGCCACCATCAGCTGCGCCCCTCACCCGCCTGCTTAGTGCTCTACTGCCGCCTAGTGGCAGGGGTTGGACTTCCACCAGCCTTCACTGACGATCTAATTGCCTGCTCCTCACTGCGGCTAACTCCCTTGTACTAGAACTTGATGCCCTTGGTTCCTAGGTGCCTCTTTTACCAAATCAAAACGCAAGATCTCCAGTTAATATGACTATCAGATAAATGACAAATAACTTTTTAGCCGGCCCGTACTTGTATGAAAAATTTACTCTTGGTTTATCTGAAATCCAAACTTAACTAGGTGTTGTGGAATTTATCTTGCAGCCCTATTCCAGGCCTTCGCTAAATCTGGGTCCCCAGCCTCACCATGAAGCCTCACCTCTTTTATTCTCAGCGAGTTCCACTGCATCGTGTTCCAACCCAGTGGTTTTCAAAATGGTGCCGGCAGGTGATACATGAGATATTGCGGCTGTGGATTTAGAATCCTAGCTCCAGCCCCTTACGAGGTGTGAAATCTCATAAAAGGAACAGCCTCTATGAAGCCCCTGTTTCCTCATTAGAAGAATAAGAATAATAATTTTCAGAGTTCCCTCCTGGCTCAGCAGGTTAGGGTGAAGGATCCCATGCTGTCACTGCGGTGGCTCTGGTTATGGCTGTGGCACGGGTTTGAGCCCCGGCCAGGGGACTTCCACATGCCTCAGGGCATGGCCCAAAAAAATTATTAATATTTCCCTCATTGAATTGCTTTATGGGTGTGCCCAAAAATTTTTTAAATTACATTTTATAACTGCATTGATAGTAAAGACGGATACACACACATTACATATTGTAGTCGTCCGTCCAGGGGCCATGACAAAACCCATGACCTTTCTTTCATGTAGACAGGGAGAGAGAGAACTCTTTTGTGTTTCAACCTCTCTTTATGAAGGCACCAGTGCTATGGGACTAGGATCCCACTCTCATGACTTGATTTAACCTTAATTACCTCCATAAAGGCTCTATCACCAAATACAGTAGCATTGGAGACAGGAGATGAATGGGGGGGCATGGTTAAGTCTATAACATTTATTTACTTATTTATTTATTTATGTATTTAGGGCCGAACCCAAGGCATATGGAGGGTCTTAGGCTACGGGTCGAATAGAAGCTGTAGCTGCTGGCCTACACCACAGCCATAGCAACGCCAGATCTTTAACCCACAAAGTGAGGTCAGGGATCGAACCCGGCATCCTCATGGATGCTAGTGGAGTTTGTTAACCACTGAGCCACAACGGTAACTCCAGTCTATAACATTTGTTGCAGCATCTTTTTTAATCTAAAAATTCATTCTTGGAGTTCCCGTTGTGGCACAGTGGTTAGCAAATCCAACTAGGAACCATGAGGTTGCGGGTTCGATCCCTGGCCTTGCTCAGTGGGTTAAGGATCCGGTGTTGCTGTGAGCTGTGGTGTAGGTTGCAGACGCGGCTCGGATCTGGCTTTGCTGTGGTTGTGGCATAGGCAGGCAGCTGAGGCTCCGATTAGACCCCTAGCCTGGGAACCCCCATATTACCGTGGATGCGGCCCTAAAAAGCAAAAAGAAAAAAAAAAGTTCATTCTTTCCTTTTGATTTTAGAAGAAATTAACATATTTTCATGTGCCCATACAAGATTGCGGGCCTTAGGCACTGTGCCTACTGCAGCTGAGGAATACACATTCCTGCTTGACTGGTTTAAGCCTTTTAATTTAATCACTTGGGAAACAAGGGTGAGATTATGCTGGCTGGGTTGTGGCACTCAGTAGAGCTGAGAGTAGGGTCAAAATAGCCATTGCAGCTGTGAACAATTTACAGAAAAAGAAAAAAGTCAATTAGCATATGAAAAGGTGCTGGCTAGTGATTGAAGATAGGAAAAATAAGACAACAATGAAATATTTTTCACTCATCAGACTGGCAAAAATTTAAGTTTGATAATAGCCAGGGCTGAGGTATGGAGAAAAGTATGCTTCAAAATAGTATTGATGGGGAGTTTCCATCGTGATTTGGTGGTAACTAATTTGGCTAGCATCCATTAGGACGAAGGTTCAATCCCTGGCCTCTCTCAGTGGGCTAAGGATCCAGCATCGCCATGAGCTGTGGTGTGGATCGCAGACGTGGCTCAACGGGGCTGTGGCTGTGGCTGCGACTGTTATGTAGGCCAGCAGCAACAGCTCCAGTTTGACCCCCAGCCCAGGAAACCTCCATAGGTCCTGAGGGTGCCCCTAAAAAAAAGCAAATTAAAAAAAAATGTATTGATGGGAATCTAATTTGGTACATACTTTGGGGAGGACAATTAAATAGCAGGTAACAAAACTTTTAATTGTGCATATACTTCATCCCAGCAATCTAGTTTCTAGGTATCTAAATATCTAACATAGACTTACCTGGTGGCTCAACAGGTTAAGGATCCAGCTTGTTACTGCTGTGGCTCGGGTCCCATCCTTGGTCTGGGAACTTCCACACACCACAGGCATGGACAAAAATGAGTAAATTTTAAAAAACTATGCTAAACACATACTGTGGACTATGATGTAACAGCTGTAAAAAATAAAGTAGATCAATATGTACTTTTTTTTTTTTGTCTTTTTAGGGCCACACCCACGGCATATGGAGGTTCCCCGATGAGGGGTCAAATCGGAGCTCCAGCTGCCGGCCTACACCACAGCCACAGCAACACAGGATCCGAGCCGCATCTGTGACCTACACCACAGCTCATGGCCACCCAGATCTTCAACCCACTGACCGAGGCCAGGAATGGAACCTGCGTTCTCACTGTTACCAGTCAGTTTCGTTTCTGTTGAGCCACTGCAGGAACTCCCAATAGGTACTGTTAAGGAGAAAAACCCCAGTGGCGTCACTCGTGCCCTTGATACCAAATCTAGATTTAAATCTAACCTAACTGTAGTTTCACTCTTCACCAGAAATGTAGTCTTAACCAGTCTCTGGAATTTTCTGGTCAGCCCTCAGAGGTGATCTGTCATACGAGCCCTCCTCATTCTCATCCCCCTCCTGGAAGAAGAGCCGGTCTCCATGGCAAAACCTTTGCCTCCCCCAACCCCCAAAGAAGACGTCCTGGCCTTAAAAAATCTTTTCTTCTCTTTTGCTCATAGCTCCCTTTTGCCCCACAGTTCTTCCTATAAAAGCCTTCCAATTTGGACAACCCCCCTCAGAGCGCCCTTCTATTTAAGTGATGGAATGCTGCCTGATTCATGAATCATTGATTAAAGCCAATTAGATCTTCAGGAGTTCCCTTCGTGGCTCAGTGGTTAACGAATCCGACTAAGAACCACGAGGTTGTGGGTTTGATCCCTGGCCTTGCTCAGTGGGTTAAGGATCTGGCGTTGCCGTGAGCTGTGGTGTAGGCTGCAGACGCGGCTCGGATCCCGCGTTGCTGTGGCTGTGGCGAAGGCCGGCAGCTATAGCTCCTGTTAGACCCCTAGCCTGGGAACCTCCATATGCCGCGGGTGCGGCTCTAGATAAAAGATCAAAAAAAAAAAAAAAAGCCAATTAGATCTTCAAATTACCTCAATGGAATTATTTTTTTTAATAGTACTGACAGGAGGGAGTTCCCTTCACAGCTCGGTGGTTAACAAACGCAACTAGGATCCATGAGGATGCGGGTTCAATTCCTGGCCTCGCTCAGTGGGTTAAGAATCTGGCGTTACCGTGAGCTGTGGTGTAGGTCACAGATGCGGCTCAGATCCCATGTTGCTGTGGCTGTGGTGTAGGCTGGCAGCTGTAGCTCCGATTCAACCCCTGGCTTAGGAACTGCCACACACCATGCGTGCAGCCCTTAAAAGCAAAAAGAAAAAAAGGAAAAAAGTGCTGACAGGAAAAGAGCTCCGCAAAGTATTTCAAACTGAAAAAAATTCTATATACATATACTCATAGTACGATCTCTTTTCTGTAAACAAAATTTGTCTCCAAATATACCTATTCTAGGTTTGTATTGATATGAAAAGATTATATATTCTATGTAGATATCTGTATCATACCCTGTAAGTATATTGCCTGTATATTGTACCTTAGGAATAATTATGCATAGAAAAACATCTCAGAAAAACTCACAGCAACCTGATATGGCAGTTTCCCCTGGTAAGGGGAGTGAAATTGAATGGGGTGAGTGGGGGCTTTCATGTTATTTATAATGGCTCGAAAATTTTTTCCAGTAAGTATCATATTCAAATACTGTGCAATACATGCATTAAAAATAAAAAAAGAACTTGCCTAAGGACACACAGCCTTCATAGGCAGAGCCAAGATGACAGCCTAGACCTGTGATTGGCAAAGACAGCTCACTCCATTATTCCTGTTCACACAACCTCTCCAGAGTTTTTTTCTTTCCTCCCCATAGCCCTCACCTTGCCCCTTCCTGCAAGTATCTCACCTTTCCTTCATCACCAAATGTCTTCATATCCCAAAGTCATCCATTCTTCCTCCCTCCTCATTAACTTTTAGTCTTTCTGTTCTCCTAGGGTCACATTGCTGAAACAGCTTATTAAAACCCTGCCTGCCGACAGGTTGGTTTGTTTAATTACTGGAGGATCTCTGAGCACCGAGACAGCTAAACACAGAGGGCTGCCCTGCCCAGGCCTCTGCCTCTCACAAATGATAATAAAAGCACCGCTGCAGTAGCTCCACGCTGCAGAGTCCATCCCAGATGGAGATCTTTGATCGAGTATTGCACATCTGTTCACTCTCCAGAAAGAGGTCAATAAGGCTTTCCTCGAAGACCCTTTGAGCATCAAAGAAATTCATGCATGTAAGAGCACGTTACAAAGTGGAGAGCCCTACAAAACCATTGGCTGTCATCATCTCTTCTTATGGCGTATTTTGAAAATGCAGTGCATACACAAGGAAAAGCATTCAAACAGCACCAAAGAAAATGAGGTGAAAATTAAGCCTCCCTCTCAGAAAAAAACCACAGCAACCTGATGTAACTGAGCTCTCTCCTCCGCAGAGGCAACCATTTTATTTATTTATTTATTTATTTATTTAAATTTTGCTTTTGAGGGCTGCACCCAAGGCATTTGGAAGCTCCCAGGCTAGGGGTCCAATCGGAGCTGCAGCTGCTGGCCTACACCACAGTCACAGCCACACTGGATCTGAGCCATGCCTGTGACCTACACCACAGATCACAGCAACGCCAGATCCTCTAACCCACTGAGTGAGACCAGGGATCACAACTACGTCCCCATGTATACTAGTGGTTCCTTACCACTGAGCCACAATGGGAACTCCTTTTTTTTTTTTTAATGGTCAAGGCATTCTCAGTGTGGGTTCACCTAGTTTTCTGAACTTATGTTCTTCTAAGTACCTTTTTTTTTTTGTAGGTCCGCACCTGCAGCATACAGAGGTTCCCAGGCTAGGAGTCTAATCGGAGCCACAGCTGCTGGCCTACACCACAGCCACTGCAATGTCAGATCTGAGCCGCGTCTGCAACCTACACCACAGCTCACAGCAACACCGGATCCTTAACCCACTGAGCAAGGCCAGGGATCGAACCTGCAACCTCATGGTTCCTAGTCAGATTTGTTAACCACTGAGCCACGACGGGAACTCCAGAATGCCAACATATTGATGGAAGCAATTTCTCAAATATTGAGGTATGGGGAAGTCATCCTGGCTTATATATGATTTAACTTATACATTATGCTAACTAGAATAACCTGTGTTGAGGCCTATTAAACATACACTCTATGTCTGCTCTAACCATTAAAGAAAAACGTGCATTGCCCGGAAGGTCTGTTTGGGGAGTTCCTGGGTTGATGCAGAGGCTTGTGTTCCATCCCTAGCCCTGCGCAGTGGGTTAGACTCAGGTGCAACATAGGTCGCAGCTGTGGCTCAGATTCAATCCCTGGCCCGGGAACTTTGTTCCGACAAGATATAAAACTGTGCTAAAAACCATGCTTCTGGGAGTTCCCGTCGTGGCTCAGTGGAAACGAATCCGACTGGGAACAATGAGGTTACAGGTTCGATCCCTGGCATCAGTCAGTGGGTTAAGGATCTGGTGTTGCTGTCAGCTGTGGTGGAGGTTGTAGGTGTGCCTCGGATCCCGCATTGCTGTGGCTGTGGCTCCGATTAGACCCCTAGCCTGGGAACCTCCACATGCTGCAGGTATGGCCCTAAAATGACAAAAACTAACAAAAAAACATGCTCCTTTGGAAAAGTTCCTCAGAGCTTTCTGAGAGATTATCTCCTGGGCTGTAATCTGTAGTTTGACCTGAATAAAACTCCTTTTTATTCCCATTGTGAATAATTTATTGCTTATTTCTATCAATAATATGAATTTGGGGGGCATACACTCATCCTGTAACAGCCAGGTACTAATCTATAGTTCTCATTTTACAGCAATTCTATCACTGCTATTTTACCATCTTAGATTAAACTAAGGTACAGAGAGAGGGGGAGCACTTGCTTAAGGACCTACGATAGCTAAGATTCAAGAAAGCTGGGGCTTGAACCCTGAAAACCAATCACCACAAGTTTATGGAGCGCTAAACAATGAGTTAGAGCTGACCCGGCAAAGGTTAAAGGGTTCGCAGCAGGCAGATGGGATTATTTGGAAAAGGACCTGGAGTGGAAGAGAGCTTGGTGCTTCTAATAGAATGACTGAACCAAGCTGATGATGTTAAAGAGGGCCTGGGTAAATCATAGTTCTTAACAGGCTAGGGCTGAGATTTTGATTTTCGGAGTTTCTGCAGTGACCCAGTGGGTTAAGAACCTGACTGTAGCAGCTCTGCTTGCTGCAGAGGTGCTGGTTCTATCCCCTGGCCCTGCACTGTGGCGTAGGTCGCAGAGGAGTCGGATTCAATCCCTAGCCTGGGAACTTCCATATGCTGCTGATGCAGACATTAAAAAAAAAAAAACTAAAAAAAAATCTTTTTTTTTTTTTTGTCTTTTTAGAGCCGCACCTGCAGCATATGTAGGTTCCCAGGTTAGAGGTTCAATCGGAGCTGTAGCCACCGGCCTACACCACAGCCACAGCAACACAGGATCTGAGTGATGTCTGCAACCTACACCACAGCTCACGCTGTGGCCGGATCCTTATCCCACTGAGCAAGGCCAGGGATCGAACCTGCGTCCTCATTGATACTAGTCAGATTCATTTCTATTGAGCTACGATGTGAACTCCAAAATTTGGTAACCACTGAAGGATGACTCTACCTACTGAATAGAGAACCAACTGAAGGGCATTTTAAAATCTTAGTTTTAATTTTTAAGAGATGAGGAACCTGTCATCTGTTTTTTCAATATATTAGACCCAAGCTTCCATATAACTCACAATTTCCAGAGGGTGAAATATTTGTAGTTGGCCTCCTGCAAGCATAAACTACTAAAAATGGATAGGTATGTATTTGAAAGGAATACATGGCATCCATGATCAATGTGCTCTGTGGGGCTCCCCAGAGGGAATAAAAACTTAATCTTGGTCTGTTGCTTGGGCAGCCTTAAATGGAGAAATGTAGTCAGGGCCACACCTCAGCATTAAAACTTGGGTTGAAACAGTAAGACAGGCTTTGCCTAATATTTTTAAACAGCTTTATTGAGATAATTTACACACCATAAAATTCACCTGTTTTTAGTGAACGATTTTTAGTCAAATTACAGCACAGCCACCAGCACAATGCAGTTTCCAAGTATTTCCATCACACCAAAATATCCCTACCGCTCGCCACAGATCTGGCCTGTTCTTACCCACAGGCTCAGGTCTGCCTAATTAGTGTATTTTACTTAATAGAGACTACCTTCCAGACTTCAGATAACTTTCTCTCCCTTTCTCTCTTTTTTTTTTTTTTAAGGCTGAGCCCAGGGCACGTGGAAGTTCCTGGGCCAGGGCTGGAACCCGCACCCCAGCAGCTACCGGAGCCGCTGCAGTGAAAATGCTGGGTCTTTAATCCGCCACACCACAAGAGAACTACCCCCAGATAACTCTTTAAAGGAACTCAGGACTGCACTCCCAATGAATATGGGGCGTATCTGTACGTTTTATCAGTGCGCCAAGTGTAAGCAGGCTGGGTCTGTATGTGAGAAGTGCCTTCATCCACTGAGCAAAACACGGTCGCCTGCCCTTACGCTAGGCTTATCCAGAGGAGACAAAAGCTGTAAGCGGGCTCCTCTGAACACTGCACACGTGCATTTGGGTAGGAGTTGAGCACACACCCTCTGCCAGGACGCGATGAGTAAAGTGTACCCAAGACAGTCGGAGCCGTGTGCGCCTGCGCGGCTCCGCGAGTACCTACAAACGGGTAACTGAAACTCCTGCTCGAGACCTGTCGGTTCTGCCGTTGGGGAGCCGCCGCCTCAAACCTGACACCACCTGTGATTCCCAGGGAACCCAGGCCGGGCAGGTAATCCCTCACCCCCTCGCGTCCCCTACGTAGAGCTCACGACGAGCAAAATCGTCAGGCCTCGCGCCACGGTTTCCAGGAACGCGGCTGTCTCTTCGCCACACCCCGCAGTTTACTAGGCCGAGTCTCCTTGGTCCGTGTAAAGATTGGACCCGCCCCCTTGAGCCGACGCCAGCAGCCACGTACTACGTTTCTACGTGTCTCGAGCCTAAAAGCGGAAGTTACACCAAAGACTCGCGAGGGAAGCGGCGGATCTGAAATGGTATTGGGCGCTGGAGGGAAGGGGGCGGGCAGACGGCATTGCTAAGCGCCGGAAGTGGTCGTTCTTTGGCGGGGTGGGAGAGAGGCTAGCTAGGCAGTTCATTCGGCTGTTTCTAGTCGCCTCGTTAAGGCGTGTTTCCACAGCTCTCGTAGAGTCTGGCCCAGTTCTCCGCCTCGGCCAGAATGGACTTCAGGGAGATTCTCCTGATAGCTTCCAAAGGACAAGGTGTCAATAATGTGCCAGTAAGTATAAGCCGGGACGCGACTGTAGGAGAGCTTCAATTTCTTGTTTGGTCTTCAAGTTTGGAATGTGTGGTTCCTGGAACTTCCAGGCAGCCTCCTATCCGCTCTGGGAGAGGAAAGATCTGAGCGCGGGTTTTTGTGTTTGTTTTATGGGCTTTTTTGTTTGCTTGTTTGTTTTTTCCTCCTTTTTGGGCATGTACTTCTGGTAATTGAGGGGGTCAAGACGGGTTTGAGACGCAAACGGGTTTGGCTTGTTTTAGGCTTAGTGATCCCTGCAACATGGACCTAGCGTTTTGGGTGTTTTAGAGTTGCGTGAAACCTGATGAGTGGAGCCGTACCTGGCACATAGTGGAATCTAGCGCTAGTAGTTTCTAGTTTCGGCATGAACTTCAGCCCAAAAGTTGGGGGGTAATCATGTATGTGATGGATTTCAGGGGTTTTAGGGACTTGGCTTGATGGCCTTTGGGCTGATTTCCCGCTGATCTTTGGGTCAGACTTTGGGTCCTTTCCCAAACAAGTTCTGACCTGTGACCCCACCCATTCTGCCCGCTTGCAAGGTGATTAAATTATCACTTCCCAAGGGGGTAGGGGGAGTATCACCTTTTATATTGGGAAGAAGGGTTGATTGGATTCCACGAAATTCTTGGCCAATAGAAGCGTTGAAATAGTTTCAGCTGCCATTTACTTTTAGTCTTCAAGATTTGTCGTTGTTTGAAATCTAGGTCCCATTTACTCAGTAATGTTTGCTAATTCTCTGATATTCGCAGCATGGGGTAAGACTTATAAAATCTAAATGCTGAAGCCTTGGAGAGCGCCCGGTTTGAGGAGGTGTAGCTGTTTTGCATAAACTAATCATTTCTGGATCCTCAGATAGTACCACAGCCCAGCTGTAAACCGATAAATTGCATTGTGATACCTGCGGTTTGAGCAGTGAGGCATTGAGCTCAAACGGCTCTCTTAAAGTCAATTCAACTGGAGTTTATTGAACCGTCACTGTGTGTTCTGCGTTTATTAGATTTTTGTGTAATTGCCATTCCCCCCCCCCTGCGCTTTTCTTGTCTTTTGAGGCTGGCTATTGTTTACTCTTTTGAAGATGTTGATCTAAAAATAGTAAAATAATTGGTAAATAAAATTGATATTCATCAGTTTATTGTATATGTTCATCTCCTATCCCAAGTATTGTGAGTGATCTTGAAATTGTGAATGGCAGAATTACTTTATACATCTGTAAATTTCTTAGACAAGTCGGTATTGCATCTAGTAACATTCATCTTTGCATAATTAGGTCCACATTTCATTCTAGATCTTACTCAGTGGAGGTCAAAGACAAGTAGTATTAACCCTGATGCCCAGGAATATTCTGTGGAAGAATCAGAATCAAGTTAGTATCCTCTTATTCTAGAAACCAACAGCTGCTGAGAGAAAAGCGCGTTTCTAGAGCAGGAGATTTTGAACTATATCTGTATTTCAGAATATATACATTACCAATCTATTTATGATTGGGGTAACAAAGATCAGAAGCAAAAAAAAAAAAATCGGTAAATTGGTGAGGCCATTTAAAATTTAGTAGATGAATATAAGCATATACTTTGTGAAAGCATGCTTTTCCCTGCCCACCCCACCCCAAAAGCTAGTAAGCCTGGAAGTTTGATTTAGCCATCAGCATTATAATCCTCATTTTTTTTTTAACATCAGATGAAAGTAAGTCACAAAGGAACTGTAGAGAAGTAGAAGATTATGTTAAATTTAAGAGATAATCTTGTTTTAACTCGATTCGTCTAATTAATAATAATTAATAATTCTAATTTATTTTCAAAAAAAGACAAAGTAATTTTTTTTATTGGCTCAAAATGAAACCTTCTAGAGCACAGTATCAGCTGTGAAATCTAACACATACTGTACAGTGTAAGAGTATTACAAAGCAAATATGCTTGCAAACCACCATCCAAGTCAAGAAGCAATATTTCAAGTCATACACACACCCTCCTTGATAAAAACTTTGTTGAGTTATGGTTCTAGACCAGAGGCTTTGCAGTAACTGACAGATAAAACTCCATCCCTCTCTAGTGCTTTGTTCATATTTTGCTTATAGCTGTCTCCTCCTCTACCCTCCATTTTGGATCCTGCCAGAGCTGACTTTTAATTTCAGTCATCAAGTTCCTGTGTTACACCTTTGCCACAGAAAGGAAATATGGTTAGGATTGATTAGACTGAAATCCAAAGGAAGCTAAAATCTGAAACACCTATACAGCCACTTTGAACTCTTTGCAAGACTTTTATTTTTAAGACGTGTCTGTCATATCTGGCTTGAAAAGCAATGTTTTCCATTGGGACATCTTTTTTTTACATTGTTTCTTTTTAAGAGTAGTAGTTATCTTTATAATGTTTTAGTTAAAAGAAGGATCGCATGATGCCTAGAAATATTAGGCATGCTGTCATTTCCCAGTGGAAACCTGAATACAGACAGTTATCACAGTGAGGTAACCGGTCATTGTCATTAGCTCTGCTTATATTTAAAGGAGAAAATATATTTTTGGTAACCTTGCCCTTAATATTTTTCTCCCTGGGTTCCTCTACTAAAAACAAAGTGGTTGTCTTGTTTGGTAGAATAGTATAGCATTTAGAATGTGGATTCTTAAAGGTTTCAAGTAACTAAATTGATGGCTTGTAGTGCATGAGGCAAGTTACCTGGTCTTTCCCACAGTCAGACTGAAAATCATCACAGACAAGATGCTGTAGGTCTGGTGTGGCCCTCAAATCAAAAAAGTAAAGGGGAAGAGTTCCTTATGGCTCAGGGGGTTAAGGATCTGGTGTTTTCAGCTCTGTGGCCCTGCTAACTATTGTGGCTTGGGTTTGATCCCTGGCCAGGGGAACTTGTGCATGCCGTGAGCGTGGCCAAAAAAGTAAAGGAAGGAGTTCTCATTGTGGCCCAGAGGGTAACGAACCCAACTAGTAATCATGAGAACATGGGTTTGATCACTGGCCTCGCTCGTAGGTTGAGGATCCTGAGGATCTGGTGTTGCTGGTGAGCTTCGGTGTAGGTCACAGATGTTCGGATCTGGTGTTGCTGTGGCTGTGGTGTAGGCCGGCAGCTGCAGCTCTGATTCGACCCCGAGCCTAGGAACTTCCATATGCTGTGGGTGTGGCCCTTAAAAAAAAAAAAGGAATCCTTCATGTAGTATCAGACATAAGGACTTGGGGAACAATAGAGCCTTGAGGATAAGAATGTAAATACTGAAAATGGAGCCGGGGTCTTTGGGGCCGGGTAGGTGATGTAAATTTTTGACGTGGTCTTGATATAAAATGATAGGTGCCAAGCTCCATCTATTCAAAAGAAGCCTACCATTGTTCTAGTAGTTACATTTTCCTGTTTTTTTTTTTTTTTTTTTTTAACGAAACCACTCAGACGGTGTTCTCTCTCTCTTACTCTCCCAAAGAGAGAGAGAAGAACAGTCATCAATGGCAAATGGCAGTTGCTGAAGCAACACCAAGAGCCAGCTTCAGGCTCAGGAGAGAATACTACGTCTCCTCCTTGGGGTTTCGGGTGCTCTACAACATTCAGAGAGACTTCTCTAGTCACAAACTATAGAAATGAACCCTGAAAGTATAGTCTTTTGTTTTTTTCCTTAAAAAAAAAAAAATTGAAGTGTAGGACTTGCCCTGTGGCTCACATCATAACTGCTCAGTGCTGTCTTTGCAGTGGCTCTGGTTCTATCCCTGGCCTGGGAACTTCCATATGCCACACGTGTGGCCACATTAAAAAAAAAAAAAAAAATTGGAGTTCCTATTGTGGCTCACGCTGTAACGAACCCAATTAATATCTATGAGGTTGCAGGTTCAACCTCTGGCCCTACTCAGTGGGTTAAGGATCTGGTGTTGCCGTGAGCTATGTGTTATGGTATAAGTTGCCATGAGCTGTGGTGTAGGTCGAAGATGAGGCTTGGATCTGGTGTGGCTGTGGCAGTGGCCTGCAGCTGTGGCTCTGATTCAACCCCTAGCCTGGGAACTTCCATATACTTCCGGTGTGGCCCTAAAAAGAAAAAAAATATTGAAATATAGGTGACTTACAGTATTATGTTAGTTTCAGGTGATGGTATAGTGATTTGATATTTTTAAAGATTATATTCCATATAAAATATTGGTTATATTCCTTGTGTTGGTTATATTTCCTTTTAAAGAAAAGTATGGGCCAACAAAAAACTTTCTGCAGGCAGTCACTTTGTAATTCTTGATGATAGTTGATTATAACTGAATTATTTCCCACTCTGACTGTGACTTTTCTAGTGCCTGGGGCAGCTTTGGATTTCTAGCCTAAAGCTGTACTTCTGAACCACTATTTTAAGGAAAGGGTCTCTTAGAAACTACTGCTTCATAGGACTTCTGTCATTTCTCTTCTCCATCACTACTTAGAGAATCGCTTTCTGAGTAATGATGATAATAATGATAATTAACATAGTGCCTGCTTTGTTCCAGGCACTGTTCTAAGCACTTTATGATATTAATTTAATCATTTTAACAACCGTATGAGGAAGGTCGTTTTATAGATGAGGAAACAGGCCCAGAGAGATAAATAAACTTTCCCAAAGTCACACAGCTAATAAGTGACAGGGGTACTAATGGCAGAACAGAGACTCTAGTCTAGGCACACTGGCTCCAGAGTTTCTGCTCGTAATCACAACCCTGTGTTGAATGAAGAGAGTCTGTTAAATGGTGGAAAGTTGTCATCTGTAAAGTCTGAATCTTTGAAGCTCTCTACTCCAGCTCTAGCCTAATATGGCCTTGGGCAATAGCCCTATTGTTTTTTTGGTTGGCTGGTTGTTGTTGTTTTTCTTTTTTCCTTTTTTTTTTTTTTTTTTTTTTTTTTTTTTTTTTTTTTTTTTTTTTTTTTTTTTTTTTTGCTTTTTTAGGGCTGCACCTGGGGCATATGGAAGTTCCCAGGCTAGGGGTCATATCAGAGCTACAGCTGCCGGCCTACACCACAGCCACAGCAGTGTGGGATCTGAGCCTACAGCTCAGCTCACGGCATTGCCGGATCCCTCTACGCACTGAGTGAGGCCAGAGATTGAACCCGCA
>PVHT021183666.1:27985104-28016176 GCA_004024745.2 Catagonus wagneri
TTTTGCCTTTTGTCATTTTATGGCCGCACCCGCGGCATGAGGAGGTTCCCAGGCTAGGGGTCTAATCGGAGCTGTAGCCACTGGCCTTCGCCGCAGCCACAGTAACGCAGGATCTGAGCCGCGTCTGCAACCTATACCACAGCTCACGGCAACGCCGGATCGTTAACCTACTGAGCAAGGCCAGGGATCGAACCCGCAACCTCATGGTTCCTAGTCGGATTCGTTAACCACTGCACCACGACGGGGACTCCCAGATCTACGTATTTTCTTAAAATCAGTAAATAACAATATAAGTGGTGTACAAAAAAATAAATAAATAATACAGGTGGTGGAGTTTCCATCATGGTACAATGGAAACGAACCCGACTAGGAACCATGAGGATGCAGGTTTGATCCCTGGTCTTGCTCAGTGGGTTAAGGATCTGGCGTTGCTGTGAGCTGTGGTGTAGGTTGCAAATGTGGCTCGGATCCCGTGTGGCTGTGGTGTTAGCGCTCCAATTTGACCCCTAGCCTGGGAACCTCCATATGCTGCTGCAGGTACAGGCCTAAAAAGCAAAATAATAATAATAATAATAGTAATAATAATGTAATGGTATACTAAAAGGGCAAAAATTATGAATGTGATATGCAAGTAACTGAAACTTATTAAACAGGTGTTAAACTGTGCCCATTGATACTCTTGTTTTCTTTTTTCAGTACTTGTATTCAATCGAGTCACTTTTCTGCTAGTCACATCCCATTATGTACCTTTTGAAGTCCCAGATTAGGAAGAAAGGTTTCTACCCTGAAATCAAATTAGGAAGTGCTCAGTTGCTGTGATACCTCCATAACAAACCAATCCTATTTTAAGTAATTAACACTAATGTGTATATTGGCAGTTTTTGGCAGGGGAGCCCTATGCAAGCTTTGATTTGGTGAATGAATCTAGGGGCTCTGTAGTTGGCACAGCCAGGAAAAACCTTAAATCTTGGCAACTCAAGTCCCCCCTTCTTATTCTCACATATCTACGTGTGGGATGTAGTGGAGTGAGTATGTGCCTCTGCCTTTAAGTCTCTGTATGTCTTATACAACTTGAATCATCTTCATGGGAGTCCTTCTATTAAGAAAATGTGAGTTTCTTATGGATAGGTCCTGTTTTGAGGTTCTTGTAAACCATGACAAATTTTATGTATCTAGTTAGGTAAGCAATATTCTTTTTCTCCTTTCTTCTTTTCCCTCTCCTTTTCTTCTTTAAATATTGGGCCCCAATCCCCTATGGAAAGGGTCTGCAACTAAATTTACAAAGATATAGACTTATCAAAGGATTTTATTGTGATAGCCAAGTTGAGTGGGGAAGGAATCTAGATGTTCTCTTTTGGAATTTCTCTCCACCAGGGATGTGCCCGGTCTCGGCATTGCTATCATGCGGGATTTTCAGGTTGGATTAGGGCCTGCTTTCTTGGCCAGCTGCTCCTCTTGGTAGACTCACTTAGCTGGAACTTCCAACCTGTTTCAAGATGCCTTCTATTTGTCTGCCCTGTAGTAAGCCTCGATTCTTTGGCTTTCCTCCAGGAATTTCATGAACGTTGTGAGAATTGCTTTTTTGGTTCCTAAGCAGCTCAATTTGTTCTCATAGGTTAGTGTTTCTTTTTTAACTAGCTCAGCAACAGGTTCGGTGGATTAGAATGTCATCTACCTAAGACAAAAGAGGGAGGGCAGTAAAAAATTCTCATTTCCTGGAGTTCCTGTTGTGGCTCAGTGGAAACAAATCTAATCCATGAGGGCACAGTTTCGATCCCTGGCCTTTATCGGTGGGTTAAGGATCTGACATTGCTGTGGCTGTGGCCTAGGGTGGTGGCTGCAGCTCCAATTCAACCCCTGGCCTTCCTCCATATGCCATGGGTTCGGCCCTAAAAAGACAAAAATTATATATATTTTTTCCAGCCCATAAATTTGATGTGGAATGATCCTAGATATGAATCATCCTGGTATGAGTTATTAGCTCTGTTTATCCTACTTCTCTAATGATAGTTATAAAATGGAAATATTTTTCCTCTTATAGTTTAAATTAGCATTATTCTAGTTTTAGTCATTTTCCAGTGCACTTACATAAAAATCAAAGCCCAGAGAAATACCATCTGTTCCAGGATAATGTTAATATTTTTTGGGTTTGTGTGGCAAATTAATATTTAATGAACATAAGAGCTACACTCGTAAGTTACAGAGACTTGGGCCGTTGCTGCTTAGATTTTTTTTTTTTCTTTTTAGGGCTGCGCTGGCAGCATATGGAAGTTCCCAGGCTAGGGGTTAAATCGGAACTGTAGTTGCCGGCCTCATGGCAATGCTGGGTCCTTAAACCAGTGAGCAAGGCTGGGGATCGAACCTGTGTCCTCAAGGATAGTTGAGTTCATTACGGCTGAGTCACCATGGGAACTCTCTGCTTAGATTTTTTTTTCCTTTTTTCTGCTTTTTAGGGCCGCACCTGCGGCATATGGAAATTCCCAGGCTAGGGGTCCAGTCAGAGCTACCGCTGCCAGCCTAAAACCACAGCCACAGCAACACGGGATCTGAGCTTCATCTGCGACGTGCATCACAGGTCATGGCAATGCCGGATCCTTAACCCACTGAGTGAGGCTAGGGATTGAACCCACAACCTCATGAGGAAACGAACCTCATGATTCGTTTCTGCTGCGCCACTAAGGGAACTCCTTAGTGCTTAGTTGTTGGGTTTTTGCTTTTTTTTTTTTTTTAATGCTTTTTAGCCATGGTTTGCTGCCAGCTTTACCTGTGGTCAAAGGAGAATCTCAGTGTTTCATGTTGTAAACAAAGTAACCTATGTAGAAGCTATGAGTCCCTACTAGAAAATCATCTGCACTAGACTACTGGCGAGGAAAACAGTTGTAAGTAGTAGTTTTTTCTCTTTGTTAAGTTGGAATTTGAAATGCTTAGTTCTGAAGAAGGCTGATCTTTTAAATAAGTTCTGAAACAAATTGAATCTGTTTTAGTGGTGGTTTTTTTCAGCTTCTCAGTCCAGATAACCTTTGGAGGAAAATAACCTGAAAATTGTATTTATCTGAATTGTTCACTTATGCACTGTTGGGGGATATTTAAAGAAACACTGTACCTAGGAGTTCCCATTTTGGCGCAGCAGTTAACGGATCCGACTAGGAACTGTGAGGTTGTGGGTTCCATCCCTGGCCTTGCTCAGTGGGTTAACAATCCGGCATTGCCGTGAACTGTGGTGTAGGTTGCAGATGCAGCTTGAATCTGGCATTGCTGTGGCTGTGGTGTAGGCTGGCAGCTGTAGCTCCGATTGGACCCCTAGCCTGGGGACCTCCATATGCCACGGGTGCGGCCCTAAAAAGCAAAAAAAAAATAAAAAATAAAAAAAGAGAAAGAAAGAAACACTGCACCTAAAAATGGTCATGTATAACCATATTTAACCTGACATTTTATAGCTAAGCTTTCATGTGGGTTATTCTATTCAGAATAGGTTTTTTAGTCAACCTGTAAACCTTCCTATTGCACTTGATCTTAGCCAAAAGGCCGAGAAGCAATTAAACCTTCCTATTGCTTTACAGTTAACAGCATATAAATTTTTACTCTGTTTTTATTTTTAGAAAAGATACAGTTTGGCAGTGGGACCTCCCAAAAAAGACCCAAAAGTTAAGGGTGTCCAGTCGGCAGCTGTCCAAGCTTTTCTCAGAAGAAAAGAAGAGGAACTTAGACGAAAAGGTATGAATCTATAGCCTTATTCTCAATTTTAAAGTATTCTGTCTTCACATTTAGCTTGTGCCTAACCAGTGGATGTTTATAATATCATAACAGTTTAGTGGCTTTGTTGTGTATATGTCTACATCAACTCTATTTATAATATTACATATGTTCTTATGTTGATCATTTGTATGGATGTTTTCTTTTATTCTCGCTTCAATTAAAAAAGCTTTTTGGGGATAATGACCATAAGTTCTAATTGGCCATATTAGCTCTCCAGGAAGAACTCCATTCTTTGACCTTGGGTCTTCATCTGCTTCCACCTATTTTGTATTTTAATTGAAAAAAATTATTATTAAGAGTGCTATCTAAAAGATTAAAATACGGAAAAATTTTGAAAATCAGTAAACTCAAGCAGTAGTTTTACTTCATGCAAATAACAAGGAAACAGATTTAATAAGTTGAGGTATTCATTGATGCATAATTAATAACAACTGTTAAATGTTAATAATTCTCTTAACTTGTGTATTTATTTGGTATAACTGTTTTGTGTATTTTAAGCTAAAAGCCAAGTTTCACCCTTGCTTAGTCATATAGAAAAACCCTTTTGTGACCCACTCATTATGAAAAGGTGATTCAATTGATAGTTGTTCGAAAGACTTCCTCATTTTATTCCTAAATGTCTTCAAACTGTAACTTGAATGTTACTTGGTTTGGGCCTCCTACTGATTTCAGGTAAACAAACTATTATTGAGACCTTGAGATAATATATTCTTGTTTTGTCTTTTTTAGCCTTAGAAGAGAAAAGAAGAAAAGAAGAACTAGTAAAAAAGCGAATTGAGCTGAAACATGACAAAAAAGCAAGAGCTATGGCCAAGAGGACAAAGGATAATTTCCATGGCTACAATGGGATTCCCGTTGAGGAAAAGTCAAAGAAGAAGCAGGCAATGCAAAGCCACACTAGCCAGGGAACAGACCAAGAGTATGAGATGGAAGAAGAGGATGCATTCTTTGAATACAATCAGGCGGAGTCAGAGCAGGAGTATGAGGAAGAGGAAGAACCTCCCAAAGCTGAAAGCAAACCAAAGGTCCCCCTTAAAAGTGCCCCACCGCTCATGAACTTCACTGATCTACTCAGGCTGGCTGAAAAGAAGCAGCACGAACCAGTGGAGATAAAGGTGGTGAAGAAGACAGAAGAGAGGCCTATGACTGCAGAAGAACTTAGGGAGCGAGAATTCCTTGAACGAAAGCGCAGGAAAAAGAAACCTGAAACAGATACAAGATTACCCCCAACCAAAAAAGTACCCTCTCAGAAAGAAAGTGTGGGCCCAAAACTTGGCAAAGGTTCTGAAGACAAGCATCCTTCTTCCAAGGGTTCTCCCCTTCCCCTTCCTCATCCTGAGAAGAGAGCTAAACTCAGCACAGCTAATGAGAAACACTTGCATTTGGCTTCATCCAAATTCATGCCAGGAGAAAGGACCAAAGTAGCATCTGGCAATTGCTCCCAACCCTTGCTTCGTGAGGGCCGTGACAGACCTGTTTTCAATGGGGCTGGAAAGCCCCACTCCAGCACCTATTCACCAAGTGTCCCAAAGACTTCCACTAAAGGGACTCAGAACCTATCTGCTACTGAGCACAAAGCCAAAAAATCTCCTCCTCAGGCTAGCCATTCCAGGCCTGGGCCCGTGGTCACCCCCCACAATAAGGCCAAGAGTCTAGGTGTCAGGCAGCCAGGTGGCAGCTCCAGTCTAGCACCTGGCCGGCCTACCACAGGGCCTGCTCGGCCCATAGTTAGTTCTGGCTCTGTGCCCAGGCGCCAGAATGGCAGCTCCAGCTCAGGACCTGAGCGATCAGTCAGTGGGGTCAGGAAGCCAGCCAGTGACTTAAATCCTCCAGGACGGACAGTCAGTGGTGCAGATGGCCTTGGACGACCTGCAAGCAGCTCCAGTGGTCCTGGGCGACCTGTCAGTGGCTCCAGTGCTTCTGGGAGATCTGTGGGCAGCGCTGGTGGCCCTGGGCGGCCTGTGAGCAGTCCACATGACCTTCGACGACCAGTGAGTGGCTCCGTCCCCCCTGGGCGGTCAGTCAGTGGCCCTGGGCGGTCAGGAAGTGGCCCAGTCCCAGCAGGACGCACTGTCAGCAGTTCAGGTCCTGGAAGACCCGTGAGCAGCTTGGGACCTGGGCGAACAGTTAGTACCTCAGGTCCCCCTCTAAAGCCTAAGTGCACTGTTGTCTCAGAAACAATTTCTTCTAAGAATATAATCAGCCGCTTCAGCAACGGACAGATGAATGGAATGAGGCCTTCCTTATCTGGGAACAGACCTGCCCAAGGTAAAATTTCCTGACCCCAAAAGTATTTGGTAACTCCAAATTGGGAAGAATACTTTGTTTTAGCTAACCGAAGATTTTATGAACTCTTCTGTGTGCTTCTTTAATGTGTTCTTGTGTTGACAGAATCCAGGATAGATATTTTTGTCTGTCCTGTGCCAAAGGGTTCATTTCGTGATTTTGGCTTAGAAAAGTCTTTAGAAAAGACACTTATCATAGACCCTCTGTGTTCACGCCTGTAACATCTCCAAATGCAGTAAATTTAGCTATGAGCTTTGTAAGGTAGGGTATATTATATATGCCTTAAGTGGTTCAATGCATGAATTCATTTTTACCTCTTCAGGAATACTAGAGAGACCTGTCTTCAGTGACTGGGTGTATTTGTAAGTTTGAAGTCTCTTGGTACATTATGTATCCATTAAATATTTGTTAAACACCTGCTGCATGCCAGGAACTATTTTAGACTGTTTCTGCTCCTTACGGTGGGCAACATCAAGGCCCTGGCTACCAGTCCTTGAGGGATCTACTGTCTGTAGGTGTGGGATCATTGGTGGCACCTACTAGCTGCTAGGTCATAGCTTCTTTGTGATACGGATTTATTAAAGCACTTATTAGGCATCATAGAGAAAATAGAAAGGAAAAAAAAAGATGAGATTGCATGCTTTAAACTTCCTAATTTAGTCAGAACATTGGTTCTCAACCAAGGATGATTTTGGTCCCTAGGAAACATTTGGCAGTGTCTGGAGATATTTTGGATTGACCCAGTTGGAGATGGATGGGATGCTACTGGCATCTAGTAGATAGAAGCCAGGGAGGCGTTTATCATCCAGTCTACAGAAGAGCTTCGTCACACCCAAGGAATACCTGGCATGAACTGTCAGGGTGCTGAAGTTAAGAAACTCTGAGCTAAGGAGACAAGCCGTGCATATTAAAAACACCCGTAGAACAAAGGGAGCATGTATAATCAAGGACTAGAAAGCAGCTGTTCCCAGATGCTGGTCTATTGATTGTGCCTGTCTTTTGTGATATTTTCAATTAGTCCCTGGTCAAGATGACAAAAATAAGTATAACGTGGTGTTTTTTCTCAAAGCCAGACTTGCTCAGTTTGAACAGTTATGCCAGATTCTGGGAATCTTTCATACTCTACTGGACTTGTAAAAGCTTTAATGGAATTATGGTGATAATAGCTGGCAGATTGTTACCTTTGGTGTCTTTTCTTAGCAAGGTTAAGAGTCAGTCATCCTTTAACTATTTGTAAACTTCACCAGTTTTTTAAATCCAAAGCAATGGGAACTACTAAGCTAGGAAATGTAACTGACAGTTCTAGTAAAGCCCTGGGATAGACAGGAGTTCTACTCCTTGTGGAGATGCCTTGAAGCAGCAGGGGTCATGCTGTTATGAGTTCGTCCTGAGGGCCAGCTTGCTGCCTCTGGTCTTTGAGGCTGCCATCTTAATGAGTTCTCAGAATCTCAGCTTACACTTATGTAAGTCCCTCTTTGTTGGGACTGTAAAGTTTTAATGCTCTTATAAATAATGGCTTTTGTATTCTTAGGTCCTCAAAGGCTTCCTTTCCCTAGTGGTTACAAAAGGCAGCGAGAATATGAAGAGGAGGAAGATGATGATGAATACGACTCTGAAATGGAAGATTTTATTGAAGATGAAGGAGAACCTCAGGAAGAAATATCCAGGCACATTCGAGAAATCTTTGGCTATGACCGAAAAAAGTAAGGCTAAAGAAGATTTAGAAATATATACTTTTTATTTTGAGTAATCTATGTTGTAAGGGAAAAAAAATTAATAGTAGTAACATTGAATATAAAATGTAATTCTTTTTTTAAAGTCAAAACAAGTTTTATTCACTCATTCAGAATATACTCATTTGAATACAATTCTTTTTTTTTTTGCCTTATCTAGGGCCACACCCTCAGCATATGGAGGTTCCCAGGCTTGGGGTCTAACAGGAGCTATAGCTGCTGGCCTTTGCCACAGCCACAGCAATGCGGGATCCAAGCCGCGTCTGCAACTTACACCACAGCTCACGGCAATGCCAGATCCTTAACCCACTGAGCAAAGACAGGGATTGAACCTGCAACCTCATGGTTTCTAGTCAGATTCGTTAACCAGTGAGCCATGACGGGAACTCCAGAATACAATTCTTAATTAGGAATTCTTGGATTTTTTTTTTTTTTTAATTATTATTTTTTTGGCCACACCTGTGGCATGTGGAAGTTCCCTGGTGAGGGATCAAACCTGTGTCACAGCAGTGACAATGCCAGATCCTTAATTCACAGGGCCACAAGGGAACTCCCTTGGATAATTGTTTAGATTTACTTTTTTGGCTCTTACTATTTAAGATTTCAAGAGTTCCTATTGTGTCTCAAGGGCTTAAGACCCCAAGTAGTATCCATGAGAATGTAGGTTCATTCCCTGGCCTTGCTCAGTGGGTTAAGGATCCGGTGTTGCCACAAACTTCAGTGAAGTTTACAGATTTGGCCCAAATCCGGTGTTGCTATAGCTGTGATGTAAGTTCTGACTGGACCCCTGGCCCTGGAACTTCTGTATGCTGAGGTGTGGCCTTAAAAAAATAGGAAAAAAAAAAGAACTGAATTAAAAATCAGACCTAATAATTTTAATAGTGTCGTAAGCTAGCTATATGCTTTTGGTCAAGCATTATCCTGTTTGGTTCAGTCCCTTCTGTTCTGAAGTCCGTGAAGCTCAAATGAGATTAATATATACAAAATTATTTTCATGTATATTTTGCTTTCAGGATTTTAATAGTTGGGCAAACATTGTCATAATGGTACTTTCATCAACATAAGATTCAGGAATAGTTGCTTTCTGGAAGAATTCCGGGCTCGTTTGTCTTTACTTCAGAAACTCCCTTTTACCCAACCTCTGCCTGCCTCACTCCCTTCCAAGCAAGGAGGAATAATCCGAGATGTGTGTTTGATTTAGTTATAAAGATGTTGATTTTAAAGATAGGATGATATAGTTCATTTAGAAAATTGTAATTAAAAAGAAAATCGGATTTAAAAAAGTAACTTTGATTTTCTCTTATCAGATACAAAGATGAAAGTGATTATGCCTTACGTTACATGGAGAGTAGTTGGAAAGAGCAACAGAAAGAAGAAGCAAAGAGGTAAGCAGAAAATGTGACACGTTTGTGCAGAAATATCCTAAAAATTCTTTTCTGTTTCCTGCTTAGTTGTACCATTGGGAGTGAGGGCTTTGGGCCACACAGTTTGAATTCCAGTCCTGCTTACTTGCTATGGGGCTTTGTATAAATTCCTTAGGCTTATCTGTTTTCCCATTTGTAAAATGAGAATATACTGTTTTTACTCATTGAGGACTTGTGAGGATTAAGATAGTGTACACAAGTTGCTCAGTGCACACAGTGAATGCTGGTGGCCTCCCCTTAGCATGTTCTTGTTTTTCTTTGCCCATCCTTAATTCCCTTTCCACATTAGACGCATCTCAGTCTTGTTCGCCTGTACCACTGCTGGCCTCAGGGACCCGATGAGGGATAAGAAATTCCCTCTGTCTGATTCCTGTTTGGCTATTTGATAGCAAGCAAATGATCATCTCTTGGGCAGAGATAACAGGCGATTGATTACTTTGTTTATAGTGTTAACTTGGTGAAATAATTCACCTCGTTCTCAATCTAGAGTATTATCTTTCTCCATCTTGCCTTCTCCCCTCTAGATAAAATATCAAACTAAAGTGTTGGCAAGGGACAAGAATAGAATGTTATTTATTGACTTGTTCTTGATTTGTAAAAGCTGATGAGATAGTTATATTTACTTACAATTACTGTAATGGGAATATTAAGGTGTTTTGTTGTTGTATGTGAGGTCTTTTTTCCACTATAACTTGAGTCAGTGGAGGTGGCTCCTGGTAAAAAATATTCCTGCTTAATCTGTTTTCAGTGGTAAAGCCTTGAGGCATTTTGAATGCCTCAGCGCATCCCACGAAAGCTCCTAATTGAAATTTCATTCTTGCTTTTTTAAAGAGAGTGGTGATTTCGTGTATATTGACAAATGTCATTTTTGTTTTCCTTTCTGACAGTTTAAGACTAGGTATGCAAGAAGATTTAGAGGAAATGAGACGTGAAGAAGAAGAAATGAGACGTCGGAAGGCCAAGAAGCTGAAGAAACGTTAGCTGTGGCTTTTATTTATGTTTGTGAACTTCTGAAGACAGTCTGCTGCAAGACTGCAGAATCCCCTTATCATTTTAAATATTCAAGGAGAAGGAATGCATACTGTCATCTATCTGCAGGTTGTCGTTTGAGCAGAAAGTATTTTCACATACTTTCCAGGGTGAAATCCGCAGTGCAGATGATGTCACGCCCAGTGAGTGCTCTTACGAAGCTCACTGTTCCCAGGTGCCAGCCCTGATCCTGATGAGCTATGCACTCTAATGTGGGGCCGCTCACAAATCAGCTAATCTCATATTATTCCTTTGCTACTCTAAAAAGGAAGAAAAGGATTGCCTGTTTACTTCCATAATTCTGCTGATGTGTGAGTACGGCACTGCCTGGCTCCCAATCAAATTTATTTACTTTTTCATTTTGTGAGGAACCTGGTCCTTCCATGAATGCTGCCAGCAATAAAGTGACCTGTCCTAATCTGTATGTTTGGATTGAGAACTTGAGAATGTAGAGTAGGTGTTAATATGGATGTCATTTCTGTGACTTTGAAGTAAAAAGTAGAATAAATTATATTCTGCATTAATTCATGGATTGGATGCTGAGCATTCTTATTCAGTAATTTAGGTAGTTAGGCAATTAACAAAAATTTCCAAGTTAAAGTACAAGTTATGCGATTTTGTGTAAGAACATTCTTTTCCAAGTTTCACTTTCAGATTTACTGTTATGTCAGGTTTAGTTTAAAATAGACAGGGTCACTGTGCTGATTGATTTGATTTTTATTTAAAAAATTCACTTTTAAAAAAAAAATTTTTTTTTAGGGCTGTACCCATGGCATATGGAGGTTCCCAGGCTAGAGGTTGAATCAGAACTATAGCCGCCGGCCTACGCCCCAGCCACAGCCACGCCAGATCCGAGCCAGATCCGAGCCGCGTCCGCGACCTACACCACAGCTCACGGCGACGCCGGATCCTTAACCCCCTGAGCGAGGCCAGGGATCAAACTTGTAACCTCATGGTTCCTAGTCAGATTCATTTCCATTGAGCCACGACGGGAACTCCAAAAATTCATTTTTATATTGAAGAAAAATACTTATTTTATTCAAAACAGATTTGGAAGAGTAATAGTTTAAAAAATAAGGAAGTGACATGTGAGGCTTCCCTCCTCCCCATTTGCCTCTCCCATTATATATTTTGGAATTCAAGGTGCCCCATACCTTTTGTTATTAATGACTGCATTTTTATCGTAAATTCCTTAGCGATTAATGGCAAAAACCAAAAACTAAATTCATGTGAATCAGGACCACCACCTTCTCTCCTTGCCCATATTGCACTTTTATTTCAAACTATGCACTGTGAAGAGATTTTATTCCCAGGTAGAAAAGGCTGTTCCCTGTTTCTGGTATTTACTAGGCTGTGGAATTTCTCCATTCTCACCCTTCTTCAAGTCTTGTTGTATCTCTTAAGCCTCAAGTCCAGGCAATTCCAATCTGGCTGACCTAGGTTCTGGCTGGAGAGAAGCCAAGTCAGCAGCAGAAAACGAGATATGATGATGCTAGAGAGTATCTGTCCTTGACTCTTGAGTGGAGGGTTGGGGACAGTGAGACAGAAGCTTGTAGAACAGTTCTACAGTAAACATTGTGGCCATCTTAAGCCATTGGTCAGTGGGGATTAGGAAGTAGGAGAGGTTATCCTACAAGAATCCTTACTCTTCCACAGGTCTGAAAGCTGTTTTTTGTGTGTTCCTCTTTACCCATAAAGCCCTCTTTTATCCTTGAGGCCGGGTGTTACCCATCACCGCTGTTAGCCTTCCTCACTGGGGTGACCAAGTGACCCAGTCCTTCCGAGACTTGGACTCATTTTGAATTGAGTTTCAGACTTTAAAAATGTAAGGATTTAGTTCTGAAGTTGAGTCCTATGAAAGGTATCTCCGTCACTAGGAGTAACACCTTTCTAATGATCACCTAGCACTGCTAAACACTGGCGGCAGAAAATCCTATTGACTGCCCCCCACCTGTTTCAAAGACTTTCGGTGAACTCCATTCAAGAGTAGTGTGAAATTCCAGGTGATAAAATAGGTTTGGAACTTTATTTCCTTGGCTGGCACTCATGTGCTTTTTTCTCCCCCTTCAAAAGTTGGCTTGAATATATTTTTTTCAATATTCAGACTCTTTGAAATCTGTAATTACAATCAAGTGCTTGTCACAGCTGAAAGATTTCTGGTGGCTTAAAGCTCACTAGCACTTTACTCAATGATATTGTGCAGTTATTTGTACAGAAAGGTACCATTGTGCTAGCTAAATGTTCCAGAACTTGGTAAGAAAGAGTCATGTTGTGTCCTTATGTGTCATCACTTCTAGGTGCATTTCCTCTATAATACGAATGTTGATTTCAGTTTTCTTCAGCATCAGCATTATAAAAGGGCACTAATGTTGCTCATTAGAATAAAAAAAATGTTCTGAATCTGTTAATCTCGGCCTTGTTTCCAAATCCTGTCTTCCATTTTATTCTGCAGTTCCTGACCACTCTTATAAAAAGCTCACAAACTTTTGAAGAAACTGGAATAGGCTGTTATTTTATCAAGGTTTACACATCAAGTGCTTGGTTTTTAATATATCCTCCACTGTTTTGATTTAAGAATTTATTAATATTTGAAGATGTGCCTTTTATTGGGTAATGTTAAGTCACGAATGTAGTAATGTTATTTCACTATTGTAATAATGTTACGTGATCATGGATGCAGCGTTCTCTAACATGATGTGAAGGGAAAAGCAGTTTTCTTAAAACTCATGTGGCTCTGATTGCACAGTCCCACTTGCTTTAGATATGACTACATCAGAGCAGGGGGCACGTTCTTTAAAGGCTACTTTCAGAACTTGTCTTTGTATTTTTTCTAAACTAGAAATGCAATTATGTCCATTTGGGGGCCAGGGTACCACGTGTCACAGGCAGCCTTACATGTGCGTCGCGAGAAGGTTCAAAGACTGTTAGGAAAGAAGAAAGTCTATGGGAACTCAAAATTTCATTTTTTTAATGTAATCCCCAGATCTTCTCCAAGAAATAAATTACTGTTTTGTATTTTGTAACTTAAAAGCAGCTATTAGTACCTTTCTGAGATATAGCAGGAGACCAAAACATGTTTGGAAAGAGAATAAATATATGAAGAGAGACTGGTTGTTTTATTTTCAATGTGCTAAATATATTAGACTACTATTTATTTTGTGAGTGGATATGATGAAGTAAATATTCAGGTGTTTAGTGTATGATTAAGAGTGGGATATAGATTTCTCTGGAGTTATTAAATCCATCCTGTCTTTTACAAAATGGACAAATCAAGTGTAAAGAAACATTTACATAGCATAGCTTGTTTTCTGGTGCTGTTGACCTGCAAGAGAATCTACTTTTGCATACACAGATAAAAGTTTTGCAATTTATGTATTACGAAATTGTAGGCATTAAAAATATTTTATTGATATTTTCACTGGTTTGCATTTATTTACCCAAACTCATATATTCCTTACTTCATCACCCTGAATGTTTTTCCAGGTAGAAACCCCAGAAGACTCATCAGACTTCAGAGGTAGGATTTACCTCCTTCCACACACACTCTGTTCGTTCTCCCTTACACGGTCACATCTGCTCAGTCCCTGCCACCAAAACCTCTTCTTAGAGAATTATCTGGTAGCAGACACCCATGTTAGAACTGTATGGAAGTACAGTCCGAGAACTGGAGGGAAGGACTGGGTATACAGTTCTTCTCAAGAAGATGAGAGGTTCTGATCCTCTGTAATAAAAAGAGCCTGAGCTAGCTGGGAAGATGGGTCCTTAGGAATATATGAGGCAAGTGGGCACAGCTATGCAGCGAGGATATAGGCAGTGGAATGTCTGGAATCTAGGTCATACAAACACCATAAAAGATGCTAGTATCCTAGGTTTAGAAATTGCTAACAAAATTTTGCTTATGAATTTTTTTAATGGCCATACCTGCAGCATGTGGAAGTTCCCCAGCCAGGAATTGAATCTGAGCCACAGCCCCAGCAACGCCAGATCCTATGCAGGATCTCACTGTGCAGGGCCAGGGACTGAACCTGTAACCCAGGCCCCTACATCAGATTCTTAACCCATGCACCACAGTGGGAACTCCTTGCTTATGAATTTTGAAATCACTTTTCTTTCTGTTGGAAAAAGAGTAATCCATTCAGTGCTTAGAGCCACTTAAAAATAGTTTAGTAGACATACACCAAATGGTCTTCCACAAAATGCTATCTACATAACCAAAAGATGTACTTTGCTGGTAAGGGTGCATCTTTGAATATTGAAACTATTAGTCATCCCCAAGCAGCCACAGAATGGGAACAGTTGCATGTAATTTATTTTTATTTGCTCCCGTTAGATTTTCTTCCTCTCCTAGGGTCAGAAAGCTCCAAACCACTTTTAGGGGGCTTATTTATCCTAGGTCAGATACCTAGATTAATTGTGTGGGTCTTATACTTAGGTTCCCATCCTTGGTCTCATAAACTCAAACTTGAGGACTGACCAGTTAAGCCTTTGTTTCTAACATGCTGCCTGTGTCAGCAGCAGCCACTGCTAACAAGAAAGGCAACTTCTTGGCTATTCAGGCGGAAGACATTTGAGCCAAGAGGTAGTCAAAATCTTGGATAACCCAGCCACTCTTGTTTGGCTCTTCCTTGGCATTTAAAAACATGCCAAAGAGAAGGCCTGGATCTTAAGCTTGACTTTGTTACCCAGAACTGTGTGGGTTAGTTACACCTCTCAACATTTTTCACATTTTGTAAAATGAAGCTAAGTTTACTATAAGGATTGAAATAATGTATAATTTAGTATCTAGTACCAATTTTTTTTGTCTTCGCCTTTTTATAGCTGCACCCCCAGCGTATATAAGTTCCCAAGGTAGGGGTCGAATTGGAGCTGTACTGCCAGCCTATGCCACAGCCACAGCAATGCGGGATCGGAGCCGCATCTGTGATCTACACCACAGCTCACGGCAATGTCAGATCCTTAACCCAGTGAGCAAGGCCAGGGATCAAACCTGCGTCCTCATGGATCCTAGCAAGGGTCATTAACCACTGAACCATGACGGGAACTCCTCTAGCACTAAATACTAAAATGTATTTCCCCACATAGTGCAAGCTTTGGGTTCTTAATGATGGCTGTGAGAAGGTCACAGAGAAATAAAAACCCCCAAAGAATAGGCTTAAAGTTGCTGCGATCTCTAACTCTTTCTGTAAAATTTTTTTAGGCCTGGACCCTGGGCTTAGGAGAAAGCATTATGTAGGAAATGGTGAATTTCTATCCACAAGGGTACAGAATAGGGGACAAACTGAACTAGGTATCTTAGTCTTAATGTCAGTCTTAGAGACTATGAAACAGATCCAATCACTCCCATCCACCCAACTCCCTCCCCACCCTCCGGCTCCCTGTTTTAAGCTAACAGAATACCAATTCTTCATTCATCTTTAGAAGTGTGGTAACTTGTTACATTAAATGTGACAAAATAATGTGCAATTACTTTATGTGAAACGAACAGGAGGACCTGTACAGCTGGTCAGGAAAGCTTCAGAGCTGCATTACTTCACCAGGATCATCTTTGCTTACTTCCACTGGCGTCTGAGGGCGAAAAAGTATGTCAGGTGGGTCTTACCTAGTGTTTGCCAGGGTGTGGGGCTGAGCTAACTGCCCTCCTTCCTCAGGGCAGGTGGGGGTAGCAGTGCCAATTCTGTCTCACTTAATGCCTCCGAAACCAGTTGCCACAGGGGCTTAGCTGTGTAAGAGTTCACAAAAGGCAGAGGAAGAGTTCCCGTTGTACAGCTGAACGAAACCGACTAGTTATCCATGAGGATGCCAGTTCCATCCCTGGCCTTACTCAGTAGGTCAAGGATCTGGTTTGCCACGAGCTGTGATGTAGGTCCCAGATGCAGCTCGGATCCTTCTTTGCTGTGGCTGTTATCTAAGCCGGCAGCTGCAGCTCTGATCTGACCCCTAGCCTGGGAACTTCCATATGCTGCAGGTGCAGCCCTAAAAAAAAAAGGAAAGCAGAGCGAGAGGCAGAGGAAAGACAAACATCCGAGTTCTAAGAGGAGAGAGGAAAGAGACATTTACCACCAGCGCTGTTTTGCAGACCAGAGTTTACTTGATGAGGGACAGTTAAGTATGGGTTGACGGTGTGGGCTTATTTAAGAAGTGCTGTTGAAGGCTGAGCATACAGATTGTCCCATGGGCACTAGACTAAGTCGCTCCCGTCAGACAGCTTTGACTCCAGGCCTGAAATATCTTTACCTCTACACTCTAGTTTCTTTGAAAGACACAGAAGAACTTAAAAAGAGTAAAGATTCTTAGGATAAAAGATGTATAAAAGATCACACCACAGATAAAGGAAACCGACAACTCTAAGCAGGTAGGTGAATAACAACAGAGGCAGGGAGGCTCACAGTAACTTTTAATAAGAGAGTATTTGCTTTTCTGTATTAAAAGTTACTGTGAGCCTCTGAGATGCTTAATTCATTTATCCCAGACAATATATTTCAAAGTAGGAATAGAGAAGAGAGTTGAAGACACACTTACCCCTCCCGGGGGATACTTATATCCCTTCCACATTGTTCCTGCAATGAGAAGCATCCATAAGACAACGATCATTGCGAGGCTTCTTGCTCAGCTGGTGGGGTGTGCAAAGGAAAAGAGGCGGCTCTGAAAGGTGTGGCGTTCTGTTCCCCGAGTCCTGGAAACTGGGCTGTCTTCATTCAAGACCAGATGGTGGATGGTCCAGCATGATAGCTCCTGGCTGAGGAGCTCCGGGTCTAGTCTGACCTGAAGTGGCTCACCGTGGCTATTTGGCGGCGGGGGGCGGGGGGGCGGGCAGAGCTCAGACACCAATTATGACATCAGCTGTGACCTTGGGGACCAGTCAGAGTGAGTAGCTAAGGAACAGTTGCCCAGGATGTCAGGCGTGTAGGGGCTAAAGTACCCTTCTCAGAAAACCCCCGTTCTTGATGATGTCTTTGTGTGGTTAGTATCTAGCTGGCGTCATAGCTTTTTTTTTTTTTTTTTTTTTTCAGTTGTACCTATGGCATATGGAAGCTCCAGGGCTAGGAGTCAAATGAGAGCTGCAGCTGCTGGTCTGTGAACACCACAGCCACAGCAACACCGGATCCGAGCCACCTCTGTGACCTACACCATGGGAACTCTCTGGTGTCATATCTTTATGAACTCATCACCTGCCAAAATTTGTACTACTTGCTTTATGAAATCAGATGCAAGAAACGTTGCTCTGTGCAAGAGAAAACACACCCTGGGTTAACTGGAGGAGTGACTGGATCTGTCCACTATGAGCAATGACTTAAATACTGTTAGGATAGTCAGAGAAGAAAAACCTTACACTTTGCCACCTGGCACAGTTAAACCCTCATCATGCAGGGGAAGACTCTTCCCAACTTCCCTGACAAGGGAGGAGAAGGAAGATGGGCTGTTATGCTCATTTCATAGCTGGAGAAACCAAGGCACAAAATAGTTTCAGTGGTTTGGTCAGGATCACACTGTGGCAGGGGCTCCATCTGCATCCCGCCCACAGAGGCTCTGCCATGCTTCATTCTGTGTCCCCGGGCCTGGGACTTGATAGCCCTGCCCTCCGGAGAAGCTTCCGAGAAAACCTGTAATCAGCATAACCGAGAGTCTTAGAGTTAAGTTTCTTTGACAACGGGAACATCTTTGAGAAAACGGGTCTAAATGAAAAGGGGTGGGATTCAAGAAACCCAGGATATTTTTTTTTTGCTGAAAAAACACTGCCACTAACGTCTTCTATTGGCAGGCTGGTTTAGTGGAATGAGTGGAGAGATCTATGCTTGCACCCCAGCTTCACAAATGGGTTGGTTTGTGTGGCCTTGGGTAAACAGGTGAGGTCAATGAGGTCAGTCTTTGTTGAAGGGTTCATTATTTTGCCTAGTTGTTAAATTAGCATTTACTGGAGTTCCCTTCGTGACTCAGTGGTTAACGAATCCGACTAGGAACCATGAGGTTGCGGGTTTGATCCCTGGCCTTGCTCAGTGGGTTAAGGATCCGGCGTTGCTGTGGCTGTGGTGAAGGTTGCAGACGCAGCTCGGATCCTGCGTTGCTGTGGCGAAGGCCGCCGGCTACAGCTCCTGTTAGACCCCTGGCCTTGCTCAGTGGGTTAAGGATCCGGCGTTGCTGTGGCTGTGGTGAAGGTTGCAGACGCGGCTCGGATCCTGCATTGCTGTGGCTGTGGCGAAGGCCGCCGGCTACAGCTCCTGTTAGACCCCTAGCCTGGGAACCTCCATATGCCGTGCGTGCGGCTCTACATAAAGGCAAAAAAAAAAATAATAACATTTACTAAAAGCTAATTGTCAAACTTTGCATTAAATGCTTTACACAAAGATAATCCTCACAAAACCAGAAACATATTGGAATATCTCCATTATTCTGAAGAAACTGAGGTTCAGAAAGATTAAACTCTCCCAAGGTCATGTGGCTAGAAAGTTGCAAAGTTAGGACTTGGGCTCACATTTATGTTAACTACAATTTCAGGATCTGCCAAAGGGGGCATTAAAAGTGTTGGTCCCATTTATTATGGAGTTTGCACAGAGAAAATAAGTCCCTAGATGGAACAGTCTTTGAAAAGAATAACTATGAGGTAAGGCTATTAACAAAGCTTTGAACCTTGGCCTGTTCTCAGCAATGCTCCCCAAATTCTTTCCCTTTCCACAGTTTATTTTCCAGAGGAATGTAAACTTTTCACTGAGATTGCAGGGTGCCGCCAAGTTCTCTTGAATGGGAGGAATCCAGCCCAGCAGACCGTCATGCCCACTCACAGTTGCAGATCTTCATCCAAAGTCTGGCTCCTTGGGTGCGCTTTGCTCTCCTGAACAGCCCACATCTCTTTCCACTTCAGAGTTGGAGGCTGAGACAGAAAGAAACTTAAAGGCAGAGCTGGCCAGACGGATTGGCCCAGAAGGTAACTGCCTCTGTATGTGACTGGAAGGGCTGCCGAAAGTTCCCACCGATGTCCACATTCCCTTTCCTCCCAGCAACCACTGATCCACTTAGTCTGAAATCCAGAAGTCGGGCACTGTCTCCAGCAGACCCCTTATAAATTCCATTGTGCTTTGAAATAAGTGATATTTTGTACTCAAGTGGAAGGGAAAAGGCTTAAAGATGTCCCAATGGGATGAGAAGTAGCCTGGGAAACTAAACTTGGTTCCCACTACATCCTGATCTCTAAGTAGTGGTGAGATCTTAATTATCTTTCCTGTTTGGTCAGAAACTCCAGCTGGGAGAGTAGCCGGAGCCAGAAACTGACTACCAGGGATTAACAGGCAGGGTCATGACTTACCATGAACTCTGGAAATGTGCCCATGTAACACGCAAATCCAACAAAGAGCATCCAGCCGAGCACGATCATGATACCAAGCAAAACAATTTCTAAGACACGACTGCACAGTGAAAGCCTCTTCACCGGGATCTTGGCAAAGGAGTATATTTAGCTACCCTCAGCTGATAGAGGTCTCACATGTCCGTTCCAGTCCTTAGCTCCTAAGGATCCGCAACACTAGTGGAGAAGCTGGAGTCTAATAAGGCATTGTGACATCACAGACCACACAGCCCAGACCCCACAACCCCTGGAGAGACAACCCCCAGACTAGTAGCCGGGCAGTGAACTAAGCTCTCTGTGTGTTATCTCACAGCAACAATATGAGGTAGATATTATTATTCACCCCATTTTCCTAATGAGAAACCTGAGGCTTAGGGAGCCTAAGGGACTGCACCAGGTGACACAGCTGAGCTCCAGATCAGGTCCTAGTTGCCTGTTAGGAAGCTGGGCTCTTTAGACTAGAGACTGGGACTGGGAAGGTGTGTGCCTAGGTCTGTGACTGCTGTGAATAGTAGGAAATGAGAAATCTGTTCTATTCCCACATCCCCTCCCCTCCCATCTCAAGAACTCCCTTACCATCATTTGACACCGTTCCTGAACACTTTTGGTCAGTTCCCGTCCACTGGTTCTCTTTTCTTGGCTTCAAAAAACCACAAGTATCCTTGTGCTCTCCTCTCAAAAGCCTCCAACTGATGCTTGGGCTCCCTTCCTAACTGTCCTGTTTCTTAATTTCCTTTTATGACCAGACTTCCTAAACAAGTGGTCCACACCCAAAGCCTTTCTTTCCAGTCCACACCTTTCTCCCATGCATCACACTCCGACTTCTGCCACCACTCTACTACTTAGATGCTCTCTTAGAGGTCACCAAAGATCTCCTTTTTGGTCACCTTTAGTGACCTCATCTTGAATTCTTTGATCTCGCTGCACGGACATGGTGGAACCCTGCCTCCACCAGAGGTCTTTTTACATACACATCTCCCTATTACTTTTATTATTATTATTATTATTATTATTATTTTTAGGGCCGTGCCCATGGCATATGGAAGTTCCCAGGCTAGGGGTCAAATAGGAGCTGCAGCTGCTAGCCTATGCCATAGCAAGCCAGATCCAAGCTGCATCTATGACCTACACCCCAGCTTCCAACACCAGATCCCTAACCCACTGAGAGAGGCCAGGATCCTCATGGATACTAGTCGGAATCTTAATTCACTGAGCCACATTGGGAACTCCTTATTCTTTTTATTTTATTTTTTGATTTTTAGAGCTGTGCCTGTAGCATATGGAGGTTCCCAGGCTAGGGGTCGAATTGGAGCTGTAGCTGCTGGCTTACACCACAGCCACAGCAATTTGGGATCCAAGCAGTGTCTTCAACCTACACCACAGCTCACGGCAACGCTGGATCCTTAACCCACTGAGCGAGGCCAGGGATCGAACCTGCAACCTCATGGTTCCTAGTTAGATTCGTTTCTGCTGTGCCACAATGGGAACTCCCATATGCTACCATATATAACTTGCTTTTCTCCTATAATCACACATCATGGACATCTTCCTGGGTCAACTGATAAAAAAATCTAAACACATGCCTTTTTTGTTTCTAATATGTTTTATTGAGGTAGAAATTACATATGGTAAAGCACACTCAATTTTTAGTGTACAGTTAATGCATTTTTTTCTTAAAAAATGTCAGTCCTGTAACTACCACCACAATTAGGAGAGAAAAAAATTGTGATAATCTCCAAGTTCCCTGTAGCCCTTTGTAGTCAATCCCCAACCCTGAATCCCATGGCCTCTGGCAACCACTGATCTGCTTTTGCATTTTCCAGAACTTAATATAAATGGAATCAGAAGCTTCTTTCACTTAGCATTAACACTTCTGTGATTCATTCATAATGTACAGTTGTTAGATCTGTTTTACTAAATATTATTCCATTGTGTCAATTTATCAATTTACTTGTCAGAGAACACTAAGGTTGTTTCTGTTTGGGGCTATTTTGAATAGAAATGTTCTAAATATGTGTGTGAGGTTTTTTTTAAGGGAACATAAGTTTTAATTTCTCTAGGGTAAATCCCAAGAGGGGCATTGCTGGATCATATGGAAAGTGCCTGTTTAAAAATTTCTCTGTCACTAATTTTCAGCGATTTTATTTTGAGGTGGCTTTGTGTAATTTTCTGTATGTTTCTTCTACCTGGGCTTTGGTGAACTTCTTGAATCTGTGGGTTTACGGTTTTCATCAAATTGGAAAAATGGTTGGCTACTGTTTCCTCAAACAATTTTTCTGTCTCCCCTCCCCGCTTCCATGACTTCCATTACACGTGTATTGGACCAGTAACCACTGTGATGATGTCCCACAGCTTGCTGGTACTCTGTTTTTTTTTCTCTTTGTGTTTCATTTTCAATAGTTTTCCATTGCTGTCTTTTTCAAATTCACTCATCTTTCCCCCAATCGTCTAATCTTCTGTTAATCCCATACAGTGTATTTTTAATTCGATGTTGTAATTTTCATCTCTAGAAGTTCAATTTCTTTTTTTTTTTTTTCTTGCTTTTTACAGCCAACCCCGCAGGATACGGAGGCTCCTAGGCTAGGGGTTGGATCTGAGCTACAGCTGCCAGCCTACGCCACAGCCACGGCAACGCGGGATCCGCGCTGAGGCCAGCCATGGAATCCACATCCATGTGGATGCTAGTTGGATTCGTTTCCGCTGCACCCCAACGGGAACTCCTCAATTTCCTTTTTTTTTAATTCTAGCTTTCATTTTTCTCCACATCGTGTTCAGGTTATCCTTTACATCCTGAAGCCTGTTTATGAGATTGATAATAAACATTTTAAGGACCCTGTCTGCAAATCCATCATCTCTGTCATTTCTGGGTGTGTTGCACTCAAGCCACTGCAGTGGCAACGCCAGATTCTTAACCCACTGAACCACAAGAGAACTCCCATCTATATATATACACATATATTTTGAAGAGCTTGAAACTCAAATAAGTCTGACAACCAGGATGCTATACCTACACCATCTTCTCCCTGTGGCTTAGGTCACCTTACACTTTTATTCACTCAGTAAACTTTCTATTGAATGCTTATTTTTATCTGCTTTACCAAACATTAGAAGAATGAAGACATGCATCAATTCAAGCACCCTAAGCTTTGGGAATATAGAGATAATTGAGATTTGACCACTATCTGACAGCAAGGGGGGACAGAAAGAGGGATGGAGATGGAGGTAGACAGGTACAGCAGGACAATAACAAATACCCCAGCCATGGAGTTCCATCCTAACTCAGCAGTTAAAGAACGCAATTAGGACCCATGAGGATGCGGGTTAAGGATCAGCATTGCTCAGTGGGTTAAGGATCCAGCATTGCTCAGTGGGTTAAGGATCCAGCATTGCTGCGCGCTGTGGTGCAGGTTGAAGATGTGGCTCAGATCCTGCATTGCTGTGGCTGTGGTGTAGGCCAACAGCTGTAGCTCCGATTCGACCCCTAGCCTGGGAACTTTCACGTGCTGAGGCTGTGGCTGTAAAAAAAAAAAAAGAAAAATACTTTAGTCTAGCACTAAGCAGGAAGCAAGGAAGACAGGCATGCTTGGGGAAGAGCGAATGTTTCAGCATGGCTGGATGATAGCATCTAAAAGCACCAGTCATAGGAGATGAGGGTGGGTGATACTGGCAGTCAGCCAGTGTTTCTACTACATGGTTTTCCTCTTATGATTAAGCACAAATAGGTACAGCATTCCAGTTTCCTAGAACTTATTAGTCACAAAATTTCAACACAATTTCACACATAGTGAGAGGCAGCATAATGCACAGAACATTAGGAATGTGGTCTCAGACATCACCTTCTGTAAACATTTGAGTCTTTGTTTCCCTATCTGTAAATAGAGCCAATGATACCCATATAGCCTCTATTTTGAAATGTACGCTTTTTATGTTTATGCTCTTTTCAAATAGCTATAAATGTTAAAATTGATGTGTATGTATATATATATATGTAGATGTATAATATATATAATTTTGTAAACTTTTCTCCCTCAAAACAAGTAATACATCTCTTATTCGACGGGCTCAGAGAAACAAGAAAATAAGTAACACCTCACTAAACCTCAGCTTGCTCATCATTAAAACTGAGATAATGATAATAATTCCATCTAGGTCATAGGGTTTTGTAAAAATTAACTGCAATAAAGCACATAAGACTCTTAACAATGTACCTTCTACACAGGAAAACACAGCTACACACACACACACACACACACACACACACACACACGGGCATGAAAACTTCATAGTGCCTGTAATTCATTCACAGTGATTAAACCAGAAGAGAAGTGGTGGTTTGGATGAAAAGCCTGTCCCACAAAAGGTTCTTTCATAAAAGATGGAAGAAATTTGGTCCCGCCTTACTCTTTGATAGCTTTCCTTGATTAATGGATTTCTGACAGGCTCTGTTAGATCTTAGAACCCCTGGAAGTTCCACCGTTTCCGAGGTTTGTTAGATCTGGCTGAGGTGCTCTTAACCGGCCTCTATCCTTCAAGCTTCTCATCTCCTACCTTGTCTCCCAGCTTCGACTCTTGCCCGGCCACACACACCGCAGTCTCTTCACAACACACTAGTCAGACTTATTCTTTTAAAACTCAGATCGTGTCACTCCTCTGTTTAAAACTTTCCAGTGGTTTCCTCTTTTTCTCAGGGCAAAAGCCTGAGAGAGAAAAAAAGCAGCCTCTGATATCTGGGAACTGGACCGAGCCAGCTAGGTCTCAGTGTTAGAAGCTGACCTGACCTTCACAGCCTGGCTCCTGTTTTCTCCTGCTGGATATAAACAATCTTTCAGAACACCAACATCCGGAAGGGTCACTCAGACCATGATAAAATGAGGCAAAACAAGGCCCTCAACGTCCTCTCTTGCCTTTAGCTGAAGGTGATATTTATGGTGAGGGCTTCTGCCATTTTGGTCAGTTACTCAGTTCTCCTGGGTCTCTCCCAAGTATACGTGTTATGAACTTTTGTTTAATTCTCTCTTGTTATTATCTCCTGTCAAGTTTATTCTTAGATCAGCCAAAAGAACCTGGAAGAGTAGAGGAAAATTTCTTCCTCCCCAACAATATCTAGCAAATAGCCGCTGCTCAACAACAGCTTGCTGAATTAATAAGTGCTCCTCCAGCCTTTCACTTTTTTCTCCTAATGGAGTCACAGCATTCCTATCTTTGGCTCTTCCTATAAATATAATCACCCTCCAGCCCACCCAACATCTCAGTTACAATAGGCAGCCCCTGGGGACTTTTTAGGCCCACTGGCTCAAGCTAGAGATGCAAAGCAGGTATGTAACTGACTCAAGGAGACCAAATAAGGCCAGCAAATTGCATCCTTTCTTTTTCCTGATGCAGATGACCTTCTCCACCAATCTGCTTCCTTTTGTTTTCAAACTCTTTTTGACACCTGACTTTTTCCTCTGTCTGCCACCAACCTGGTTATGCTCCGCTCCCCTTTCTCCCGCAAAAACCAACTCCCGCCCCCAATGCTGCATCACCCTCACTCAGCTGTCTTATCTCCCAATTCTGACAAGACTCCTCCTGCCTCCGTTTTCCTTTCTAGCCCTCCGGAATTCTGCTTTTTAAGTTCCCCTACCTCTTCCTTCCTAAATCCAACTACAATTTGGGGTCTTGATCTTTCTCCATTCTGCGCTGTATTTAACATCTCCTTCTCAAAACTCTCCCAGAACAGCGCCAATAACTTCTACCTCCTTTACTGCTCCTCCTCGGATCCTTCCTATGCCTCTCTTCACAGATGTCCCCAAGTTTCCTTCCAGGAGGCTGGGTCGTTCTCTGGGCGCTCGCGCGTTTCTGACGGCGCTCAGGGTGGAGCGGTGGTCAGACTCCAGGCGGAGCCTGGGCGAGCCTGGGGCATTGGACACAAGCGGACATTCGAGCCCGGGAAGGGGCGGGGCCTTGGACCGGTCGGGAAGTTTGGTCCTCGGCGGCCGCCGTCCAGGGAAGGTGCGCAAGGAGACTGGGCGCTGGGGTCGCAGAACCGTCCTCGCGGTCCTGTCCTGGAGATGGAGTTCGACAGCGAGGGTTTGAGACGACTACTTGGCAAGGTGCGGGGAGTCAGCCGGCAGCATCTGGGACCCTGGGGTTTGGGGTTGTTTCCACCCCTGGTCGCACCCCCCTCCTCGCGGAGTTTCCCCGGCTTGTCACGGGGCTTGGAGCGGGGCTGGGCTGGCCTGGAGCTGACGGCGGGGAATGGGCTCAGGGAGGCGGCGGGCCTCTTCTGGCTCCACCCGCAACTTCGAGAACCCCCCCAACCTCCACCTGCTGTGAGACCGTCTCACGCCACCAGCTTCTCTGCGTCTCAGATTCCAGCTCTGCCTGCTTCCTTTTACCACGCCCTTCTCTCTGCTGCAATGGGCTGCCCCACCTTTTTTTTTTGACCTGTAGTGCTCATCTTTTGTAAGACTCAACTCAGTTGTTACTCATTCCTTCCTCTCTACTTTTTTTTTTCAGAAATATCGATGATCACTTTGTGGAGTGACTGTTCGTTTACAAATCTTGCTGGGGAGGTGGGGTGGGCGGGAGGGGGTGAACTCTTTGATGGCCGAGACAGTGCTGTAGTAGTCCCTTCACTTAGCCCTGCGCCAGACTACGACGGAGGTGCGAAGTAACTGCAGTGAATGAAAGGCCTGTGTAGATTTAGGAATGAAGGCAGGGCTTGAAGGCCCGGAAGAGATCCTCTGAAGGTTGAAATGTTGAGTGGGAGGGCCAGTTTCCCTGTTAGAACAGGCTTTTAGTCCAGGCTCCCTGATTCCCCACCAGCGTACGGTCTGAGGTAACCACGTTTTTTCCCGCCGGTTTCTTAGTTAAATGGTTCATAATGCATTTTAAGACTTACCTACGTGGAAACATTTGTGCTGTTTTTGTTGGGTTTGCTTATGTCTTTCTTTTTTTTCTCTTTCTTCCATCTGTCTTTCTTTCTTTATTTCTTTCCTCTTCTTCTTCTTTTTTTTTTTTTAAAGGGTTTGGCAGATCCCAGGCCAGGGATTGAATTTGAGCTGCAGGTACGACCTGCCCCCTTGGCTATGCAGGATCCTTTAATCCACTGTGCCAGCAGGGGAGTGAATTTTTTTAGGACATATAAAATAGCTTTATTTTTTTTCCCCAGGTGTCAAAACAGCAAATCACATATTTGACTACTAGTGACATCTGTGTTTTCAAGCCCTAAGGAATAGTGCCCTTACCCTCTTTTGATAAACTTATAACAGTTTTGCAATGAAATCAATTCTGGTATATATGCAGCAATTAATCATCACACTCTTACAGGATATTAAGGATGTAGAACACAGCTTATGACATCAAGAAGAAAATAAAACAAAAGTTGTTTGGTTCATTATAAATGTATATTCCAGGTGACAGCAGTGCTGCCTTTTGTGCCTTTCTGTAGTGTTTGGAGTTTGGATGATTTCATTCGCTTCTGTTTAAATTGAATCAGGGACACTGAATCTGGGACTCATTTTACCCTACCCTAATTCATGCTGATCGATTCTTGGTTTTTTGTTTTGTTTTTTTTTTAGGGCCACACCTGCAGCACATGAAAGTTCCCAGGCTAGGGTCCGAGCCTTGTCTGTAACCTATACCACAGCTCACAACAACGCTGGATCCTGGACCCACTGAGAGAGGCCAGGGATTGAACCCGAGTCCTCATGGATCCTAGGCAGGTTCATTATCACTGAACCATAACGGGAACCCCTTGAGTCTTAGTTTTGATGCTCAGTCCTGTGGATCATAATTGTTTTCTCTATCCACTCTACTCATATACATCTGCCTCCTGTTGTTAACTTCCATCCAGTTAGCCTACATTTATCGAAGGCATACCCTGTACTAAGTGCTGTGGGGAAATACAAAGATGACTAAGAGATGATTCCTGTCCTCAGGTTGATAATCATATGCTTTTTCTTCTGCCAGATTCTTTCCCATCTTAAAATGAACTTCCTTCTTCCCTCTAATTTTCTTTACCATTGTAGGCTCTAATGTGAATTGTAGACAGCTCTTTTCAGAGGCCTTTCTATAACTCAGATTTGCTTTATGTCGATTTATTATTTCCTGTCTGTACTTACTATTGTATACATGTTTTGTTTAATATCTCACTTTTACATAGCTTAATCACAAGATCTTCATACATACCTACTGATGTTCGAGGCAGTAGAGCAATATCTGTTTTTTTTTTCGCTTTTTAGGACCGCACTCGCGGCATGTGGAAGTTCCCAGGCTAGGGGGGTTGAATCAGAGCTACAGCTGCCAGCCTACACCACAGCCACAGCAACGCGGGATCTGAGCCTTGTCATAAACCTACACCACAGCTCACAGCAGTATGGGATCCCTGACTCACTGAGCGAGGCCAGGGATCAGACCCACATCCTCGTGGATACTACTCAGATTCGTTTCCTCAGTGCCACAGTGTGAACTCTGAGCTATATCTGTTTTGCACATGAAAAACTTAAGGCATCAAGAAGAAACAGGATCTATTAGCAGTTATTTATTTTCTCCCAATCTCCTGAAGCCTAGACACCCACTAATCTCCTTTTTGTTTCTATGGATTTGCCCATTTGGGGTATTTTATATACAGATTATACAACATGTGGCTTTTTGTCTTTGTTTTCTTTCATTTAGCATATGTTTTCAAGATTTATCCAAGTTGTACCTTATATCATTTCTTTATTCATTTTGATGGCTGGATAGTCCATTTTATGGGTATGTTACACTTTATTCATCAGTTGATGGACATTTGAATTGTTTTTACTTTTCAACTATTATGAATAATGCTGCTATGAACAATTGTGCACAAATTTTTGTGTGGACATGTTCTCATTTTTCTTGGGTAGGTATCTCAGCATGGGATTTTCTGGGTCATATGGTAACTCTGTGTTTAATATTTTGAAGAACTGCCAGACTCTTCCAAAGCAGCCATACCATTTTACCACCAGCAGTGGTGTACGTATATGAGGGTTCTGATTTCTCCACATCCTCTCCCATGTTTGTTATTGTCTGTCTTTTTTCTTTTTTAAAAAATATTTTGGTGGCAACCATGGTGTGTGGAAGTTCTGGCCAGGGATCGTACCCGCCGCTGCAGTTGCCGCCTGCTCACAGCTGTGACGTTGTTGGATCCTTAACCCACTGCACCACGTGGGAACTGTCAAGTGTGGCATATGGAGGTTCCCAGGCTAGGGGTGGAATGGGAGCTATAGTACACCACAGCCACAGCAGTGCCAGGTCCCAGCTGTATCTGCAGCCTACACTGAAGCTCACGGCAACGCCGGATCCTTAACCCACTGAGTGAGGCCAGAGATGGAGCCTGCATCCTCATGGATACTAGTCGGGTTCGTTACCAATGAGCCACAACTGGGCACTCCTGTCTTTTTTATTATAGCTTCTTTTGATTATGGTATGGATCCTCTGACTTTTTTTGTTCTTTTTAAAGATTGTATCAGTTTCATTCCTAGAATTTCCATATGAGCTTTCAGACCAGTTTTGTAAATTTTTGCAAATGAGCAAAAAAGTCAGCTGGGATTTTGATATGGATTGTTGACTGTTGAATCTGTTGGGGAGTATTGCCGTTCTAATGTTAAATCTCTCATCTATCGACAGGGGATGTCTTTCTGTTTATTTAGATCTACCTTTTTTTTTTTTTTGTCTTTTGTCATTTTAGGGCCGCACCCACAGCATGTGGGGGTTCCCAGGCCAAGGGTCTAATCAGAGCTGTAGCTGCTGGCCTATGCCACAGCAACGTAGGATCCGAGCCGCATCTGCAACGTACACCACAGCCCACTGAAACACCAGATCCTTAACCCACTGAGCGGGGCCCGGGATCGAACCCACAACCTCATAGTTCCTAGTCGGATTCGTTTCCACTGAGCCACGACGGGAACTCCTGTTTAGATCTACTTTAATTTCAACAGTATTTTGTAGTTTAGAGTCTAAGTTTTGCATCTTGTTAAATTTATTCCTAAGTATTTTATTCTTTTTAATGTTATTGCAAATGTAATTGTTTCCTCAATTTCATTTTCAGAAGTAAAGGACTCTTAACATACTTTTAAAACAAAATTTAATCCCCAGCATAGGTCTAGATCAGTTTAATTTCTCTATGCAAATGAGGAAATAAGTTCAAAGAAGTTAAATGATTTTGCCCACAGGGCGACCAAGGTAGTGTTTCTGAGACAGTTCAGTCAACCTGACTACAAACCCTTGTGTACTTTCTCTTCTCCCATTGAAACCCAGTTACAGTACTAGAAAGGGAAATTCAGGGTGTATCAAGTGAATCAAGTATTTAGGAATAAGAGTTGGATCTTAAACAGTGGTGACAGGTGTGCTACATCCTGCCCTGTTTTAAGCCTTCAGGAAGTATTTGGAAGCAATTCTATTAGTGATTAAAGGCACAGGTACAGGGTTTGGGCTTCACTAATCAACTTGCTTTCTAACTCAGCAAGTTATGTTGATTCTCTAACTTTTATTTTTATCTTCTGTAAAGTAGAGCAGTTATAAACCCTACCTACTTCGTAAGATTGTTATTAAAAGGATTCAATCAGATAACTATTCATAGTGCATACTAAGTATTCAGTTAAATGTTAATTTCTAATAGTTCTGTTGCCTATCATCTTATTCTTATTCCACGTTCATTTTTCTCTTTTCAGTACAAGTTCAGGGATCTAACTATGGAAGAACTAAAGAATGTAAATATGTTTTTCCCGCATTTCAGATATTCCATGGAAACCTATGGTAAGAATTGTATCCTCTAGTTTTTGCTACATTAATTAAGCTATTATTTGTTCCTAGAAAGCTACAGATTTGTTATAATTCTCATTTCTATGAAATCCTGCTGTATAGGTCTGTGAACTGTATCTAGTCACCTATAATGGAGAATGGTAATGTGAGAAAAAAGAATGTATGTGTGTGTGTGTGTGTGTGTGTGTGTGTGTGTGTGTGTGACTGGGTCACCTTGCTGTACAATAGAAAACTGACAGAATGCTGTAAACCAGCTATAATGGAAAAAAATAAAAATTAGTGAAATAAAAAAAATAATTCTCATTTCTCTCTTTTATCCCCTGATTTTTTTTTTTTTTTTAAGGGCTGCACCTGCAGCATATGGGTTTCCAGGCCAGGGGTCAAATTGGAGCTGCAGCTGCTGGCCTACAATACAGCCACAGCAGCAGGGGACCCAAGCTGCATCTGCGACCTACACCACGACTTGTGACTGGATTCTTTTTTTTTTTTTCTTAATGGATTTTATTTCAATTATAGATGTACACAAATCATCACAAGTCCGTTTTACAGATTTTGTATCCCAAATCCCCAGTGCATCCCCCCACCCCCCAGATTGTCTTATTTGAAAAACCAAGGTTTTCCAAAGTCTGTGAGTCATTGTCTGTTCTGTAAGAAAGGTTCATTGTGTCTTTTTAGTTTCCACATGTAAGCGGTAGCATTGGGTGTTGCTGTCTAATTGTCTGACTGGTTTCACTTCGCAT
>PVHT021183666.1:28017176-28028292 GCA_004024745.2 Catagonus wagneri
AAATGATCAATCTTTGCCTCCAGTTTATTTCCAATGCCTTGCATCATCTTCAGCATCAACAGTCTAAAGTCTCTTTCTGGGAGGCTGATAATCTCCTCATCACTGAGCTGTTTTTCTGGGCTTTTCTCTTTCTCCCTTATCTGAGTTAGAGTTTTCTGTCTTTTCATTTTTGTAGGTTTTTGGTGTGGTGACCTTTTTGCCGACAATAGAGTTGTAGCCTCTCTCAGTTCAGGTGTTTGCCTCCCTTGTGGCTAAAGTTGGTATGGAGGGGGTTTGCTGTAGGCTTCCTGATGGGAGGGAGTGATACCTGCTCACTGGTAGGTGGGGTTGATTCCTCTCCCTCTGATGGATGGGGCTTTGTCTCTGGATGAGATTAGAGGCTGGCTGTGTGCCTGAGGGGTCTTTAGGCAGCCTGTTTACTGATGGGTGGGGCTGAGATTCCACCTGAATTGTTGTTTGGCCTGGGGCTTCTCCGCTGATGGGAGGGATCAGATTTTCCCAGAAATGGCCCCCTCCAGAGAAATGCAGGCTGCTGAATGTCCCCGAGAGCTTCACCTCCAATGCCCTTCCCCCACAACAAGGCACAGTCACCCCTGTTTTCCCAGGAGATCCTCCAGGAATTGCAATCAGGTTCCACCCGGATTCCTCTGGAGACTGCTTTGCCCTGGGACCCAGTGCACGTGAAAGTCTGTGTGTGCCTTTCAAGAGTGGGGTCTCTGTTTCCCCCAGTCCTGTGGAGCTCCTGCACACAAGCCCCGCTGGCCTTCAATGCCAGATGCTCCGGGGGCTCTTTCTCCCTGTGCCCGATCCCCCGGCGTGGGGATTTGACGTGGGGCTCAGAACTCTCAGTTCTGTAGCTGAGTCTCTGTGATGCAGTTACTTTCCAGTCTGTGGGACTTCCCACCCGGGAGGTATGGGGTTGCTTCTATCGTGTAATCGCCCCTCCTACCTCTTGACGTGGTCTCCGCTGTGTCTTCTGGAGCAGAGTATCTTTTTTGGAAGTTTACAGTCCATTTGGTTGAAGGTTGCTCGGCATTTGGTTGTATTTTTGCTGTTATTTGGGAGAGAAGTTGAGCTCCAATCCTTCTATTCCACCATCTTAATCCAGTCTCTGTGACTGGATTCTTAACCCACTGAACAACGCCAGGGATCAAACCCAAATCCTCATGGATACTAGTTGGGTTCTTAACCCTCCGAGCTACAGTGGGAACTCCTTTTATCCCCTGATTTTGAGCTGCACTTTATGACTGTTACTGACCTGAAATTTAAGTTAATGAGATTTCCTTTTTTCTTTTTTTTTTATTATAGGTGATTAACAACGTTCTGTCAGTTTTTGTTGTAAGTTAATAAAATTTCTATTGAATTAGTTTTCTGTTGCTGTTGTAACAGATTAACACAAGTTTAGTGGTGTAAAACTACACAAGTTTACTGTCTTACAGTTTTGTGGGCTAGAAGCTTGACATAGGTCTTTGTAGTTTACAAGCGTTGGCAGGTTTTAGTTCCAGTTTTTGGAGGCTCTGGGAAATAATCTATTCTCTTGCCTTTTTTAGTTTTTTTCATTTCTTTCTTCTTCTTTTTTTTAACCTTTTTTGTCTTTTTAGGACTGCACCCACAGTATGTGGAGGTTCCCAGGCCAGAGGTTGAATTGGGGCTGTAGCTGCCAGCCTACAGCAATACCAGATCCTTAACCCACTAAGCAAGGCCAGGGATCAAACCCATGTCCTCCTGGATACTAGTTGGGTTCCGTAAGTCCTGAGCCACAATAGGAACTCTGCCTTTTTTAGTTTCTAAAGGTCAGTCATATTCTTTGACTTGAGGTCACCTTCCTCCATCTTCAAAGCTAGCAATTTTGCATCTTCAACCATCCTTCTATAGTCACATCTCCAGAGAAAAGGTTTTTTGCTTTTAAGAACCAATATGATTACATTAGGCCTACTTTTAATAATACAGGGCGATTTCTCTATCTCAGGGTCCTTAACTTAATTGCATCTAAAAAGTTTCTTTGCCAAGTAAAGTAATATATGCACAGGTTCCAAGGATTAGGATACTGGGCATCTTCTTAAAAAATTTTTATTTTATTGAAGTATTATTGATTTACAATGTTGTGTTAATGATATTTGAGATCTTTGGAAGGCATTATTCTGCCTACCACATATATGGTTGATAATAAATTAATAACAGAGTTTTATTTTTCACTTTCTATAGATGGTCTGGTTACCTGAAAAAACATTTTACCTTATTATCTTTCAAAATTTCTCACCACAACCCACCCTTGGAAATATATTTTACATCATGATGCCATATGCACAATTAAAATGTTATGCATACTTTGGCATTTTCTTTTCTGTTTCATATCCTTTAAAAACGAATGCTGATTGGGACTCACTAAATTGATTTCAGGACTCATGAACTAGTCAAAACATACAGTTTTGAAAAACTTCTTTATTCTACATGGGTATGTATTATATTTGGAATTAGCTTGGGTTAAGAAAATATGTCTAATTCAGATTCATATACTGGAAGTTTTGAGGAGTTACGGAAGTATTTCTTAGAAATAGCTAATTTTGTGTGTGGAATAAATGATTAGTTTCTGGCCCATCTATGTCTGGCCTCTCTTGGTTAGCACCTAGGTGTTTGGTGCTGCATAAATGCCTGGGATGGGAGATTTAACAGCCACTATTTATTGAATACCATATATACTTCCAAATGTTTTATCTACATTATTTTATGTAATTTCTTACAACCAAAGCTGTGAGGCATTATCATCTTCAAGAGGCTCAGAGAGTTTAAATGACTTGCTTAAGGAAGTTCCCATTGTGACTCAGCAGTAATGAGCCTGACTAGCATCCAAGAGGATGTGCGTTTGATCCCTGGCCTCGCTCAGTGGGTTAAGGATCTGGTGTTGCTGTGGCTGTGGTGTAGGTCGCAGATGTGACATAGGCTGGCAGTTGCAGCTCCAATCCAGTCTCTAGCCTGGGAACATTCATATGTCGCCAGTGTGGCCCTAAACAAAAAAATAATAACTTGCTTAAGATTACATAGCTAGTTAGTCATAGAGTTGGGGCTTTTACTCATGCCCATCTTACCCTCTGCTTGAATACTGCTTGCTCTTTTACTGTGGCTTTCTTCTCTTATAGCTTTAAAACTTTGTTACATCAGTTAATTCTTATTTTTATTGCCCTCACCTAGAGGAAGTGAGCTCTGGTGCCATTCAGCCCTCAAGCTATAGAATTAACATTGTCAGTATAGTTTTATTATTGGAGACGATGTTAGTCTTCTGTTATAATCACTTCTCTTTTGGCTTTTTGAATAATTTGATTGGACAATGACTATTTATTCCTGTAGTTTCTCTACCATATTTCCAGGTTCCTCTGTGTCTTTTAGAAACAATCCCTGTTCCACTCCTCTTTCCACTTTAGTGTTTCCATGGAGTGATCCCTTTACCTTTGTGACCGTTCACTCATGTAGTTCAAGGTAAACATTAGGACCTATGTACACTTTTGGCCTTGAGTTTTCTGTCAGCCTGGCTTTTCCTCTTCTCCCTTTCTGATGGGGCGTTATATCTATTTAGCCTTTTTTCTTCTACTGCTTAAATAGTGTAGTTACTGAGGTCCTAAAAGGACTGCATTCCAAGGTAGTTTGACAGTTTGAAACCAGATGTAGTATTTTCTGTATTCAGTTCAGAAATTAGGGCATTAGGGGGTTCCTCTTGTGGCTCAGTGGAAACGAATCCAACTAGTATCCATGAGGATGCAAGTTCGATCCCTGGCCTCGCTCAGTGGGTCAGGGACGCAGTGTTTCTGTGAGCTGCGGTGTGGGTTGCAGATGCAGCGTGGATCCTGCATTGCTGTGGCTGTGGCGTAGGCCGACAGCCGTAGCTGCCATTCGACCCCTAGCCTGGAACTTTCATATGCTTCGGGTGCAGCCCTAAAAAGCAAAAAAGAAAGAAAAAAGAAAAAGAAATTAGGGCATTGATTCTCCATCAGTCCCAGTTATTTATGGGTAAGTTGAAATTTCAGGGATGTGAGGAAACTAAAATAAATTAGCTTTCAAAAAAAAAGCTATTTTATTCCTTTGATAGAAGTTATAATCTGGTATCTGAAAGTGATTGTAACTGATTTTACATGTGACGATTATTTGATAATGTCCTCGTATTTCATAATCCTTTTCTTAAGAGTTTTCATATTATCTCATTTAATCCTTATGACAACTTTATGATGCAGTCTTTATTTTATAGATTTTATTATTATTATTATTATTTTTTTAGGGCCATACCCAGGGCAGATGGAGGTTCCCAGGCTAGGGGTCGAACTGGAGCTGTAGCCGCCAGCCTAGGCCACAGCCATAGCAATTGCCAGATCCGAGCCACATCTGTGACTTACACCACAGCTCACAGTAACACTGGATTCTTAACCCACTAAGCGAGGCCAGGGAATAGAACCTACATCCTCAGGCTAGTCATGTTCATTTCCACTAAGCCATGACGGGAACTCCTAGATTTTATATCTTTATTTTATAGATGATGAAACTAAAGGGCAAAGAGATTAAAGTAACCAAAAATGACATGTCTCTGTTGATGAAAGTAATCAATAAACAATCTGAATAGAAGTAGAAAAGAGTTTTATTCAAGCCAAACTGAGGACTATAGCCAAGAAAACAGCCTCTCAGCTTCCAAAGAAGCTTTATATCAATGAGAACAAAGAACACCGAATGTGACCAGGGTACATTCCTTCAGAGTTTCAAAAAAAGGCAGATGAGCATGCGCACAGTGAGTCAGGTTGGCCTTGGCACCTGTGAAGGGAGCTTTATCATTGAAGTAGTGCTAGCGCTGATGTTCCAGAGAAGGAAGGCATTTATCTCTTAGCTTCAAAACAGACATTCTTCACTACTGAACAATGCACCCTTTTCTTTAATGGTCAGAGCAGATGTACAGTGTTATGTTTAATAGGCCACAGAACATTTTTGTTAGCATAAAGTTTGAGTTAGATCATGAATAAGCCCGGATGACGTCCCCATACCTCAATACGTGAAGGTTTCTCCCATCACCTCTGAGGAGGAAAAGTGGGCCTAGAACTTGGGATTTCAGTATCAGAGTCCTGTGTTCTTTCAACTACCTGCTGTAATTTCTCAGAGAATATCATCTAGTAATTTCCCCTTGTTCATGCACTTACTAATTCCTAGATAATGGTATTTAATAATGATGTATGTTTCTGTAGGTGTGTGTGTGCACACAAACACTTGAATACAGTTCTTCCTGCTTCTGATTGCACATTTTGGGGCTTTTTTTTTTCTTCCAGTTTTCAAAGATAGTTCCCAGAAAGACCTGCTGAATTTCAGTGGCACTATTCCTGTGGTGTATCAGGGTAAGTGTGGAAGTTATGAAAATGTGGGAATTTTTTAAAAGAGCAGTTTAATAAGAGCTTATACTTGCTTAGTTCCATAATATTCTCAAAGTTGTTTTCACGTATATATGATCTATCCTGAACCTTCTTGGGTATAGCAGAATGTTGTCCCACTTAAGGAAGGCCAACAAATTCAGTTCAGTTCAACAAATGTTTATTTACTGAGTGTCAGCTATGTGCCCACCTCTCTGCCAGGTTCTGAGGTCCAGAGGTAAGCAAGACAGACAGAGGTTTGCTTTCGTGGAGCATTATCTCTGCTTTCCATAGCGTACTGTGCAGATCCCACCCTTTTCTCCATTACATCAATGTTTGGTTCTCCTCTCCCTCTATATGAGGTAGCATTATCCTCATTTTGAAGGTGAAACTGAACCCCGGTCATTTGGTTTACCTAAAGCGCACACATCTGGTATCAGGCTGGAAGTTAAAACTCCAATAGAAAAATTTTAAAACACTGAGACCATTGGGAGTTCCCGTCCTGTGGCTCAGAGGTAACAAATCTGACTAGTATCCATAAGGACTCGGGTTCGATCCCTAGCCTCGCTCAGTGGGTTAAGGACCCAGCATTGCTGTGAGCTGTGGTGTAGGTCACAGACGCAGCTGGGATCCGGCGTTACTGTGACTGTGGTGAGGGTAGCTGTGATTCGACCCCCTAGCCTGGGAACCTCCATATGCTGCAGGTGCAGCCCCAAAAAAGCAAAAAAAAAAAAAACCAAAACAAACAAAAAAAAGCCACCAAAAAAAAAAAAAAGCACAGAGGCCATTAAAGCTCAAAGAAAGCAACATATTTTCAGGTGACCTGACAGGTCAGAATAGCTAAGTGTTTTTCCAAAATGAAAAAAAACATCACTAACTTCCCTGTACTTAATTAATTCTTCCTGTTTGTCTAGACCTGCTTCTTTCAGTGTTCAAGTGGACTAACCTGTCAGATGGGTGTTATAGAAGGTTGCTTATCTAGTATGATTTGAAGAACACCTGTGAAACACTGGTTCCAATATATTTATTTCTCTGAAGTGGTGCCTGAAATCCCACCATTAAAAATCCATATTCCTCTTTTAAAATGCTCTCAGAAGCAGTAACATCCAAATTCACTAATATACAGTGCTGTGCTTATTGAATATGCTTGGTAAATATTTGTTGAATGATTGAATTAGTTTATTTGATTACTGACTGACGAGTTGAGGAATAAATGAATTTACTGGGCACTGCAAAAGGGCTGAGGAGGATCTGGAAATCCAAGGGGGAGAGAGCAGTGGAGTTTGCTCTCTCTTACAAAGCACTCACCACTGTATGATGGGAGCACACTGCCCAACGTTACACCAAGAAGCTATGTTTTTCATAGTAAGTGTTTCACTATGGTAGCTCCTAGACTGTTACAAGCCCTCCTTAATTTCCTCGTTCCCCCACCACCACTGGCCATGATGACTTATTGCCAGAGTTACACTCATGTTTTATTCTGTGCTGTTAATGTCCAACTGTGACCCCACTTTTGGCACAGAAAATGCTTAGGAATTTAGCTTGGTGTTTATGAATAGAAATGTGTTTTGGAGGTGAAAGTAGGTAGCAGTGGGCTCTGAAAAAATTGCAGTGAAGTTGGCAGAACAGGTAGAGTCAGTTTTTATTTTCTTTCCTGGCTTCTCCCCTCCCAAGCCCTCAGCTTCCTAGAGCACTTTCCTCAGGCCTATTTCCTATTACTTGTGTTCTGCCTTTTTTTTTTCTTTTTTGGCTTTTTAGGGCTGCACCTGCAGCATATGGAAGTTCTCAGGCTAAAGGTCAGATTGGAGCTGCAGCTGCCTGCCTAACCACAGCCACAGCAACATAGGATCAGAGCTGCATCTGCGACCTACACCACAGCTCGTGGCAATGCCAGGTCCTTAACCCACTGAACAAGGCCAGGGATTGAACCTGTATTATCATGGATACTCGTTGGGTCTGTTACCCCTGAGCAGCAATGGGAACTGCAGTGTTCAGCATTTATTATGGTTAGATGTTAATGAGTGAGAGAGAGGATTTTTACCACCCCAGTGACTGATTGACTGATTTGATAGTTCTTACCAACCGCGATGTTTTCAAAGTAGTTGCATGTTGATAGGGGGACTTAGGAATTTAAATGAATCATTGCTTAGTAGCATTCAGTTTCTAGAACAGTGTGGGGGAGGTAACAGGAGAGCATAAAAGATATCTTAAGAGGCACTACGCATCTTCCTGCAGCCATGGAGTCAGGTCATTCATTCTTATGCTGGTACTAATTCCAAGGTAGCAGTGATACCTGCAATACTTTTTTTTTTTTTTTCCTGTAGTACACTCTTTCCCCTTTGCTTTTGACTAGAATTATATCAACTCATTGCAATGCACACTAGTTATTTTCTCCTGATCAGAAGGTCAGAATGTATATTCTTTCTCATCTGTCAAGATGGGCCAATAATAGAGCCTAACTCTAGAATTGTGAGGATTAAATTCCCTAAATAAAGCTCTTGGCACAGTTCCTGGCACATAGTAAGTGCCTAATAAATGTTGGCCATTATTATTTGTTTGCCTGTATTTACTTTCTTTAAGTTAATGGTTTTGTTAGTATAATAATAATAAATGTCCATGCTAAAAAAGTTTAAGCAATTGAGATGCAGTTAAGCTTATATTTAACCTCCCACCCAGGTTAACTTCCATGCAGTTAAGCTTATAGCTCCCCTATTCCCCAGGTTAATCTTTTGCTGATACAGCCTTGTGGATACCTGCAGAAATTTTCTGGTTTATTTTTTACCCCTCCAAGATTGTATCAAGGCTGTGATGAAACTTTTTCTTCATCTATACATTCTTTAGAGATGTGTATGGTGTGGCACAGGCCAGTAGCTACAACTCCACTTTGACCATTAGCCTTGGAACTTCCATATGCCATGGGTGAGGCTCTAAAAAGCCAAAAAAGAAAAAAGAGAAAGACAGCAGTAGAAATCTTACAACTTATAGCCATAGGAATCAGACTCACCAGGTCCTTTGCCTGGAGTGTGGTATTAAAATGCTTGAGTGTGGAGTTCCTGTCATGGGGAAGCAGAACCAAATTCGACTAGGAACTATTAGGTTGCAGGTTCGATCCCTGGCCTTGCTCAGTAGGTTAAGGATCCTTCATTGCCGTGAGCTGTGGTATGGGTCACAGATGTGGCTCGGATCCCGAGTTGCTGTGGCTTTTGTGTAGGTTGGCAGCATAGCTCCTATTAGACTCCTAGCCTGGGAACCTCCGTATACCGCGACTACGGCTCTAAAAAGCAAAAAAAAAAAAAAAAGAAAGGTGCTTGACTGTTGCTGGGTTAGGGGGTCATTGATGGAGGCAGCAAATCCTTGATCAGCCAGAAAGATACCTTCAACAGAAATTTCTTTTGTTTTCTTTTGTGTGTGGGAATTAACATTAGAAAATGTCTCCATCAAGATATGGACTACTGTTCTAAAACAAACAGGCAAAATTACATGGCCTAAACAGTGGCTTTTAAATACATGATTGTGACCCACAGTAAGAAATACTTTTGTATACATAGTTATATATGTGTATGTCTGAAATACCATACTACCTGTCATTCTGTTTTTTTATTGTTACCATTTAAAAATATTATTGTTTGCAGCCCACTAAATTAATTTCATAACCTACTTACTGTGACCAATATTTGGAGAACACTGCTCTAGAGTATGTAACAGTAGAGTAACTTTTGGAAGAATGTGATAGTGTGTCACAGTATACCTGTCAGTCACTTGGTGATGCTGCAATCACATGACTTTATAATGATAGAGTTAACTTCAGACCAACAACTATGCCTATACCCATAATTATAAGGACTTAGACACTGTGTGTGGAGACGGATGTTAACTAGACTTATTGTGGTGATTATTTTGCAATATATACAAATGTTGAATCATATTGTATACCTGAAACTATAATCATGTCATATATCAATTGTACCTCAAAAAATTAAAGAAAAAAATTTAGATAATTAGAAGAGGAGTTTGGTTCTGAGAACTGCTGATATAAAATAGTAGAAATAGTACTAGGATATTTCTATTATGTACTGACTTTCAATCCTAGCTCACTTTAGAATTACATGGGAAGCTTTTAAAAGAATGTTGTCCAGACCCTGTCTCATTGCATCAGAAACTTTGGGGGAGAGACCTGGATATTGCTATGTTTCAAAGTTCCTTAAGTGTTTCTAATAAGCAGACAGCTGAATATCGTTGTGCATAAGGCAGGAGGAAGCAAGATGAAAAAAAGTAGAGGATTTCCTTAGTAAGAAAAAGGTTGCGGTGGAGAAGAAAACCTTTTATTTATACCTTGTTTATTTCCGAAACGTGTTTGAGGTAAATTGCAAAAATCGCCCACCCATCATGTTACTTCCCATGCCATGTACTTTTCTAAGCATTTTACATACCTCAACTAATTTCGTCTCACAACAGTCCTGTGAGGTAGGAGCTTTTCTTATTCCCACGTTATAGAGGAAGAACTTGAGGCACAGGAAAGTTAAATAACTTTTGCCTAGAATCTGTAGCTAGTAATGTGTGGGTTAGTAAGATTTGTACCATTGCATTCTTGCTCCTGAGCAGTCATGTTTTTAAATACAGTGAAAGACATATACAGAGTTCCCATTATGGATCAGCAGGTTCTATCCCTGGCCTTGCTCAGTGGGTTAAGGATCCGGTGTTGGCGTGAGCTGTGGTGTAGGTTACAGACGCGGCTCAGGTCCCGCATTGCTGTGACTGTGGTGTAGGCCGGCGGCTACAGCTCCTGTTAGACCTAGCCTGGGAACCTCCGTATGTCGCAGGTACAGCCCTAAAAAGACATATGCAGTAAGACTATGAAAGCAGGAATAAATATTGGAAGATACAATAGAATGGCTAAGGTAATTGATCAGATTTCTAGTTTAGGTTAGTTTTTGGACTTAAGTTTAGCTTTGGGCTTCTTGTAAATCAAAGCAGTCATAGATTTGGCTCTCTATAGGCATGACATACACGGTTACATGGTACATAGTTACATGGTACACGGTACGTGGTACACGGTGCATGGTTACATGATACATGTCATGGAAGGGCTTTCACTCAGTTCCTATATCAGTACACTGAAATGTAAGAACCACTGGACAAGGTGACTGTTAAGGTTATTTTCAGCTCTGAGTTCTATATATCTAACCCAGCTTGTATGTTATAGCATCTGCAGTTAATGAGCAAATTTGGGGCCAGTATTGAATTTAGCTTTCATTTATTTATTCGTTCTTATTTATATAAGAAACTTTTATTTTTGAGCAGCCAGTATGTTATGCACTGTATTTGTTGAAGGGAACATGGAAATGAATAATACATAATTGTCTCTAAAAGTTTACAATGTAAAAGGGGAAACGGACTTGCAGGCAAATGTTTTCAATGCAGAATAAGTATAAAAATAGAAGTGTCCACTACATTTCAAGAAAGGTGCAGGAGTTCCCTTCGTGGCTCAGTGGTTAACAAATCTGACTAAGAACCATGAGGCTGCGGGTTCGATCCCTGGCCTTGCTCAGTGGGTTAAGGATCCGGCGTTGCCGTGAGCTATGGTGTAGGTTGCAGACGCGGCTTGGATCCCGCGTTGCTGAGGCTGTGGCGAAGACCGGCAGCTACAGCTCCTGTTAGACCACTAGCCTGGGAACCTCCATATGCCGCAGGTGCAGCTCTACATAAAATGCAAAAAGACCAAAAAAAAAAAAAAAAAAAAA
>PVHT021183666.1:28038134-28153437 GCA_004024745.2 Catagonus wagneri
GCTGTGAACATGGCGCCCCTGGCCTGGGGTTCCTGAGGTGAAAGTGGAGGCAGGCCCTGTACAGATGGGGCCTGTGTTTAGTAAGCTCAGGCCCAGTTAAAAAAAAAAAAAAAGCATGATTAAAAAAATTGGGGAGTTCCCTTCGTGGCTCAGTGGTTAACGGATCCGACTAAGAACCATGAAGTTGCGGGTTCAATCCCTGGCCTTGCTCAGTGGGTTAAGGATCTGGCGTTGCCGTGAGCTGTGGTGTAGGTTGCAGACGCGGCTCGGATCCCACGTTCCTGTGGCTGTGGCGAAGGCCGGCAGCTACAGCTCCTGTTAGACCCCTAGCCTGGGAACCTCCATATGCCGCGGGTGCGGCTCTAGATAAAGGCAAAAAGACAAAAAAAAAAAAAATTGGAAGACCATTAAACTAGAGAATGGTTAGTTTTCTAAAACTAGGTTATAGTTAGAGTTACACTGTAATAGGTTATAGTTGCTCAGCTTTCCTTTGCCTTTCCTTACTCAGGTCTCCTGTATTCTTGACTGTATTTTCCAAATAAAATATCGAGACTTATGGTTTTACAAGCCCGAATGTACTAAGAACCACAATGGATCAGAAAAGTTGAAGTTACACCCTATAGGTTATAAAAATTAGGTGTAATAGTTGTAGCAAGCTTTTGGATCCCTGTAGGATACAATTGACTTATTTTCCTTCTCTGGAAAGAGTGTAATAGTTGCTTTAATGATCCTTTTTTTAGGCCTTGTATAGAGGATGCCTTGGGGAGGTGGATATTCTCTTGTGCCTGTCATTTCCAGGCACTGCAGTTCTTAAGGGACTTCTTAACTCTTGCAGATCCCTCCAGGAGACTGTGTAGTACGTGGATCCAAGAGATACTGAGGCCATTTAGAACCTGAAGAAATTGTATTTTCTTCTGTGTGGCATTAACCATTATTAACTATTGTTTCAGGTAATTGAAAGAGTAGGATTCTTGGAGTAGATATATATATGGTACAGTGCTTGCCACCAAGTAAAGAGTTTTGAATAAATGAGCACTATATTGGGGCAGCTTTCATGTTCTCCTTGTTAATTTTGGTTTCACGTTCCTGATAACACCTAATTTAATTACTCTTACATGAGGTAATTTAAAATATAATCTAAAGTAAAATCTCTTAAATATGTTCTGTGATATGGAGAAGTGCATTAATAATTTTATTTTTTTTTTGCTTTTTTTTTGTCTTTTTAGGGCCACACCCGCGGCATGTGGAGGTTCCCAGGCTAGGGGTCTAATCGGAGCTGTAGCCGCCGGCCTACGCCACAGCCACAGCAACACAGGATCCGAGCTGTGTCTGTGACCTACACCACAGCTCACGGCAATGCTGAATCCTTAACCCACTGAGCAAGGCCAGGGATCAAACCCGCAACCTCATGATTCCTAGTCAGATTCGTTAACTGCTGAGCCACGACGGGAACTCCCACGGCATATGGAAGTTCCCAGGCTAGGGGCTGAATCGGAGCTACAGCTCCTGGCCTACACCACAGCTCATGGCAACTCCAGATCCTTAACCCACTGAGGGAGGCCAGGGCTCAAACCTGCAACCTCATGGTTCCTAGTCGGATTCGTTTCTGCTGTGCCATGACCGGAATTCCTACATTAATAATTTTGGGAAGTTGGCTCACTGGAAATTTTAGTTATGTCCCATCTTAATAGGCATTTTTGATTGCAATTTACTGATCATCCTAGAATTGTACTTTACTTCATTTGGATTTAAAAAAATAGCTCCTAAAATACTTTGGGGAGGGATATACTTATGCATATATGAGCTTGCAAATGTACATACTATACCTACACAACAATGTGTGCATAGACTAAATTCAAAGAAATATGGAGAAATCGTTGAGTAGTTGTGTTGAGCAAACTGGTTCTGCACTTGTTTTTTGCACTTAATATTTTTATCTCCTTTTAAAAATCATGCTAAAATACATGTAACATAAATTTACCATTAGTGACATTTAGTACATTCACAATGTTGTGTAGCTGTCACCACTATCTAGTTCCAGAACATTTTCATCACCCCTAAAGGAAGCCCTGTACATGTTTCAGTCACTCCCCATTTTCCTCTCTCCCCAGGCCCTCAAATCACTAACCTGCTCTGTGGATTTGCCTTTTCTGGATATTTCACATAAATGGAATCATGGCAATATGTAGCCTTTTGTATCTGACTTCTTTCATTTGGCACAATGTTTTCAAGGTTCATCTATATTGTAGCATGTCAGTACATCACTTCTTTTTATGGCTGAATAATGAATGTTCTGTGGTATGGCTATGCCACAATTTATCAATTTATCAGTTCATGTACATTTTGGTTGTATCTTTTTGCAATTGTAAGTAGTGCTGCTATGAACATTTATGTACAAGTTTTTGTTTGAACATCTCTTTTCAGTTCTTTTCGGTATGTACCCACAAGTAGAATTACTAGGTCATATGGCAATTCTGTGTTTAAGTTATTAATAAATTTATAGTATCATTTTGAAGATCATTATTAACTAAATAAATCTATTTTTTTAATAGCTTCATAATATTCCATCATATAGATGTCTGTCTCCTGTTGGTAGACATTTAGTTTTTTTTAAAAAAATTGTGATTACAAGTAGTGCTGCACAGAATATTGTAGTGTAAAAATCTTTGTGTTCTTCACTACCTAGTAGGATAAAATAGAATTACTGGGTCAGAAAGTATGTGTTTTTAAAATGTGTATTATTAAGTTGCAGAGTTTAAACTTTCACCAGCAATATATGAGGGTTCCTGTTTCCTTTCTCCTGATTACTTTTATTTTTATTTATTTATTTATTTTTTGTCTTTTGTTATTTTAGGGCCGCACCCGCGGCATGTGGAGGGTCCCAGGCTAGGGGTCTAATCGGAGCCTAAGCCACAGCCACAGCAACGTGGGATCCGAGCCACGTCTGCAACCTGCACCAGAGCTCACAGCAACTCCAGATCGTTAACCTACTGAGCGAGGCCAGGGATTGAACCCGCGACCTCATGGTTCCTAGTCGGATTCATTTCCGCTGAGCCATGATGGGAACTCCAGATTACTTTTATTTTATATTAAACATAACTAATGGAATAATATCCTAGGAGTTACCCTCGTGGTGCAGCAGAAACCAATCTGACTAGGAACCATGAGGTTGTAGTTTTGATCCCTGGCCTTGCTCAGTGAGTTAAGGATCCGGCGTTGCCATGAGCTGTGGTGTAGGTCGCAGATGCGACTCGGATCCCGTGTTGCTGTGGCTGTGCTTTAAGGGGTCCAGTTTGACCCCTAGCCTGGAAACCTCCATATGCCGAGGGTGTTGCCCTAAAAAGCAATTATCATAATTATTATTATTATTCTATGATATTATATATTATTTTGATGATGTCATTTCCTGGCTGAAGACACTACTATGTTAGTCTCTCATCCCGTAATAAAAATAATAGATGCCATTTTTTTTTTCAGGGAATCAGTAGTATATGCCAGATAATTTATATGTATTCACACTCATTACTTCTCTTTATTTTATAGATAGCTCAGAGAGATTATGACTTTGGTCACACAGTAAATGGCTGAGCTGGCCGCTTTTGTTCACACAGCTCTTACAAATTTCTTATGATTCAATCCAGAAATAGTCTCTGCATATACAAACATAAATGTGTGTGTGTGTAGGTATGTGTATGTATGTGCCTAGATAAAATACTGTTCAGTAGTTGCAAATTGAAAAATAAATTGTTGACATATGGAGCAAAGCAAAATTTGCTCAGTAGTCATTGGTTCTTAAAACTGACCTATTGATTGATCACTTATGTGAGAATCACCTGTGGTGGTTTTTTTTTCTTTTTTTCTTTTTCGTCCTTCCCGTGTCACATGGAGTTCCCTGGCCACGGGTCAGATTTGAACTGCTGCTGTGACCTAAGCTGCAGCTGTGGCAATGTCAGATCCGTAACCCACTGTACTGAGCCAGGGATCAAACCTGTGTCCCAGCGCTCCCAAGATGCTACTGATCCCTTGTGCCACAGCAGGAGCTCCACCTGTGTGCTTTTTGAACTTACAGAACCCTGGTCACTTACTTATAAGTTATTTTTGAGGGTGAGGGCTTTTCAGTCATTCAAAGTAGAGGAAGATAAAAGAGGAGAAGGAAAATGATCCTGGCAAGATAGGTTGGGGCCGAATTGTAGGGTCCTAAGTTCATTTGTTCACAGATACTTAATAATACGGACAAGCTATCTAATCCTTCCAGGTATCAATTTCCTCCACTTTATTGAGTATAGGACTAAGTTTCTAAATATAGCATAGTGTTTAAGAGCATTCTGAAGCCAGACTGCTTGGGCTTTAATTCTGGCTCTGCTACTTACTAGCTCTATGACTTTGAGCAAGTTACTTCTCTGAGCCTCAGATTCCTCATCTGTAAAATGGGGATGATCTTGACCCCAGAGTGTTACTATGGATTAAATAAAATGAGTGAATACATGTCAAGCTCTTAGAAGAGTAGCTGGCGCATAGAAATGGTATGTATGGAAGCGTTTATCTGTATACCTTTCAGTTCTACTCTCTTCCAGTGCTTGTGGTTTTGACTCATCACCAGGTATCTTCTCTGAGAACTAGAATGTAGGAATTACTTAAGAGGACTCATGAAGAACCATAATTAAAACCAGGGCTTCACTTTTTGGATCTACCTCTATAGTTGGATCAGAATCTGAACTAATATTGGATAATACATTTCCCAGTAGACACATTGCTCAAGGGTTTCCTCCTGCAACTTGTTTAGAAAAATGACTTTGGAGGCTTAATTAAGACTATAAACCCTGGAATGCTACTCACTGTCTCCCTGGGATGCTAATAACCATTTAAACATGTTGACTGAGCTTATATCTAATTACTTTTTTATTTTTGTTATTTCTGATGCTGATAATGACTGACCACTGTCTTAGCGTGTACTTACTGTAAAACACACAGTGTAATAGAGAGTAATGTAGTTGTAAAATAGCATGAGTGTGCTTGAGGACCAGAGGCACAAAATCTGGAAAACAGCTTATTCCTAAGTCAAAACAATTGCTTACGTGTTTAGAAGAACCTAAAACCAAGACACTGGGCTTCAGTGTAAGAAAAGGTCAGTAAAAAATGAGCCAAGATGTTTTCTTGCTTTAAAGTTTTTCAAATAATTTTTTCTTTGGAGTAGAATCCTTAATAAATAAAGCATATACAAACAGCACCATGCTGCTTCAAGAGGTCAAAGTAAACAGTACAAAGCTGTGCCTGCCAGCCTTCTTTCCACTTAGTCCCACTCCTTCCATGTGGCCTCTGAGTCATTTTCAAGGAACTCTAGGATTCCTAAACTCATAGTTTAAAAATCAGTGATAAAATTGATTATAGGTGTATTCTGCCTATAGTATTTTATTTATTTTTCCCAAGAAAATTCCAAATTACATAAAAACCTAATTCCTTGTTTGTAGAGTCTGGATCCTGTAATATATTTTATTGTTCTCTTTCCTTTTTTGGGATACACCCTTGCTTTTAATCCTCTTTCTGGAGGCAAACGTTGGCATTTTGTATCCATCCTATGGATATGGGATCGATCCAGAGACAACTGTGCCTAAAACGTCTCTAATTGTAGAAGAGTAAAACCTAATTATCGTGAACAGGAACTTGGTTAAAACCTTTATCTTGAGCTCAGACTGTTTCTTTTTATTCATTAGATTTGTCTGCCTCTGCTCATTCCAAGGTGGTGATCTTCACAGTCAACTCTTTGGGTAGTTCTCAGTCCTACCTCGATGTGGTGCAGAGCAATGTGGATATGTTCAGAGCCCTGGTCCCTGCTCTGGGACATTATAGTCAACACGGTGTTCTGCTCGTTGCATCTCAGCCAGGTACAAGATTTTAAGTCAATTTGATCATCCAGTGTATCACTAGAATTGCCATTTCTGATGAAAGTCATAAAAAAAATTATAAAAGGACAGCTAGAGTAGTCAATTAAATTGCTCTTATAATGAACAATGTAGTATTTTCTATATCCTGTCAACCAATTACTTCTTCTGACTGGCATTAACTAGAAGGTTACAACTTACGATTTTTTTTTAAATGTAATATTACTATTAACATGTTCCAGGTTGTTAGCCGTGCCTTTCTCAGTGAGAAAATGGTTAAACACCCTAGAAAAAGATGCAGTAGCTTAGGAAGGATCTTTTGTTAACTCTGAAGTGTCATTGTTAGCATGCCAGAGTGTTTTTAACATTTTTTAAGTTGTTTGGAAACTGTTTTACTTAAGAAAGAATTATTTTCAAAGAATTAGGTGGTACTGGTAAATATTTTATATGTTCCTAGTATAGGAGTATGATTTGCACTTCACCTGTTTTTCTATGGTAATTGGTTGAGGGATGTTGGTCTCTAATTCCTGACATCCTTTTACCATTTAAGGAAAAAATAGTTGTGTTTTTGTTAATACTACTGTACTGTATAGTGGTGGTATATAATCAGTATTTTAATTTAAAGATAAAAATTCAGCTTAAGCTGTGTATAAAAGTGAACTTGATCAATAAAAAAAATTATTTTCTGGTTTTCTGTACCCAGTTTTCATCTTCCTTGCTTAACTGCTCTTGGAAATTATCTGTTTTCTACTATAAACATTTATATTTAAAATACTTTGTATTTAAAACATCATTATGTAAAATTATGCTGAAACCTGGTTAGTTATTTTTATTTATTAAAGTTTAAAATATATTAAATTTATGTAATATATAATATAAATAAAATATATTATGCTTCATAGGAACTAAGAAGAGTATATACAAGTTCTAATCTACTTATTAAAATAATAAATATTTTGTTTAGGAACTTGGATAGAAGTATACTTTTAAAAATATTTATATTTTCACCTTGTATGTATTATTTAGTGGAAATCATGACGTATGTGACATGGAAACTGAGTGCATTTCCTGCAAATCAAGTGATTGGAATTGGGTGCAATCTGGATTCACAGAGATTACAATATATTATAACAAATGTTTTGAAGGCACAGACTTCAGGAAGAGAAGTATGGGTTATTGGTGAGCAGGGAGAAGACAAAGGTAAGAAATACATTTTTATTAGTTATATTGATACCCTACATTGCCAGTGGCCATGGTGTGCATGATATGCACAAATCTGTGGACTCCACAATTGTGGAGCTTGGTTGGCTTTTGTTCTACATTTGAGCACCTTTTGTGTAACAGACCCATTATCATGAGTAGACTCTATAAACATGTCATTCTAATTTTATTTACTTTTCTTCAAGTAAAAGGTGTTAAGACCCGTTAGTCAAGTTGTATATTCCTCTTGTTTTTTCTTTTTTGGGCCACACCTTTGGCATATGGAAGTTCCCAGACTAAGGGTTGAATCGGAGCTGTAGTTGCTGACCTACACCAGCACCACAGCCACAGCAATGCGGAATCCAAGCTGTGTCTGTGCCTACATCCCAGGTCACGGCAAAGCTTAACCCACTGAGTAAAGCCAGGATCGAACCCGAGTCCTCATGAATACTAGTCGGGTTTGTTATCGCTGAGCCACGACAGAAACTCCAAGTTTTATGTTCTTATTTATGTTTTTATATTTTGCATTTGAATTTCAGCATCTAGGATTAACTTATAAGTATAATTTTCTAGAGAGCAACAGTTAGATAAACCCTAAAGCATATACAAAACTCTTTCCTTTACTCTTCCACCTTGCAATCTTACTTACCTTTCCTAAGTTCATACTTTCTCCTAGGTACCTAGCTCCTGTCTGTTTCTCACCTCTTAAACAGAATTTTCACTCTTTGTTTACCCTATGGCCTTTTATTACTATCTGCTTGTTCTGTGCTCTGCCCCTACCACAGAGAATATTCAAAAAATCCGATTCCCTGGATTTGAAAGTTCCTTTTCCTATCCCAAAAGAATGCTTTCCCTATGTGACTCAAGAATATCTTTTCTCCTTTATTGTTTCTGTCATGCTATAAAGTCGGGTTGGGCAGGTAATAAAAGTTCTGTTTATTATCCTAAGTTTGTTCATTTTTTTTCGTTTAAATAAGTATATGAATGTCCACGGCACTACAGCACAAGACATTAGTGTGATATAAAAGAGGCACAGAGCATAGTCTCTTCCCTCAGCATACTTAAAAATTATTTTAGGGCAACAAGAAAAGTATTTACAAGATATTTTGGCTAACAATGAAAGTATAAAATACTATTTGATTAAGTGCCAAAATGAATATATTTTAGGCTTACATTGCTTGGACACTTATAAGTGAGTATTAACATTGGTTGAAATGACTAGAGAAGATTCTTCACAGACCATCATACCTGGGGAAGATGGATAGGCTATGAATAGATAGAAAAGAGTGGGAGAGTCATTGCAGGAATGGGACATCAGGTGGAGGAACATAATTAAGTAGGGCATGTTCATGGGATAAAAAATCTAGACTGGTTGTTGTTGAGTTTTAACCACATGAGCTTGGTTGAAATCACATTTTGGAGATCCTTGAATACCTGACTAAAAAGTTGGAAAGTGATTCTCAGGCAGAGGGGAACTATGAAAGGTATTTGAGCATGTGGGTGAAATGTTGAAAAGGTAATTTTGGGGAAATTAATCACTGCCTCCTCATTTGAAATATGTTTCTATTACTTTATTCAGCCCACAGGTGCCATGGGGTAGAGCATAATGTAGAAAACTTCTCTGCCTGTAGTGAAGTGATTTAACTGGAGAACTAGAAAAAGATTATACACATTTAAAGTTAAATAGGAGTCCACAGGAGTTCCCATTTTGGCTCAGCAATAATGAACCCGACTAGTATCCATGACGTTGTGGGTTCAATCCCTGGCCCTGATCAGTGGATTAAGGATCCAGCATTGCCATGAGCTGTGGTGTAGGTCACAGACTAGGCTCAGATTTGACATTGCTGGGGCTGTGGCATAGGCTGGCATAGGTCTGATTAGACCCGAAGCCTAGGAACTTCCATATGTGGCCCTAAAAAGAAAAAAATCAAAATTTCTAAAAAAAAAAAACCAAATTAAACAGGAGTCCAATCATAATGCTACCAGCAAATAACCTCAAAATTATTTTCTTAGAATTTAAAGCTTCCTGTATAATTTGATGCCTTTAAAACAAACAAAATATTAACAGTGGTTATGTCTGGGTTAGAGGTCACAAAAATGTGCACTTTTCTGTGTTTTCTAATTATGTCATTATGGATATGTAGTATTCATATGAATTTTAGAAAAATTATTTTATTTTTTACTTTTTAATTTTTTTTTCCTTTTTAGGGCTGCACCTGTGCCGTATGGAGGTTCCCAGGCTAGGGGTCAAATCAGAACTGTAACTGTCGGCCTACACCATAGCCACGGTAATGCCGGATCCGAGCCACATCTGTGACCTACACCACAGCTCATGACAATGCCGAATCCTTACGTACTGAGCAAGGCCAAGGATCAAACCTTTGTCCACATGGATGCTGGTCAAATTTGTTTCTACTGAGCCATGATGGGAACGCCCTAGAAAAAATATTTTAATAAAATATAACAGTATTTTGAATCTGTATAAATCTGCGCTGGCTACCTAGAAAGTTCAGTGGTAGAAAGAGTCAGGCTGTGAATAAATCATTACAAAACCTGAATAGTCTGATTCAAGCAGAAATGTTTTTCAGGCTCAAAATGCTTCCTGACATTAAACACTAGTCAATAGAACCAGAAGAGGGGAGCAAGTATGACCTTGGAGCAGATATGTTAAGAGTAACAAATGTTTAGGGATTCAAACAAACTTAAGACGCCAAATTTTACTCACTTTACCATTTGAGTTCTGATCCATGTTGATCTCTTACTTGTCTGATTATTGCAAATTTCCCAGTTAATTTGCTCTTTTCCCTCTAGTCTACCCTATACATGATGCCAAGTTGATGATATTAGCCAAAACTTACAGTGTTTGTTTCACTTATTAATTTAGTCTTCCTAAATCACATTGCTCTTTTCAGAAACTTTCACAGGCCTCCTCTAACCAAACCGTTAAACTCTTTAGCTTGCCATTCAAGGATTCCCAAAATACAGTCCTAATCTTCCTTCCCAGTTAATGGAGGTAGTCATGTTATTAGAGACCTGGAAAGGACCCAAAGGATCATCGATTATGTTTTGTTGTAGGGAGCCAGCAGGGATCTTAAGAGTGACCTGCCCAAGATCTTGTAGCTTTCCGGGTAAAGAAGGACTAAAACCCAGGTGTAATGTCTCTTGACCCCAGCCACAGCTTTGCTTCAGTTACCAGGACCTTTGCCCATTCCATTTATCTTCCCATAAGCCCTTCCCCCTCTGTCTCAGCATATTCAAATTTCAACCTTCAAGGTCTAGGTCAGACCCCCCTTACTTACACGGTGAAACTTTTCCTGATCACATCATTCCCCAGTGATTCCTTCATTCCTTTGAGCTAAAAGTTACTGATAGCTACATGGTAATTACCATATATTGTCTCAAAATATTTATTCTTTTGTTAAACTGTGTTCATTCTGATCCAGTTTGAATTTTGTGTGTCCACGTTCTTATTAAAAGTGTAAATTATTAAGCTGTTCTTGAAAATGCTGGACGTTCACTTTGCACAAGAATTAAATAGTACACGGTGTTCCCATCATGGCTCAGCAGAAATGAATCTGACTAGTATCCATGAGGACGCAGGTTCGATCCCTGGCCTTGATCAGTGGGTTAAGGATCTGGCATTGTCCATGAGCTGTGGTGTAGGGCGCACATGTGACTCAGATCTGGTGTTGCTGTGGCTGTGGCATAGGCCAGCTCCTCTTCCACCCCTAACCTGGAAATCTCCATGTGCCATGGGTGCAGCCCTCAAAAGACAAAAAAAAAATAAAATAAAAAATAAAAAAATAGAATTAGTTGTATAAAAAGATATATAGTGAAATAAGTCTCTCTTCCATGCCAAACCCTCAGTCCCTATCTCTTGAAGTAGTCACAGGTACCAGTTCTTTGTGCAGCATATCAGAAATGTTCTGTGTATAAACCATCACATGTATGAAATATACATCATTATCCACCTTGCCCTTTTAACTTAGCAATATGACTTGGGAATGGTTGCATAATAATACACACACACAGACATAAAATTGATTTTTTTGTCTTTTATGGCAGTACCCACAGCACATGGAGGTTCCCAGGCCTAGGGGTTCAATTGGAGCTGCAGTTGCCAGCCTACGCCACAGCAGTGCGGGATCTGAGCCACGTCTGTGACTAAATCACAGCTCACGGCAGCGCTGGATCCTTAACCCACTGAGCGAGGCCAGGGATCGAACCTGGGTCCTCATGGATATTAGTGAGATTCGTTCCCTCTGAGCCACAACGGGAACTCCAAATTCATTGTTTTTAACTACCAAGATTTATTTAATCAGTCCTCCTAGTAAGTTATATTTTTTGAATGATTAAGAACATTTCACAGTATGGTTGTATTAATATTTTAAATTCTAAAGAAAATAAAGGATGATGTGACTTGGTAAATAAACCTAAGGCACTCTGCTAACTGCTGCTTGAGCTACACAGATAAATAAAAACCTGACTCGGTTTTTAGGAAGTTTATAGAGTCTTGTGTAGGAAATCACTGTAATAAAAGGCAGTGTTGACTTGCTGTAAGAGAGGTCCAAGGGAAAAAACACAAAGAAGGGAGCTCTGAAGTAGGAACTAGATAGATGTAGGTGCATATGAATTGGATCCGTTAAATATAATATTATGTAATATTTGACATATATAAAAGAATACATATACTATATATGTATGTTTTAAAGCATAATAGTAGAACAAACATTCATGAATCTGTTCTCAGTTGAGTGTTACAAATACCATTGAAGCTACCTATGTACTCCCCAACCCATCTCTTTTGTCTCCTGTCTGTATACTTCTCTCAGATCACTTTTAATTCTGTCTCCTATTTTGTTTCAGAGATAGTTACATCCATTGATAGGTATTCTTGTTTTGGCCTTGAAGCCAGAAACGGATTAGAGGCTCCCTCTGCTGGTTTTATGTGTAGATACCACTTGGTTATATCTACGTAAGTGACACCACAGTAATAGCAAAATTAGAATTCTGTTTTATTGCATGCCTAATATGTGTATTAAATGCTTTTTGTATCAGTTAAAATTTAAAATCACCCTATGAATGCGGTGGTGGTTTTCCAAATCGGTAAATAAATGAGGAAGCTTAAGACTCTGAGGTTAACAATTTGTCCAAGGGTACACATTTGGTAAGGGTAGAACTGAGATTTGAACACTGGTCTGACTTCAAAGCTGTACTTTTTCATGCTATGACTTAATTAGATAATTTATCTTAAGCATTTAGTACAGTGTCTGGCACAGAGTAAACACCCAGTAAATCGTGGCTCTTACTACGTTGATCAAGATGGCAAGATGGTGATGAATAAAAAATTGGCAAAGGGACATGGCAAACTACACTTTGAAATAAAGCAACATTAGGATTTAGAAACAGAGTTCTAAAAATAGCAGATATGTAAGTAAAATTATTCTTTCTCTTTTTTTTGTGCCTTTCGTCGTTTTAGGGCCACATCCGCGGCACATGGAGGTTCCTAAGCTAGGGGTCTAATTGGGCAACCCAAATAATGACAATGCTGGATCCTTAACCTACTATGCCACAAGGGAACTCCCAAATTACTCTATTTCAGTATTTCAGAGACTTTGCAGATTACATCTTAGGGGAAGGATTACATGACATATAAGACCCTTTAGGATCTTAGGGAGTTCCTGTTGTGGCTCATCTGGTTAAGGATCCAGCTAGTATCCATGAGGATGTGGGTTTTATCCCTCGACTCTAAAGTGGGTTAAGATCCAGCATTGCTGCAAGCTGTGATATAGGCTTGCAGATACAGCGCGGATCTGGCATTGCTGTGGCTGTGGTGTGGGCTGGCAGCTGCAGCTCTGATTTCATCCCTACCCTGGGAACTTCCATATACCATAGGTGTGGCCCTAAAAAGAAAAAAAGAAAACGAAGAAGACCCTTTAGGATCTCTTTCCTGCTTCCTTCCCCAGCTTCATCTTCTGTCATTCTGACCCACATCTTACGCTAGTCAGGTGTTCAACTTGCAGCTTCCTGAATGGTTCATGCACTGTCATGCCTCCTTTCTCTCAATATTCATTCATTTGGTAACTCCTGCTTACCTTTCAAGACTGCGCTTGAGTGCCACCTCTCCCGGGAAGCCTTCTCTAGTTCTTCAGGTTATAAGTAAGTTCATGCCTCTATTGTAACCATTATGACACTGTGCTATAAGTTGTATATTTACTTGTCTCTTCACCCTACCAGACTGTAAAATCCTTGAGTTTGGAATGGCCTCAGTAAATGTTTTGAAATGAATGAACGATTCTCTGATACCTTGTAACCAAAGGTCATTCATATTATGCTCCACCAAGTTAGTCAGTAGAACATATGCTTTGGAGCTGCTATTTTTTGCTGTGATAGTGAAATCATATGTAAACTATGGATAACTCTTTCAAATGGTGTTTTGGAAATCCAAAGGCTGGACCTCAAAACAGGGTGTTAAATCATCTGCTTTGGCCACCAGTCTTACCTAAGGGCAGGTGGTTATATGTAATGGAAAAGAAGTATCCCATAGTCATTTTTTGTTAAAATTTTGGGGGCTAGAGGATTATTGTTCTTAAGGGGTTGAACCAGAAAGATCAGGATTGATTAGATGCAATATTTGAAAGGGATCCTGAAACTGGGATAAATATACATTAGGAAATGTGAGGAGTTGGGTAGTAAATGAAAAAGAATTAAGTCCATCTAAACTTGTATATGAGATAGCTCTTATAATCTGAACTCAAAGAGGAAAGATAAAAAAAAAATGAGATTATGTGTGTAATATATAATGGCAGTAATACTCATAATTAAATTCCAGACTTTTTTGTCCTTTTTTTTTAGGGCCACACCCACAAGATATGGAAGTTCCAGGCTAGCGGTTGAATTAGAGCTGTAGCTGCCAGCCTACATGACAGCCACAGCAACTTGGGATCAGAGCCACCTCTGCGACTTAGAACACAGCTCACAGCAACGCTGGATCCTTAACCCACTTACCGAGGCCAGGGATCAAACCCTCGTCCTCATGGATCCTGGTTGGATTCGTTTCTGCTGAGCCATGACAGGAATTCCATCTTTTGTCTTTTCTTATACCTACCTTGCCCTTCTTCTTCTTTTTCTTCTTCCTCTTCTTGTTTTTTGCCACACCCATGGCATGTGGAAGTTTCTGGGCTAGGAATTGAACCCATGCTGCATTTGCAACCTGTACCACAGCTGTAGCAACTCTGGATCCTTAACCCACTGTGCCACATGGGAAATTACTTGACTTGACCTTTTTATTCATCTTTCCAGGGTCTGCAAATGCTGTATTTCATTTAGCAGACATTTCCCTGCAATTTTCTATTTATTATGAATATACTAGGGTACCAAAATTGTTTTAGAAAATAATTCATGTATAACCCTTCTAGTCATGTGAAACGCAAACCTTGATTTGTCCACAAATACTATTTTTCATGTAATAATTTTTGGTTTTATTTTCATAAAAACGTAAGTTTCTCCATGTTTTTCAGCTTAACTGTTGTGTTTTCCTTTTTGTTTAATACAATTATGGCTTCTCTGGGAGGTCAGCTCTGTATTATCTCCTGTCCATTCTCTACCATGATAAAGATATGTGTGAGAGGACATAAAAGAACATGTGATCTCTGCCACCTGGAAGCTTATAATCAGTTTGAGGAAGGGAAGGTGTGCTTTGTTGCTGACACATCACTAAATGGCCTTTTTTTTTTTTTTTTTTTTGCTTTTTAGGGCCACACCCATGGCTTATGGAAGTTCTCGGCTGCGGTCGAATTGGAGCTACAGCTGCCAGCCTACGCCACAGCAGCACCAGATCCAAGCCGAGTCTGTGACCTACACTATAACTCATGGCAACACCGGATCCTTAACCCACTGAACCCACAACCTCCTGGCTCCTCGTTGGATTCGTTTGTGATGTGTCACGATGGGAACTCCCTAAATGGCCTAATTTTGTTTTTTGGTTTTTTTTTTTGTCTTTTTGCCTTTATGTAGAGCCGTACCCGCGGCATATGGAGGTTCCCAGGCTAGGGGTCTAACAGGAGCTGTAGCTGCCGGCCTTCGCCACAGCCACAGCAACACAGGATCCAAGCCGCGTCTGCAGTCTGTGACCTACACTATAACTCATGGCAACGCCAGATCCTTAACCCACTGAGCAAGGTCAGGGATTGAACCCGCAACCTCATGGTTCTTAGTCGGATTCGTTAACCACTGAGCCACGAAGAGAACTCCTAAATGGCCTAATTTTGAATGCAGTTTAGAAAACTTGTATCTGAAGCCTAAAATAGTCTTACATATCCGAATGTATTTTTATTATGCCTACCCAAATAAAGATTTCTATCAAAGAATGTCTTCACAATGAGAAACAAATGACTATTAGGAAGCTTTCAAAATGTTACTTTCAAATTAACATTTAAATGTGGCATAAATATACAGTTCATGTGTATAGCTTTGCATTTTTTAATTGTTTTTATAAATGGTATAATGAAAGGAAATGGAAAACCCAAATATGCTCTTAGAAAGTAGGACCCTGCCTCTCTAACAGCTGTGGAAATCTAGCTCAGAAGAGGTGACTAAATTATTTCTCATTTGGTGAAAGAAATTAGTTTGTGTGATTCCCCGTGGAGCAAATGCCAAGTGCTTGCAGCACGTGGGAGCCTATTGTGCACCTGCCTGCTGAGAAGAGAAAGCTTTCTACTTGGCCAGTAAAATAGCCTACTGTTGTTGATGAGAGAGAACAGGTAAGGGGTGGCAAGTAGACTTTGGGTTCATGTTTTTGGGGACCTGCAACTCAAAGTCTTTCTCATCCCAGGCAGTCAGTACAGCACATTTAGTGCCACTAGTGGAAAAATGTAACTCTAGCCAGAAGAGGGAAAAATGCTTAAGGTTTAATAGAGGTATCCTTGGGAGTTCCCATTTTTGGCTCAGTGGAAATGAACCCAACTAGTATCCATGAGAATGTGGGTTTTTTTATTTTTCTATTTTTTTGAGTCTTTTTTGCCTTTATCTAGAGCCGCACCCGCGGCATGTGGAGGTTCCCAGGCTAGGGGTCTAACAGGAGCTGTAGCTGCAGGCCTTCGCCGCAGCCACAGCAACGTGGGATCCGAGCCACGTCTGCAGCCTACACCACAGCTCACAGCAACGCCAGATCCTTAACCCACTGAGCAAGGCCAGGGATCGAACCCGCATCCTCACAGTTCTTAGTCGGATTCGTTAACCACTGAGCCACGAAGGGAACTCCGAGAATGTGGGTTTGATACCGGGCCTCCCTGATGGAGTTCTCGTTGTGGCTCAGCGGCAATAAACCCGACTGGTATCCATGAGGTTGTGGGTTTGATCCTTGACCTTGCTCAGTGGATTAAAGGATCTGGCGTTGCCTTTAGAAGTGGTGTAAGTCGCTGATGTGGCTTGAATCCCGAGATGTTGTGGCTGTGGTTTAGGCTGGCAGCTGTAGCTCCAGTTTTACCCCTAGTTTGGGAATTTCCATATGCTGCAGGTGTGGCCCTGAAAAAAAATTTAATAGAGGCACTCTTGACTGAAAATGATCATTTATAACATCTTAATCCTAAGAGTTATTGACAAAATATAATCATTTTTTCATTTAATTTTTAGTGCCCACATGGGGTGGCCAAGAAGAAGCAATGAGTCATAACTCTCAGGTGCAGCTGTCCAACAGGTAATATTGAATGTAGGTTTGTGTTTATCCAACTCAAAACCATGTAATTCTTAGCTAACAGGCTACAAACGGTTTGCCCAGCATGGACTTTATAGGCTTCTGCAAACAAGACTAACTAGTATGGACAAATCCAAAGTACAAGGGAACAATGGTTTCTAGTCTTTGATTTCTTAGCTCAAAGTTTGTATGAGTACTTTGTGAACTTAATATTTAGATACACAGTTGGGTCTTTAAAGAGTATAATAAAGAGTTCCCATTGCAACGCAGTGGAAACAAATCTGTCTAGAAACCATGAGGCTGCAGTTTTGATCCGTGGCCTCACTCAGTGGGTTAAGGATCTGGCGTTGCCGTGAGCTGTGGTGTAGGTTGCAGACGCGGCTTGGATCTAGCATTGCTGTGGCTGTGGTGTAGTCCAGCAGGCTACAGCTCTGATTGGACCCCTAGCCTGGGAATCTCCATATGCCACAGGTACGGCCCTAAAATGACAAAAGACAAAAAAAAAAAAGCAAAGAGAATAATAAGTTCCTATTTGTAGACAGTGATTTACTGCTCCTATATCTAGGCTATAGAATCCTATGTCTGAGGATTTTTTTTTGGTTTGTGTTTTAGGGCCCCACCTATGGCACATGAAAGTTCCCAGGGTAGGGGTCAGATCAGAGCTACAGTTGCTGCCTATACCACTGCCATAGCAACTCACTGGATCCTTAACCCAGTGAGCAGGGCCAGGGATCGAACCTGTGTCCTCATAGATATATTTTGGGTTTGTTACCACTGAACCACAACAGGAACTCCTGATACTGGATATTTTCTTAAATGTAGAGGAGAATTTGTCCATACCACTTAAAAATCAATATGTATTTGTTAATCACACATAAATACATTTTGGAAATTTCTCTGATGTGAATGGATGAGCCACATAAGTTCAAACCAAAACAAAGTATAATGCACAGATCCTCTTTTGTGTTCCTTCAGAGGCCTTCAGGGTCGACGCCACAGGTTGGACTCTACATACTATATATATTTTCATACCATTTGTTGCTTTACTGTCATATAATAACATCCTTTCCTGAATTCTGGGTGGTGATTTTCAGTCTTTTAAGCCTCCAGCTTATGGTTTTTTTGAATATAACAACTGGAAAGAATATTCTCTTATTGAGAAGAGTAATATATTGTATAATCCATTCTAATCTGATTCTCTTTATAATCCTGCATTTACAGGGTTGAAGAAATTCAGTCATGTTTGTTTAATTTATGTCATTTTTTAATTAGGTACAAAAACAATGTATGGGCTTATAAAACTTTTCTGGCTGCCACCTGCGGCATGTGGAAGTTCCCAGGCCAAGGATTGAACCCGTACCACAGCAGTTATCCAATCCACAGTAGTGACAATGCCAGATCCTTAACCCACTGTACCACCAGAGAACCACAGAATTTATTTTTATTTATTTATTTATTTATTTGTTTTTATTTTTGTCTTTTTAGGGCCACATCCATAGCATATGGAGGTTCCCAGGTTAGGGGTTGAATCAGAGCTGCAGCCACAGCCACAGCAACGCAGGGTCCGAGCCACATCGCTGACCTACACCACAGCTCACGGCAATGTTGGATTCTTAACCCACTGAGCCAGGCCAGGGATCAAACCTGTGTCCTCCTGGATGCTAGTCAGATTTGTTTCTTCTGAGCCACGACAGGAACTCCCTATTATTTATTTTTAATTGCAGTATAGTTTATAATGTTGTGTTAGTTTCTGGTTTACAGCAAAGATAAAACTTTAAATATTGCAGATATCTATAAAGTAGAAAGTAAAAGCAGGGGTAATACCATTCTCCAGGAACAACCACTGTTAACAGTTTAGTGTCCACATGTCCAAACATTTTTTCCATGCTTCTGCAAATATTGTCATCATTATTTTTATAATAATAAATTTATTATTCATATTATCTTAAAACTTGCTTTGTTTCCTTAATAATAAATCTTGGACATTTTCCCATACTGTATGTATAAATCTACTTTATATTCCTCTTAAGAGCTATATGGCACTGCATTTGGTAGTGATTTATTTAACAAGTCCTCTTTTGTTTTTGTTTTTGTTTTTTTGTCTTTTTGCCTTTATCTAGAGCTGCACCCACGGCATATGGAGGTTCCCAGGCTAGGGGTCTAACAGGAGCTGTAGCTGCTGGCCTTCGCCACAGCCACAGCAACGCGGGATCCGAGCCGCATCTGCAACCTACACCACAGTTCACGGCAACGCTGGATTCTTAACCCACTGAGCAAGGCCAGGGATCGAACCCGTAACCTCATGGTTCCTAGTCGGATTCGTTAACCACCGAGTCACGATGGGAACTCCTAACAAGTCCTCTTTTGATTCATTGTTTTCGAAATCTTTTTTGTCTCAAACAAAGCAAACATCCTTATATATATTTATATATATATCTTTGCACAGTTGAGCATATTGCTATAGGATTAATGCCTAGAAGAGGAATTTCTAGATCAGATGTGGCCAGATCTTCCTCTTAAAAGATTAAATGAGTAGCTCCTTAGTGGCTCAGTGGGTTAAGGATCTGGTATTGCCACTGCTGTGGCTTGGGTAGCTGCTGTTCAGTCCCTGGCCCAAGAACCTCTGCATGCCATGGGCATGGCCAAAAACAAAAGAGATTAAGTCATTTGACACTCTCAACAGCAATTATGGGAATGTCTAATTCTTTGTATTTTTTGTGAAAGTAGTTATCAATCTTTCTAATTTTGTCAATTTTGATGGGCAAAACTGATATATTTATTGTGACTATCTGTAGGTTTTCCTAACAATTGCTATATAACTCTTCTGTGTCATAAAAATAGCTAATTAATACCTTAAGTAGAAGCTAAAACTAAATGTACATGTTTGTGTATTCTCTTTTTTTTTTTTGTCTTTTCAGGGCTGCACCCGCGGCATGGAGGTTCCCAGGCTAGGAGTTGCATTGGAGCTGTAGCCGCTGGCCTACACCACAGCCACAGCAACACGGGATCTGAGCCGCATCTGTGACCTACACCACAGCTCACAGCAACGCCAGATCCTTAACCCACTGAGCAAGGCCAGGGATCGAACGCACAACCTCATGGTTCCTAGTTGGATTCATTAGCCACTGAGCCACGACAGGAACTCCTTGTGCATTTTCTGAAATCGTGTTTTGTGTGTGTGTTTTATTTTTGTTTTTATAATCTAGAGCCATGGAACTGTTAAGGGTAAAAGGTCAAAGATCCTGGTCTGTTGGACTGTCAATAGCTGACCTGGTTGACAGTATTGTGAATGATAAAAGGAAAGTGCACTCTGTATCGATTTTAGCAAAGGTAATTGCAATTCTCATTCTCTCATTTTATTTTATTTATTTATTTATTTATTTATTTATTTATTTTGCCTTTTAGGGCTGCATTTGTGGCGTACAGAGATTCACAGGCTAGGGGTCGAATATGGAGCTGCAGCTGTTGGCCTACACCACAGCCATAGCAACACCAGACCCAGGCTGCATCTGTGACCTACACCACAGTTCATGGCAATGCTGGATCCTTAACCCACTGAGCGAGGCCAAGGGTCTAACCTGCATCCTCATAGATACTAGTTTGGTTCGTTACCACTGAGCCATGATGGGAACTCCTCATCATATTTTTAAATGTTTATATTGTTAATATAAAACCAGAAAAAGTGCTCTTCATAGTGTAATGCAAATATTTTCAGTATCACCAGCTTTTGGATTAATATGTGGGAGGAAACAGTTTGGTCTGCTTGGCTATGGGCAGTCTGGACTTCTACCAGGTTGCCCTTCACCTCTTTGTAATTTTTGGACTCCCCCAAAAACATTTATATAATCCGTAAACTTCTCTGGTTGTCATTTATCTCCTTAGCCAGCCAGGTGACCCCAGACTGATGTGCCAACTTGTCTCAGCTGGTCAGTCTGCTTCTCCAGTTGAGTTTGTCCTTTACCATTTTATCCCAAGTATAAAGTCCCTGAAGTACAACTAAGACAAGAAACAAAATGCTTACCAAATTGTTGTGAAAACTTAGGCATACCAGGAGGGAAACAAAACATGGAAGGAAAAATTTAAAACAGGTCACTGAATTTGCGCTCAAGACCCATGCTAAGCCCCATCCCGGGGAATCTACTCTAACGGTCTTTTTTTTTTTTTTAACCTCCAGCCTGCTACTGTATTGCAGAGGGCTAGCTTGCCTCCTACAAAGGGGACGTCCTTGACCAAGTTCGTTCCATCTCACAATAATTTTCTGAGACCGTAACTTGAGTTTAGAAAATAAGTGAACAAAAAAAAAAATTTTTCTTTTTTGTCTTTTTGCCTTATCTAGGGCCGCACCTGCAGCATATGGAGGTTCCCAGGCTAGGGGTCTAATGGGAGCTGTAGCTGCCGGCCTACACCACAGCCACAGCAACGCGGGATCCTTGACCCACGGAACAAGGCCAGGGATCGAACCCGCAACCTCATGGTTCCTAGTCGGATTCGTTAACCACTGAGCCACGACGGGAACTCCTGAACAAAAAAATTGTTAAAGTTCAACTTGTATCACTCTTTACTACTAGGATCAGAAAAGCAAGGAAGTATCCATATTTATAATATTAACTTTTTTGTAGTGATTCAGCTCTATGATAATTCCATTTTTTTCATTTCAGGGATATTATGATATAAATACCGAAGTGTTTTTAAGTTTGCCTTGCATCCTTGGATCCAGTGGAGTGTGTGAAGTCATTAAGACCAGAGTGAAAGAAGATAGAGTGACTGAGAAGCTCCAAAGCAGCGCATCATCAATCCATGGTCTTCAACAACAGTTAAAACTTTGATACAAAAGTTCAGAGTTACTTGCGGGGAAAGGTTGTTTAATTTTACCAACATATATATAGGGTTGAGAATGCCTATATCTTCTTATTTATCCTTATAAACTGCTTGGTTAAGGTAGATGGTTTCTTGGTTAGCTTTGTAATTTGCATCCCTAGGTAGTTAGATAAGGAAAAAAATCTAATTTTCTTTGTCGTTCTTGAGATATCTATACTGTTCTTTTAACCTACAGCAGAGATAAACATTCATCTGTAATATGCCTCATTTTAAAATTATACCCTCAACTAGCACATTTAGAACTTTGGGAATATTTTGAAACTGATACATTTTTAAAAGAAAATTACTCTCTGACTGTCATAATAAGCATGATAAGCTAAAGGCCCAGTGTGGATTCATAAAATCTGCCAGCTATACATTCAAAGGATCCACATTTTAAGCTATTAATGTTTCTTCTTTAAAATACAGTTGGGGGAGTTCCCGTCGTGGTACAGTGGAAACGAATCCAACTAGTATCCATGAGGATGTGGGTTCGATCCCTGGCCTTGCACAATGGGTTAAGGGTCCAGTTTTGCCGTGAACTGTGATGTAGTTCGCAGATGTGGCTTAGATTCCGCATTGCTGTACCTGTGGCTTAGGCCAGCAACTGTAGCTCCAACTTGACCCCTAGCCTGGGAACTTCCATATGCTGCGGGAACAGATCTAAAATAAAAAGTGAAAAATAAAAATAAAATAAAATGAAATAAAATTACAGTTGCTAGTAATAAAGCATTTTGTTTTCCCTATCCAAATTAACTACCCCTAAAATGGAAAAGAACTTTACATGTATTTTAAAATAGTAAAAAATTAAAAATTTAATTAAAAAATGTAATTTACCCTTTAAAGTAGTAAAAAGGAAAATCAGATTTTTTTTAATATCTGAAGAAAAAGTGTAGTTTAATTTCCGCTTGGACAATACTTTCTTGAATTTTCTACAGCCTCTTCCTGGGCTATATAAGATCTCCAACATCTCAAGAGCTCACTGTAACATTAGTAGAACCATAGAGAAATGTTTATTTTTAGTGGAAATAGGTTAGAATGAAAGCCAAGCAGTTTACTTTAAAACTAATATATGAGGCTTTCATGAAAGCCATGGGTCTTAATGGGGAGAGGATGGATGGGCTAATGGTTCTGAGCAAATCCTTTAACTACTCCTGAAAAAATGACTTAGGGTACTTATGCTTTAGTGATGGGTCGATAACAATATCTTTATTTGTGAAAGATAGCATATTATTACGAATGTAACATGCAACTAACAGCAACAACCTCCATCAGTACGTCTAATATTTCAGGTAGTGTGATGAGCACTTTATTGTTATTCCCCAGGATTATTTATTAATCCTCACAATAACCCACTGAGGTGGGAACTATTATCGTCATTTTATAGAGAAGGAAATTGAGGTTTAGTGCTCAAGATCTTATGACTAAGGGGCACTTACACACACAACCTCTATTTTTTCTAAGCGCTAAAAAGGGAAAGGCCTAACAGCCAAAATAGTTACCCCAAGACCCTAAAACTGGGGTTCTATACTCTTACGTTGCCACGTAGAGGCTTTTTTCAAAGGGGCTTTTATTTTATTTTATTTTATTTTGTCTTTTTAGGGCCACACCCGCAGCATATGGAGGTTCCCAGGCTAGGGGTCTAAACGGAGCTGTTGCTGCGGGCCTACGCCACAGCCACAGCAATGCCAGATCCGAGCTGCCTCTGTGACCTACACCACAACTCACGGCAACGCCGGATCATAAACTTAGTGATGCCAGGGATCGAACCCACAACCTCATGGTTCCTGGTCAGATTCGTTTCTGCTGTCCCACGAAACTCCTCAAAGTGGTTTTTAGAAAGACTGATTCCCTTACTTCCCAGACTTGCCCTCAGCAAATAGCAGAGGGGAGTATGCGCTAAGGTAGATCTTTAGTTAATCATCCAGATACTATTGACTGGGAGCCTGCTGTATACCGGGTGCTATATTAGGCATTGTAGATGCGGTGGTGAGCAACCCTGGAATAGGTACAATCCCTTATGGTCCTTATACTCTAGTATGGGAGATACAGTAGTCAGATCTCATAAATAAAAGTACAATTCTGAGTACAGTAAGTACTATGAAGAAGTTCCAGGTGCTTTGAAAGCATGTTATAGATCAACCCAAACCTGGTTACTGAGATAGGAGCCAGGTGGTTTATAAGGGCAGATACATCCTAGTAGAGAGGAAAAAAGCTAATGCTAATTTAGCATAATAATGGATGCTTATAATGATGAACTTAAGTCATAAAGAAAGGGTGAAATTATAGTCAGTGTTCCATGTTTAAGAAAGTAGAAAAGTATTTAATAATGCTTGGAAAGGTTTCCACCAGAATCAACTAGTATAAAAACATCGGACATCTGAAGAGATGCACGTTAGTTCTGTGTAATTTCACTGCATGGTTTATTTTGGTATTACTCTAACAAGTACATCCCCACTGTCCTTTTGTATGAAATAGGAAAATAAAACTACAAGGACCATTTCTAGTATTTTTAAACTAGCTTTTTCTATTATTAGATACCTAATTATGCTCTTGAACAATAATCTAATTATAAGATAGTGTATAAATAGGTGGATTACTGAGAGTTCACTACATTAATTTTAAAAGGAATATGTCAATACAATACTTATTGAATATCTACTATTATTCCAAGTACTGTGTTATAATCTGAGTATTCAAAGATGAGTAATAATCCTTGCCCTACAGAATCCCACAATATAGAACTGTCATATTTCCTTGAATGTCGAGTATTATAAATCATGTTGTAAGTTCTATATACAAGTCCAGAAGTAGGACCACCACCACCTATAATTTGGTTATAATTTGACATTCGCGATGCTGTTAACTTTCACTTTTTTATCTTCCCAAAATGATGTAGTGTCTATTCTTGTGGTTTTTAGTGGGGCTTGGATTAAAATGCTTATGTGATATTGTAATGCAGAGATAATTTATTTTCCAATTTACACAGATTCTTAAATATCAAGAATAATAAACTTTGACTTTAAAATGACTGGGGGATTCCTGATTTATTGAATGGAAGGAAATTTATTCAGATTGAGAAGATTCTTTCACATAATTCATACAGTCCCTTCATTTTAAGTGGCTTAAGTGCAAAATGGAGATTTGGGTTTGTTTTTTTTTTCTGCCAAGCCTGTGGCATGTGGACACTCCAGGCCAAGGATCGAGCTTGACCACAGCGGGGACAATGCCAGATCCGTAACTGCTAAGCCACGAGGGAACTCTGAGATTGGACTTTAATTGTTTTAGAACTTTAAAGTATTTCCTAACAAGAAAACTTTTAAACAGTGTATTGTCTTTGTTCTTCCAATTGATAAAGGCAGAGTTGCTCCAATTGAAGGCTTTCCTGGGTAAGTTTGACTTTAAGAATAGCTTGAGAACCACATTTAAGTGACATAAAGGTGCAGGGAAGGATAGAATGCCCTATAATTTGGTTTGACTGGAGCTGAAGTTAACCAATATATGGTGTTCATATCCAAAAAAAAAGATACCTATTAGAATAGACTTTATTGTGTGTGTGTGTGTGTGCGCGCGCACGCGCATGTGTGTGCACGTGCGTGGGTATGCAACACTATGTAATGATACTTCCACCTGTCTTCAGTTAGGCCCTCTGTGTATGTGACCTTCATTTAGATGGCAGTTTAGAAGAGAATACCACAGCCTGTTCTTCAGTAGCACTATGCTAAAATCATCTGAGTAATCATTCTAAACACCATCAACCTCAAGCTTTACAGTACCTTGAACAGCACTGTATTTATAAAACTGGTGGTAATGTGCAATAATAATGACATATAAATGACCATGAAGAACTTTTATGGGTAGTAGAAATTCAGTTGAGACAGAGTATGTACTCTTGCACTGTACAAGGCCATGAGGATCGGAAGATGAGCCTGCCCACAAAGACTTGAACTTTGACGATGGATAGCCTAGCATACACACGGAGTCCAAGGTAGAAGACAGCCTGTATTATCATCTATGTCTGGGCACAGAGGAGAAGTTCTAACTTAGGGAGATAGTCTCCTGTGAAACGAGGGCTCTGCACTTTGCCCTTGTGAATGTAGTATGATGAACTTTTAAAGCTTAAAAATGAAAAACAATCTGATAATCAGAGCGACCCAGGCATCACCTAGTGAAGCCTCTCATCTTAAAGCTGGAAAAAAACTGAAGCCCGAGGTAACAGTGCCCTGCCCCACTATTATCATAAGTCAGTGACAGAACAGCTTTCTGACTCCAGTCCAGTGCTTTTCCCACTTGATGAATCACTCATTAAAATTCACTGGCAAGATATTCGCGCTTCTTCCCGTCCCTGCACCTGCTCTCTCGGTCTAAGGGCAACTGTAAATAACCTGCTGATTTTAGCCAAACCCAGAGTTCCCACCCTCACTAGAAGCTTGCCTTCATCTCCCACACCTCATCCCGCCTGCCGAGCCCAGCCCATGCAGATCCTCGGTGCCGACCTCGGAAGTGACGTAACGGAAGCGGAAGCTCTGTGGTAGCAGCCGACTTCCTGTAGCTAGAGGCGGGGGGGGGTGGGGGGCTGGCTGCTTGGTGCGATTGTGTGGGGCGGCCTGGGGCGGCCCCGGAGCGGCTGACGCTCTGCCTGCGGGGACGGGAGTCGCGAGGCGGCCGCCATGGCGGGGTCGGAGAGCCAGCTCAAGAAAATGGTGTCCAAGGTGAGGCCGCGGCGCGCTCGCCGTTCGGCGCGCGCCCACTGCTCCTTTCAGCGCCGCCGGGGCCTGACAGACCAGTTTAGCCAGTCCCCCGTGCGGGCCCGAAGCCCCTGCAGTCCCCGGCTGCCCTCGCCGCCCCAGTCCCGGGAAACCTGTCGCCTGGTGCGGGAATTCCCGGGCCGGAGCGGGCGAGGGGCGGCGACGGTCAACAAAGGCGCAGAGCGGAGGCCGCCTGCCACCTGCCGCCCGCCCTCCTTGTCTTCGGGTGGAGAGAGTTTGGAGCAGTCTGAGGGGCAGGATAGTTTCGTCTTACTTTTTAATCAACAGAAAGAGGGGCTTGAACTTAATTTAATTCTCTGTCTGGGGCACTTCTGCTCCACTCGTGTCCCAACGTAGGGCTTGTCTGTCTTCGCCCTTCCCTCCCGGCCCTCGGAGATTGTGTCCTTTTCAGTTTGTTTTCCTCACGCAGATCAATAGCCAACTCGCAGGAGATCACTGTTTGCTGAATTGGTTCAATTATAAGTAAAAACGCCCTGAAAAGCCAAAATACCGGTGCCTCACTACCGCGGGTGAAAAAATATAATTCCATTATTATTACTTTGATTTGCTGAGAGTAACTACCCTTAAATGTATGTTTCTTATAAGGCGAATTTGTTTTGAAAATTTTAATTTCATCAGTTCAAGACCAGTGTATTTCTTTCATTTTTTAAAAAGCCGATAGGCATTTTGTATTTAAAGCTGTGAATTATTTTGATAACTACTTAAAATGAGGCACCTGGTACCAAAGTGAACTGGGTGGGTTTTTTTTTTTTTTTTTTCAGTTTACCACAGCTAATTGGAATAAGGTGTATGTGAAATGGTTGAGAGTTGAATCTTCTCCAGTTAAATGGGTTAGCTTTAGGTACTTTGTCAAAATAAGAATGGTAGAAAGTTTAAGCAGTTTTCAGTATTATTAAAACACGTTTTATGCATGAACTTATTTATTTGAGAAATAGACTTTCCCCCCAGTAAAATCATCCCCTTAGTCTTTGATTGAAAAACCAATAATCTCTAAAGAGAAAGTATGGGGTTTTTATGTTTGTTTTTTGGCCCTTTTTGGGCCCCACCCACACATGCTTTTTCTGCGCCAGGCACCCACCACAACAGCTACCCAAGCCAGAGCAGTGACAACAACGGGTCCTTAAGTGCTAGGTCACCAGGGAACTCCTCATTGTTAATTAAAAAAATTTTTTATTAGGTTATTGATTTGCAATGTATTAGTTTCAGGTGTACAGCAAAGTGAATCAGATATATATATATATGTATGTATATCCATTCTTTTTTCCCCATATAGGTTATTACAGAATACTGAGTAGATTTCCCAGTAGATCCTTTTTAGTTATCTATTTTATATATGCTAGGATGTATATGTTAATCCCATCCTCCTAATTATCCCTCCCTGCCATGGTTTCCCCTTTGGTAACCATAAGTTTTATTTTGAAATCTATGGATTTGTTTTATAAATAAATAACTTTGTATCATTTTTATTTGATTCCACATATAAATGTATCATATGGTATTTGTCTTTTGACTTAGTATGGTAATCTCTAGGTCCATCCATGTGGCTGCAGATGGCATTATTTCATTATTTTTCGTGGCTAAGTAATATTCCATTGTATGTATGTACCGCATCTTTAGTCATTCCTCTGGCAGTAGACATTTAGGTTACTTTCATGTCTGGGCTATTGTAAATAGTGCTTCAATGAATATTGGGGTGCTTGTATCTTTTTGAATTATGGTTTTCTCCAGATGTATGCCCAGGAGTGGAATTCCTGGATCATATGGTAGTTCTATATTTAGTTTTTTAAAGAACCTCTGTCCTGTCCTCCATAGTGGTTGCACCAATTTACATACCCTTCAACAGTGTATGAGGGTTGGCCATTCTGAATGTTGTGAGGTGGTAGAACATTGTAGTTTTGATTTGCGTTTAAGAATTAGTGATGTTGGGCATCTTTTCATGTGTTTTTTGGTCATTTGTATGTCTTTGGAAAAATGTCTGTTTAGAGCTTCTTACCATTTTTTGATTGAGTTGGGTTTTTTTTTTTAATATAAAGCTGAATGAATGTTTGTATATTTTAGAGATTAATCCCTTGTTGGTTGCTTAGTTTGCAAAGATTTACTCCCTTTCTGTGGGATTTTCCTCTCTCTTTTTTAATGGTCTGCTTTGCTGTGTAATGGTTTTGTTTGTTTGTTTGTTTTTGTCTTTTGTCGTTTTTTAGGGCCACACTCGCGGCATGTGGAAGTTCCCAGGCTAGGGGTCTAATTGGAGCTACAGCTGCCGGCCTATGCCACAGCCAAGCAACGCGGGATCTGAGTCGCGTCTGTGACCTACATCACAGCTCAGGGCAACGCCAGATCGTTAACCCACTGAGCAAGGCCAGGGATCAAACCCTCAACCTCATGGTTCCTAGTTGGATTCGTTTCCGCTGAGCCACGACGGGAACTCCTGTGCAATGATTTTGAATTTTAAAAACCATAATTTTCTTAAACTTTCTGTAAAGGAACTTGTCTTCAAAGACAGAGGCAGGACATCTTTAGTAGATATTTTATACCTCCACCTGCCTCCTCCTCCCCCTACCCTCTTTATATCCCAAGAACAAAAAGGACTCAGGGAAGAAATGAACTATTCTGTCTTTTTTTTTTTTTTTGGTTCTTGGCTCAGTATCTGAAAAAATGAGTCTCTTTTAAGTGGTGATGTCAGTTTTGAGTGTTAGTATCTTTTCTGTCCAGACTGTGAATAGATAGACAGGTAGGAATAGTAAGTAGGATACTAGAAGCAATCTGTAGAGTTTCTTCCTCCTGGTGGAGGCTAGCTTCAGGTGTTGTCCTTTCATTTGGGTGCGGTCCAGTGTGGGAGTTAACCCAGGACTTTGGACACATTACTAGGGTGAAGGTCCTTTACTTTTTATCTGATGGTGGGACCTCCACCACTCGTCATGGTACTTTGGGCCACTTGCTTTGACTTAACATCTTTTTTTGAGGTGTAGTTGACATACATCATATTATTTTTTTTTTTTACGTATTTCAGATATTTTTTCCTTTGAGCATATATTTTAGCTTCCAACTTAAATATAGCTTTTAGTTTAAGACCCTTCTCTGTCATCATTTTTGCAGTTAACAGAGGTATAATTATTCTATTGGTCCATCTTGATTTACATGAATAGCTTTAAGATTTTTCGTGCAGACACCTACCTGTATTCTCACATTCTGTATCTGCAGCATTCCTAGAGGTGGAGTCACTACTAACTGGGTAGGGGAGAGCTGACACATTAAAGATGTAATGTACTTCATACTGTTTTAGATTCTTAGGAAACAGCAGTGATCAGGCAAGAAACTACACTTTCGTGGAATTTCAGTTCTCTTAGAAGGCAATGAACTCCCCAATAAGTGCATTAAGTAGCATGTTAGAAGATGTTAAGTGCTTTGGAGAAAAGTAAAGCAGGAAAGGGTAATTAATAGAGAGTGCTCCGAGGTGAGGATGGGATAGGTTGCAGTTTTATGGAATAGTTAAGGAACGCCTTTCTGAGGTCTGTTTGAGCAGAGACCTGAAAGAGGCAGGGAAGCAAACTGGAACAATCTGGAGTAAGAACATTCCAGGAAGAAGGAAAAACAAGTGCACAGTCCCTGAGAGGCTTGTCATGCATGATAGAGGAACAGCAAAGGGAGCTAAGGGGGCTGGACTGCAGTGAAGCAAGGGGAAACAGTGCTAAATAAAGGGCTGGTAGATTTTAGAGGGTTTTGCAGGCCCTTGTAAGCACTTTGGCATGTTCTTGGAATATTCTGGAAAGCTGTTTGAACAGTATAGCTCTAGCTGCTGTGCTTAGACTAGACTGTAGGAGATTAGGTGGAAGCAGAGCCACCTTTAAATAACTGTTGCAATAATCTAAGTGTAGCTATTGAGAAGTGATCAGATTTTGGATTTTTTTTGTGTGTGTTTTTCTTAGGGCCGCACCCTGGGCATATGGACGTTCCTAGGCTAGGAGTTGCATTGGAGCTGTAGCCGCTGGCCTACACCACAGCCACGGCAACTCGAGATCCGAGCCGCATGTGTGACCTACACCACAGCTCACGGCAATGCCGGATGCTTAATACATTGATAGAGGCCAGGGATCGAACCCGAGTCCTCACGGATGCTAGTCAGATTTGTTTCCGCTGCGCCATGGCGGGAACTCCAGATTTTCGATATTTTTGAAGGTAGAGCTAACAAGATTTTCTGATAGACTCACTGTGGATGTGTAAGAAAGAGAGGTATCGGAAAACATCAAGGTTTTTGTCCTAAACAACTAGAAGGATATAGATATGAAAGACTGTAAGAAGAGTAGATTTGGGGGGAAGATAAGGAGTTCAGATCCGAGCTGCATCTGTAACCTTACACCACAGTTCAACAGCAACGCCAGATCCCCAACCCACTGAGCGAGGCCAGGGATTGAACCCACCTCCTCATGGATGCTAGTCGCATTCGTTAACCGCTGAGCCACAATGGGAACTCTGAGACTGCATATTTGATGATATAAGGAAATAGCCATTTTAGTGAGATAATGGTATCATGTTTTTTTTTTTAAAGTTCTTTTAAAGATAATTTTTAAATAGCTACTAAAATATTCTAAAATCTGTTAAAATATTCTAAACTATTTATGGCTAATAGGATAGGATGTTATAATTTGCTTCGGAATAATGCAGGAGGAGGGAAAGGTAAATGGGATTATGGATTTAATAAGATTGGCTGTGAGTTGATTGTCGTTGAAGCTGGGTGTATTGTTGAAGCAGGGGTTTTATAGTAATACTGTTCTACTTCTGGATATGTTCCATAACAAAAAGCTTTAAGAAGAGAGAGTAGGAAGAGAACTATCACAGAGCAAGTCTAAGAAACTCCTTGCAAGAATTTTTGCTGTAAAGGGAAACTGAAAGGAGTTTGGTTATAGGTGGAGGGGGGGAAGGAGGTCAGCAATGTGTGAATAAGACATGAGAAAGAAGGATGTGCTTATGTGCTAATAGTACTGGTCCCGTAGCTTGGGAAAAAAATCAGTGCTTCAGAACAAAAGAGGGCAGGAGTTCCCGTAGTGGCACAGCGGTTAAGGAATCCGGCTAGGAACCACGACACTGTACGTTGGATCCCTGGCCTTGCTCAGTGGGTTAACGATCCAGCGTTGCTGTGAGCTATGGTGTAGGTTACAGACGTGGCTTGGATCTGGCGTTGCTGTGGCTGTGGTGTAGGCTGGCGGCTAGAGCTCCAGTTCAACCCCTAGCCTGGGAACCTCCATATGCCGCAGGTGCGGCCATAAAAGGACTCCCCCCCCCCTCAAAAAAAAGAGGGCAAGAAATGCTGAAGAGATGCCTTTGAGTAGACCTGGATTTATTTCCTAATTTTTCTTGTATTTTCTCCCTTATTGTCTATTTGTGCTGGTCTCTGTGAGATTTCTTTGACTTTGTATTCTAATCCTTCTGTTGTATGTTTTGTTTCTACTCTCACATTTTTTATGTCCAAGAGTACTTTCTTTTCTGAGTGTTCTTGTTTCATGAGAACAGTATCATTTTTCCTTCTTTGAAGTTATTAATGTTCACTCTTTTTGAAGTTTTCTTCTGTTCCTTGCATTATTTTTATTCTTAGTTTCTTCTTTTCTGTTTCAGCTTGTAGTCTTTTTTGGGGGGGCGGGATAGCTAAGTGTTCCCTTTAAGAGAGAAGCCCTAAAAGCTGATTGAAAGCTTTCTGTGCATAGATGGAGCTTCAGTGTGTTGTGACCAGATAGGGGTCCCCATCTCCTGATTTCCTAACTTGTCAAGAGTGTGTAAACCAGGTTCCTACTTTTCCTGGACTGGAGTGGTACAAGGCAGGAGTATGAGAATACAGTGCAACAAATGATAAATTGCAAAATGGTTGGTATTGACAGTAAATGCTGGAAAGGGAAAGATTGTTATGGGCTGTAGGGAAGGCTGGAAAGGAATCATTAAGAAGAGGGAAAGCGATGTAAGCTTTGAGAATGATTAAGATTTGATTTGGTGAAGGGCCTTTTAAGTTGAAAAAGCTGAAATGGAGGTAAAGGTTTGCATAGGTGGCAGGAGAAAAGCTGCTGAGGTTCTTTCAGTCTTTAATTAAGGTTAATGATTAGTCAGAACCATTATACTTTTAAGAAAAGTGCTATAAAGGATATAAGATTTTAAGAAGATTAACCTAGTAGTAAAGTATGTGTGTTGGTTTTAAACTAAATTCATTTATGATTTTCCTTTTCAGTACAAATACAGAGACCTAACTGTACGTGAAACTGTCAATGTTATTACTTTATACAAAGATCTGAAACCTGTATTGGATTCTTATGGTGAGTTTATAGAATAAAAATATCAAGTACTGTATTTTGAGTTTGCTCTTTTTGTTAATAATTGTGGGTTTCCCATTTTTCTTTTAAGTTTGTTGGTTGTCATTGTAGGACTGAACCTTCACCGAAAAAAAGTGCTGGGGGGGTAGGTAATTACAAGATCTAATAATAACATCTTATGTTTGCTTAGTTATTTTAAGTTTTCAAATACTGCTCTAACATAGAACAACGCAAATTTAGACCGAGAGGTGATGTTGAAGACAGTTTAGTCCATCATTTCCCAAAATAGTATCTGTAGTTGTGAAGAAAGTTAGTTTGGGGGTGTGGAGGGGATTCGGTAGTTTAGGATTGGGCACTTAACAGATTAAACAAAATTAAATCTGTTTCTTTGCAGCAAGATTTCTCAGAGCCTTTAATATGCAGATATGTTGTGCCGTACCAAGAGAGAAGAGAAGAGAATATATTGTTTGGTATATTCTAAAGCTGATTAACTAGTGAACCCTTTTTCTTCCCGGAGCATCTCTTTGTGTTCTTAGGAACCCATTTTGCAAAACTATATTCTGGACCGTCTGTTTCATTTCATTTATTTTTTAGCCGCACCAACGGCATGTGGAAGTTCCCAGGCCAGGGATGGAACCTCCACCGCAGTTTTGACCTGAACCACAGCTGAGGCAATGCTAGATCCTTAACCTGCTATGCCACAAGAGAATGTCCTCCTTTTCATTTTATAGATGAAGAAAACACTCAAACAATATTGTCCTTAATTCTGTAGAATAGGTAGATGACAGTTTGTGTTCACCTTCTATTGAGATGAAATAAAGCTGTGATTTAAGTAAGGGACAATATTTGGAGTTTGATTTTTTTTTTTTTTCTAATAGTCTTTTTGGCTCCACCAATCCTAACATAATCTCTCCAACTGTGTGTCCTTATAAACACCTAATTGCCAGGACTGTGTCCTCCCCATTATGAGGCCCTTGGCACTGAAGGCAAGGAGCTGAATTTGTAGCTGAGACTCTCACTCTGAACTCCACTCATGCTTAGGGCTTTGTAAACAGGAGCCTAGTGGCAGAGGTGAAAAATAACAGAGAGGGGAAACAGTCCTGAATTTCCTGAATAACAGTGTCATTAACCAGAAGTCTTTTCCCAAACCTAGGGCACAATTCTCCCTCCTGTCCACATACTGTACTATGGTGTTTAGATTTGCAAAAAAAACAAAACAAAACAAAAAACAAACCCAAAACATACTACAAAAATTAAGAGTTAATTTTAAAATGGCTTCAATGGGGGAATAAAGTGAGTAGGGCTAGAACTTTATGGTAAGCGTATAGTTTTTGCTGAATACTAAAAGAATAAATATGTAAAATACAAAACCAGGGTAAATTACAGCACAGTTTTATAACTGTCAATCGTAGGTAAAAGAACTGAGGTCAACAGTACATTTCTGCGTTCTTGTACTGCCCATTACAGCCTTTCCCCTTTGTGATACGGTGTTAATTCCAAATCATAAATACAGATAATAGCAGTTCATGTAATACAAATTATGTGCCCTGGTTAATCAGTTATAGGTAGGAAAACATATAAGTTTTGTGAATTATAAGTTATAGGTAGAAAAACTTCTAAGTTGATGTGAGAAATACTTTTATTAAAAGAAGATGTCCATAGTTGACTTTAAACTTTTTTCCTTTTTAATACTGTGGTTTGATACTACTTTGAGATTGAGAATGATAGTGAGTGGGGATAAACATCTGAGAAAGCTACAATTTAATGCTATTATGTTAGTATTTAATATGGTATCAGGGAGTTCCCGGCGCGGCTCAGTGCTTAATGAATCCGACTAGGAACCATGAGGTTGCGGGTTCGATCCCTGGCCTTGCTCAGTGGGTTAAGGATCTGGCATTGCCGTGAGCTGTGGTGTAGGTTGCAGACGCGGCTTGGATCCCGCGTTGCTGTGGCTGTGGTGTAGGCTGACAGCTACAGCTCCCGTTAGACCCCTATCCTGGGAACCTCCGTATGCCGTAGGAGCGGCCCTAGAAAAGGCAAAAAGGCCAAATAGTAATAATAATATGGTATCAGTTAATAATGATTTTTTTTTTGTCTTTTTGCCTTTTATCTAGAGCCGCACCCGCGGCATATGGAGGTTCCCAGGCTAGGGGTCTAACAGGAGCTGTAGCCGCCGGCCTTGGCCACAGCCACAGCAACGCGGATCCGAGCTGCGTCTGCGTCTGCGTCTGCAACCTACACATACACCGCACAATCCTTAACCCACTGAGCAAGGCCAGGAATCGAACCTGCAACCTCATGGTTCTTAGTCAGATTCGTTAACCACTGAGCCACTAAGGGAACTCCAGTTAATAATGATTTTTAAGTACTTTTGTAATCATGTTGGTTGGGGACACAGAGCTCATATTTACTGAGACTAGCATTCACATTTATTTTTCCAAGTAATTCATAGCATCTTTACTTATTCAAAAGCTGATCCCATTAAGTGAAACAACAAAGGATCCTTTATTATTGGACAAAATAATAACATGAACATTAACAGGTTAGTCCCTTTCACGGGTAATAATGAGTTTTAACCAGTGTTTTTCAAAGAATAACTTACATGGGAATATCGTTGCTTAACTCATTATTCTTACTTTTCAGTTTTTAATGATGGCAGTTCAAGGGAACTAATGAACCTCACTGGAACAATTCCTGTGCCTTATAGAGGTAAATGTGTTATGTGATTTATGTTTCTAGCATAGATGCATTTTAATCCACATTTAGTTGCCAAAGAATTATAAATTAAGCTTACTTTCTTGTGATTGTCATGACGTTAACTTCTGTTCTAATTGGACTACTTTTGGCAGTAACACCTAATATTTTCAGCTTTTTTTCCCCCTTCTTTACCAAGATATATCAACAAATAAGTGCCTCTGTGCATTGGAAGAGTTTTGTTTTGTAGAATCGGAGAATCTTAGAAATTGAAAGGGATCTTGGATGCCTCCTCCTTCAGCATTCCAACTTATTCAGACTTATCTGACAGTGGGAAGCTGAATAGTATAGATAGACTAAGATAGTGGCTCTATAGTCAGGGCAGAACAGGGTTTTAGTTCTTGCTCTCTATTATTAATTTTGTGACAGTGGGCATCTATAACATTTGGATAGTAGTACCTAACTCAAAAAAGAATTTATGTTGCGATATGTTATGGAAAGGATGTAGCGCAGAGGCTGATATATAATAAATAGATATCAAAAGTAGCTACTATTTATGGTTGTAATGCTGATGATGTATAATTGCGTCTCTCTTAGCTAGTCAGCCACCCTCTGCTGGAATACTTACAGTGGTAATGGAGTATTCAGCTTCAGTTCTGCTTGTTAATTATTCCTGGTGACTAGCTAAGATCTGGTATCTATAGCAGGTGTTTATATAGTACCTGCTATGTGTAGGCGATAAGGGCTAGGGATACAAGGGTAACAAAGGGTGTACCTTCTCTGGAAGAGCAGACACAAATCAGGGAAACAGGTAATACACAGATACAGTGTTCTATGACTTCTATAGAATAATAAAATATGAAGGTACTGTGAGATTATAAAGGAGAATAGGAACACGTGGGAAAGTCATAAAAGAAATGATGTTCAAACTTGGTATTAAAGGGGATGAGTCAGCCATTCATAACAGAATGGACATTGCAGGCAGAGGGATAAAACACTTGAGCATTAGCATTTTGTAGAGCAGGTATGAGTAAAAATCAGGATTACAGACTTACCCTTTGCCCCCAGGAATTCAGCTCTAGTGAGGGAAATAGGTATGTGGGGGAGAGAGAGAGGTAGAAAACTGGTAGACACAATTAAAAACAATTGTTTTTTTTCTTCCAGTTTTATTGAGATGTAATTTACATATGGCACTGTATAAGTTTAAGGTATACAGTGTAATGATTTGACTTCATACATCAAGAAAAGATCACCACGTAAAGTTTAGTGAACATCCATCATCTTGTATAGACACAGAATTAAAGAAATAGAAAAAAAAGGTTTTTTCCCTTGTGATGAAAAATCTTAGAATTTACTTTCTTAACAACTTATATAACATACAACAGTGTTCATGACATTTATAATGTTGTACATTACATTCCTAGTAACTTATTTTATAACTGGAAGCTTGTACCTTTTGATTAGTTTACTACAATTCCCTCTCCCCCCCCCCAGCCCTCACCTATGGTAACCACAAATCTGATCTCTTTTTTTTCTTTTTTGCTTTTTAGGGCCATACCCATGTCATATGGAAGTTCCCAGGTTAGGGGTCAAATTGGAACTGCCCCTGAAGCCTACACCACAGTCATAGCAGTGTGGGATCTGAGCTGCATCTGTGACCTACACCACAGCTCACGGCAATGCCGGATCCTTAACCCACTGAGCGAGGCCAAGAATCGAACCCGCATCCTCATGGATGCTAGTCGGGTTCGTTAACTGCTGAGCCACGATGGGAACTTCAAGCTTGTATCATTTTCTGGTAGGACACCATAATCCATGATGTTTACTTCTATATCTCTTCCCAGTGAACTTTATTGACTGAAGTACAAGAGTCAAATAACAAAGAATGGCTTGAAACAAAGGATAATTTGTGAATAATGTTTCTATAGCAACAAGCAGATGCTGGCGGAATAGTGTTAGCGCCTTAATCCTGCTGTAATCAGTTTTACAAACTGAAAATGAGAAACTGATCTTAAATAGTATTTGAAACATAAAATATTTTTTGTGGGTTTTTTTTTTTTTAAGTGTTGCTTAGTGTAGCTCTTTCCTGCTTATGGAGTAACTGAAGTTTCTTTTTCTCTCTCAGGTAATACATATAATATTCCAATATGCCTGTGGCTGCTGGACACATACCCATATAATCCCCCTATCTGTTTTGTTAAGCCTACTAGTTCAATGACTATTAAAACAGGAAAGCATGTGGATGCTAATGGAAAGATATATCTTCCTTATCTACATGAATGGAAACATGTAAGTATTAATAGTTTTCTTGAATTTGTTGTGTTTTATATATTTTATTCACTGTATATTTTACTCACAAGGAGGATTCCAAGGAGGATAAATTCGTGCAAGATCACTAATCACTGAGCTGGGTAATTGAAAAAGGTATCCAAAAGAAACATATTTGTACATAGCTTTAGTAAATTATAGAATAAGCATAGTTACTTTTTGTTTTTGCTTGCATTGAACCTTTAGGAGTAGATGGAATTCACATATGGGAAATACATTTAAAAAATAGTATACTAGTGGTATATATTTGCGAAACTGTTCGAATGTCATTAGTGATACTGTTCCTATGCAGAAGTAATAGTAGGAAGTTCTCTTGTGGCTCAGTGGTTTAAGGATCTGGCGTTACTGTATGCGTGAGGAGTTGTTAACTGTATGGGTGAGGCCAAAAAAAAAAAAGGTATAGTGGTAAGAAACTTCTTTTTCTGCCTCTGATAGTATAGCTCTGGAAGTTCCCATCAAAAAATAGTTAGAAAAGCCACACACAGTACAAAAAACATCTGTGCGAGGCTTTGGAGAACTGTTGAGTCAATTAGGACTTGAAGGGCCAAGATGCTCTAGAGGAGGGAACTACAGAGAGATGAGTCAACATCTTGCCACTTTTCTCTGAGGGTTTTTACTGATTCTTGGTGCAGGGTGAGAGACTCAGAATCTGGGCAGAGGGCCTTAGCTAGAGGCAAAGAAGGCTGCAGAGTTTCTAATTGCCCCACAGGGCTGAAAGGACAACAGTTGCTGTTCTGTCTGCAAGGTAGCCAGTACTTTAGGAGCCAAGATTTGGGAGAAAAGGAAGCTACAAAGAAGTGAGCCAGGTAATCTCAGTTTCCTTCTCAAGGAATATGCTGAATTCCTAAACTTCAAAGACAAGATGCTAAAAAGCTAAGCAGAAAGCCTTTGAAAAACACATCCAAGTTCTCAGCAGTCTTAGGGCGAGTAGGCAATAGAAGTTCAGAACCTTATCAGGAAGGATATAAGTAAATATTGTTGGTTCTTAGTTGGTGCCAGTGGAGGAACACTCCATGAATGAGAATTTAGGCAGAATGAGCCCTATAAAATCCCAGCCTTGAATCAGCGTAGTCCCTGATTATATTAAGGTGATTCTCACAATATCTACCAGCCATAGGACAGAGTAAACCTTTGCTGGAGGAAGGTAATGAATAGACTCTATATACTTTTTCATAAACAGTGTCCAGCACGCAATTAAAAATTATTAAATACACCAACAGACAGGACAAAGAGGGAAAAACGATGGTAGAAACAGGATACCCACTTCCCCCAGGTAATCCAGTTATCAGACACAGACTTGAAAATGACTGTGATTAGTATATTCAAGATGGGGAAATATTTTTAAAATGAACCAAGTAGAAATCTTAGAACTGAAAAATAGAATCATCGAAATTAAAAACTAGGAGTTCCCTAGGGGCTTAGGGTGGCCAGTGCCGTGGCTTGGGGTTGCTGCTGTGGTGCAAGTTCATTCTCTGACCTGGGAACTTTTTTCTTTCTTTTTTTTTTTGCCTTTTTTAGGGCCACACCTTCAGTATATGGAAAGTTCTCAGGCTAGGGGTCGAATTGGTGCTGTGGCCGCTGGCCTATACTACAGCCACAGCAACATGGGATCCGAGCTGGGTCTAAGATATATACCACAGCTCACGGCAACAACAGATCCTTAACCCACTAGGCAAGGACAGGATTGAACCTGCATCATCCTGGATACTAGTTGAGTTTGTTACTGCTGAGCCACGATGGGAATTCCCCACTTGGCAACTTTTACATGCCCTGGGCAAAGCCAAAAAAGAAAACAAAAAGAACTCAATAGATGGGATAGATGGCTTTAATAACAGATTGAACTCAGCAGAATAGAGAATGAATGAACTGGTATATGAATACTTTGTTTTTAATGCTATTTAATGTTTTTAATGCTAGGGATAAATCTTAACAAAAATGTACAAATCCATTATGGAGAAAATTTTTAAGTTTTATTGAAAGGTATTATAGAAGACTTAAGTAAAAGGAAAAAGGACCCTATTCATGGATTGGAAGACTCAGTATTATGAAAATGTTGGTTCTCTACAAATTGATTTATATCTTAACAAGTTTTTCTTTCTTTGTATATTTGTTAATTTTGTGAACTTGATAAGCTGAATCTAAAATTTATATGGAAATGAAAAAGATTAAGAATAGCCAAGAAGAAGTTCCCATTTTGGTTCAGTGGGTTAAGAACCTGACTAGTATCCATGAGAACTCTGGTTTCATCCCTGGCCTCACTCAGTGGGTTAAGGAGCTGGCATTGCCACCAAAGCTGCGCTGTAGGTTGCAGATGTGGCTCAGATCCCGCATGGCTGTGGCATAGGCCGGCAGCTGCAGCTCTGATTCAGTCCCTAGCCTGCGAACTTTCATGTTTTGCAGGTGTGGCCCTAAACACACACACAGAAGATAGCAGGTCTTTCATTCTAAACAGTATATGTGTTCAGGATTAATAAGCAATTTAATTAGTAAGATCAAGGTAAATGATAACAGCCCTAGTTTACATTCTGTATCATGCCAGATTGCTGCAGTAGATAGCATGCAGTTGTCACAGGGATATTCAGATGGTTTTTGGTAGCAAAGCAGTTTTATAAAGATATTATTTGTTTCAGTTGACCCTTAGGCATTTGAGCTGAACTAAACTAATAATCCTGCTACTTTTTCATATCCTATATCATTCCTTTTTCTTTTTGGCCACACCCTTGGCATGTGGAAATGACAACACCGTACCCTTAACCTTCTGAGCTACACAAGTGAACTCCTCCTGTATTATTCTGAATTAGTCATTTGAGGCCTGGAAATAGATATTAATGATTAATTTTACTTCCTTCAAAGACTTTAAAGTGAAAGAAATGATATGATAAAGAATTGAAATAAAACTTGTCCTGACAAAACTATGATTATGACTGCATAAATGAATTTAATATTTCATCATGGGTAAACCTTGAAAATATGCTAAGTGAAAAAAGCCAGACATACATCGTATGTTTCTATTTGATCATTAGATTATATGAAATGTCCAGATTAGGCAAGTCTATTGACAAAATAGATTAGTAGTTGCTGAGGGGCTTGGGAAAGGGGAAAATTGTGAATGATTACTAATAGGTATAAGTGTCTTTGAGGGATAAGAAAAATATTCTGGAATTAAATAGTGGTGATGGAAAAAGCCACTGAGTGATACACCTTTAGAGGCTATGTGAATTATGTCTCAGTTTTTTAAATGCATGAGGTTGTGATTTAGCTTGGGAGTTTTGTTGGACTAAATAATAAGAGATTAAAGTGTGTGATTTCAGTAGTGACCCCACACATATCAGCTATGATCTTTAGCCCACACTCCTCAGTGCTACACAGATACTCTTTGTGATCATTCCCAGTCTCAGCATGTAAGTTCACAGCCAGACATAAGACAGGTATTGGAATAGTGGGAATCAGCAGATTTTCATAAGAAGCTTTCTGAAGTGTTATCTTTTGTCATTGTCCATACATTGGGACAGACTTTAATAAAATTGGTGCTTTGGGAGATTGAAAACTGTTAGTGAACTCTGCCATCCAGAGAAGGGAAATTAAGATGATCGAGATGATTAAGTAATCCTTCAGAACCTGATGAACTCATAAAGTATATAAGATGAGAAATACACAAAATACAGTCAGAAGTGAAAATGGAGCCATCCGATAAGCCAGTTTGAACAACTTTGCCTAGCCTAATTTGTCTTAAATTGGTGATCAGTAGATACTTGAGAGAAAAGTTTAGCAACCTTTATGGGATACAGACACTGGAAGGAAAAATCTTTTAACAGTTTGTATCTTTTGGACAAACAGTCTAGTGATTTCTAAAATGAAGTCTGCCTGTAATTTCAGAGTTCATAATACTATCTTTAATAAAAAATTAATCTAGGAACGTGTTCCCAAGATAACGTTGTTTTCTTTTAATGGCCTTAAATATTTGTGAATACTGCTCACATCCATTGCTGAATTTGTACCAGAATTTTTAATTTGTCCATTGGAAGTAAAAGTTTTGGTTAGCTGTATGGCATCAAATGAAGAAAGATACTATTTCAATTTTGCAGTATACTCCTTTGGCTGTTGCTGTGTTTATATACCTGAAGCAACAGCCTTATTACACATGAATAGTAAAAATCACCTAGTTTTATGAAATGAAATTTTTGTGTTTGGGGTCCTGCAAAGAAAGTTATCAAACTGATTTGAAAACAGATAAGAAATGGCCAGACCTTTCCTTTTTTGCCAAAAAGTAAATCTGTACTGATTTAAATTTCTTTTTCAATTTTAGCCACAATCAGATTTGTTGGGGCTTATCCAGGTCATGATTGTGGTGTTTGGAGATGAACCTCCAGTCTTCTCTCGTCCTACTCTTTCAGCATCCTATCCACCATACCAGGCAACAGGGCCACCAAATAGTAAGTAGAATTGAGATTTGATTTTTAAACTCATGTAAACAAAACAGAAAACCTCGTTAAAAAAATTTTTTTTAATGACTTCACTTTGCTTTTTAGCTTATCAAGTTAGTGGATTTTTTGGAGGTATTCTGAGGCCTCACATCTGCATGTACAGATTCCCAGCAAAGACTGGCATTTGGGCTTTCGTTTGTGGGTAGACATTTAACTTGGGTGTTGCTGGCTTCTAAAATGGAGGAGACAGAATGCTGAAGTAGAGCTAGATTCTTTTTTTTAATTGTGCATGCCATGAATAGCTTTTTTTCATCAGTTTGGAAGCAGATATAACCCGAAAAGCCTTCTGACTTCTTCTTCTTTTTTTTTTTGGCAACTCCAGCATCAGGGTTGTAGATATCAGTTATATCATTGATTTAAGTCAACTACATCATTAATGTTCAGCTATTCTGGGTATACACAATGGACATCTAGCTCTCAGCTTTCTTCTCTTTAGTACAGCCAATTCATGATTTTTAAGTGGGGGAGGGGGGTATGGAGTCAGTATCACTTCTCCCCTAATTGGTGCACATTATCTCTATTATTTCTGTTTTTCTAAAAGGTAATTCTTACTGATACTTTAAAATCACCCTGGATAATTGAGAGTTGGTTGTACTCGTTTTGACTTTGCTAAACCTGTATTGATTCATTGTGTTTTGAGCTGTGATTTTTTTTTTTTTTTTAGCAAATTTTGGGATTATAATTAACCAGACTTTTCTTTTAAGGTAGATTATGTGAGCTTTCATTTTTTTCCTGCTGAAAATTATCCTTTTACCTTTTAATTCATTGTGTCTTGAGAAGCATCTTAACTCACAAGCTGAATGGGAATCTAAGAACTTCCTGAATCTATTTCCTTTTCCTAGGGGCTTTCCCAGAATAAGCTTGGTTATAGCATTTAGTAAGGATTCTAGGGATTCTTTTGGACCAAAATTTGCTTCCATCTTAAATTCTTTTGGCTTTAATACCCAAAATTAGATAATCTTGCTCATCTAAGTTTGAAATTCCAAATATTTCTTAGGTCATCATTCATATTTATTTGCTCAAATAACAGACAGTGACCACTTAAGATAAAGGTAACATTTGCAGAAATTTAGACAGTCTCCTAAGTAACTTTTTCCCCTAAATTTCTAATTTTATATTGACATTGGAAGTACAGCATTATAGAAAGAGACCTCACTAAAGAAATCACTATTACAGTTCCATTTTGCACTCACCCACTGTAAATCACATTACACAATCTATCTGTCCCATTACAGTTTTAATACTTTTTATACATTTAAACATTATTCACTATTATTAGGTATGACTCCAAAGAAATGAAGGTCTGAATTTTGTCTTACACACACAAACATACACCAAGGAATATCCCAGAAATTTGGATCCATACTTAAATACTGTCTTCTAGTTGAGAAATTATTAACTTCTATTATTACTATCATTATGCTAAACATTTTTGAACTCCTGTTTTAGGATGACTTTTAAACTAGTTATAAATCACACTGAAAAAATGTATGGCCAGAGTTCCCATTGTGGTGCAGTGGAAACAAATCTGACTAGTATCCATGAGGATAAAGGTTCGATCCCTTGCCTTGCTCAGTGGGTCGGGGATCTGGCATTGCTGCGAATGGTGCTGTAGGTCACAGATGCAGCTCGGATCCCAAGTGGCTGTGGTGTAGGCCAGCAGCTGTAGCTCCGATTTGACCCCTAGTCTGGTAACTTCTATGTGCAGTAGGTATGGCCCTTAAAAAGCAAAAAAAAAAAAAGGCTATGGCCAAACATCATTTTTTGATAACAGTAATACAGCATTTATTGAGATATAACTAAATACTTCCTATTAGTTCTTATTTAATCTTGATAATAACCCCATGTGTTATGTATGTTTGTATTTCATTTTATTGTGGCTCTGAAATTACTTCACCTCATTCTCTGCTTCCTTACCAGTCAGTCTTGGATTCAGATAACTTTTGTTATTTCACAAAATAATAATTTGAAGACTTTGCTCAAATCATTAGCTTTTCAGAACCTTAGGAGAGGAAAATTGCTGATAATTATGAGGAAATTGCTTGTAATTATGAAGTGGTGGTTTTTATGTGTGTTAGAGAAACTAGCATGGGGAGAGTTTTAGTAATGGACTGTAAATGTTGCTCACACCTAATAGTGGCCTCATCTTTTGATGTTCATAGAGATAATCTGTGCTTTGCCTTCAGGAAGAAACACTTTTATGGGATCTAGCAATTGTGACATTTTGGGAGGTTTTTTTTCCCCATTCCGAGATAGCATTGAACATCATCTTCATTATGCTTAAGAAAAAAATTTACTTACGACATCTGTAGGTTCATCCTAACAAGAAGGGTTATGAACACTGATACTGTGGGGATGTAAGCTTGGCAAGTTTGGTAAAAACTTTAAGGCTCTCGGTCAGAGCAAAGCATATTTCTTTTACCCACTTGAACTATGTGCTCTAAAAAGTTTGTTGCTTGAAAGTTCCACTGCTCTTGCCTGCAAGCTTTCCTATTACCATTCATCTACTTTTGTTTACCCCTACCTCCTGCATTTAAATTAGCTACCGTCTGTATGGTCCTGTATATGGCAGTCTGTAGTTCCCCTGTCATAACGCTTATCATTCTGTGTTGTTATTCCTTGCTTATCTTCCCCACTAGACTATAAGCAACTGAAAGCCAGGAATTAATTAATTAATCCATCCTTCCTTCCTTCCTTCCTCCCTTCCTTCTCATCAAATTCCCGGTGACTGCGCATGAAAGCACTAAAATACTGATTGATTCATCATTGTATTCAGTGACAGAAATTTCACTGAGGATAAATTGATTCTCAAACAAGCCATTTCCAGCTAAGGCCAAAATTAACTACTTCTCTTTCTCTCTTTTTTTAATGGCTGCACATGTGGCATATGGAAGTTTCAGGGCCAGAGATTGAATCTGAGCTGCAGCTACCACCCATGCTACTGCTGTGGCAACACCAGAGATTTAAAGCATTCTTTAAGCTTGCTAGATTTGAATCTTCTTTCCCCTAGTATTTCTAAACTTTTGTTTTAACCAGTCTAGCTAAATAGAAGTTTTGTATAGGACTTCTTTTAGTAATTTGAAGTCCTTTAAAGTCCTCAGTCAAGCCAACAAAACTAGCTGTGCTAATTGGTCAACATAGTCTTAAAAGAAATATCAAAAGATTTCTTAGATATAATAATAAAAAGGTAACTTTCTAAGAAGCTGACCTTGGATCGCAGGAGAGCAGATAGCTTTCTCTAAATTCCAAATTCAATTGGCTCCTGTCTCAGGTTGTAGACTCCTTGAGAGCCTGCAGGCTGACCATGTTGACCTGTTTGCCAGTTATTTCTTGTTGGAATTGTCATGTGTGTTGTCATAGCTCATGTTTAATTGTTTTAGAATTCTATGATTTGAAGATATTAGTTGCGATAAAGTACTAACATGGGTGGAATGTTTGGTTTTGGTGCTGAGATTTGGATTTTTTTAACTGTATGAAATTTTGCTGTGGTTTGACGGTGACGTGTGTCTTATTTGATAACCTATATATCCAGGACTGTGCATATTATTTTAAGTGTTAAAAATTATTTTTAGCTTCCTACATGCCAGGCATGCCAAGTGGGATTTCTGCATACCCATCCGGATACCCTCCCAATCCCAGGTAATGAAAAATTATCTTTTGAATAATTGCATTAGAAATTCTCTTAGATCTAGAATAAAAATAATGGGTGCTAACTAGAGCATTAAAATTTAGTTGCAGTTTAATGGAAGGTACAGCTCAGTTTGTTGATGAGATTTTATGGTATGTACATAGTTCAAAAGGAGCTTTTTCCATTCTAGAGAAATGTTGCTCTGTTCTGTTTACAGAGAGGAAGGAGATGAGAAAATGGCAATGATTTGATTAGTTTTGGGGTTTGAAGTCCTTTCTACTTCCCTTTTAGGAATTTTGTATATCCAGTGTAAAAGCTGAAAGGTTAATGGAATATTGATTATAATGACTTCAGAAAAATATTATAACACTTTATTTTTTATTTTTTTATTTGAGTGTCATTGATTTACAGTGTTGTCAGTTTCTGCTGTATAGCATAGTGACCCAATCATACATAGTATATACATTGTTGTTCCCATACCGTCTTCCATCATGTTCTATCCAAGGAGCTTGGGTATAGTTTCCTGTGCTGTATAGTGGACCTCATTGCTTTGTAACACCTTTTTAAAAGACAACTGACCTTTTCTATAAACTACAGGGAATGAATTCATTGTTTGTATGATGAAGTCAGTCTTGTCCTCATAATGTTTATTCAGTTAATAGACTACATATACTGCCATTATTTATTCAGTTAATAGACTACATATACTGCCAACCTTTATTATCTGTATGGTAATAACATAACAGAGCTAAATAGCGAAATCAGTCTATGAATAATACATACTAGAAAAATCAGTGAGAAATGATAATTAACCTTTGTTGTAACTGTGCACCCAATCCAGTGGTGATCTAGGAGTACTTTCCAAAGGTGGTCTGGGGGCTACTTAGAATGTAAGACTAGTGTATTCTTGGTACCTAAATGAAATCTTCAGCTACTCAGAATAAACAGGAATTAATAAGAAAATTTTAACCTACTACTTCTTCTTAGATTTGTATAACACTAACAGGTAATACAGCCAGATTTCCTGAACACCTGCTGTAACTAAATATATGTGTGTACCTATATAATATACAGGATCTTAGAAGTTAAATTTAGCAGAAATACTTATTGGGAGGGACCTTTCTTAATTTCAGGAACTGGCTTTTTGAGGTAGTAAGCATTCTGTCACATTTAGATGGTAAGCAGAGACTAGATGAACATGTCAGAGACAAGAGAAAAAGATTCTTATGGTCGTTATATATAAGCACGCTGTAAGTTTTAGATTTCTTGAGGCCCTTAATTTTCTCATTAAAAAAGGCATGGAATTCTCTCTGAAGTCTTGAAATTATAAGCCTTTATCAATCCGTAGCAGCTATTAAGAAGGAACTTTGGGCATATAGGTTATAAGAAGCACAACAGGGAAATAGTAAAGCCACTTTAAAGAAACTTATAGATTAAAATGAAAGCTGAAAGTGCTGACAAAATATAGACTTACATTTAAAGTTTCTTCTGTGAGGTGATTTGTTACAAGCTCTTTTTAGAGGCAGCTGTATTTCAAAGATTTGATGGGCTTTGTGTGAATGAAACGTAATTTTTAATGTCATGCTGATAAGGGTAACTATATTCAGACTGCTGTCTTTAAAAAAAAAAAAAGGTGCATTCTCATTGTACCTCAGCCATAGCAAACCCAACTAGTATCCAAGAGGATGCAGGTTAGATCCCTGGCCTTGCTCAGTGGGTTAAGGATCAGGCATTGCTGTGAGCTGTGGTATAGGTCGCAGACACAGCTTGGATCCTGTGTTGCTGTGGTTGTGGTGCAGGTTGGCAGCTGTAGCTCCGACTCAACCACTAGACTTGGAACCTCCATGGGTGCGGCTCGAAAAACACAAAAGACCAAAAAAAAGAAGTTAGATTCAGAAATCTGAATAAGATTGATATTGTTTCCTTACAATACTGCATTATGAATTACTAGAGAAACTAGAACAAAAGTACTGTGCAGAGCACAGCATATATCCTCTGGGAGCAAAAATGCTTAACTTGTATCTTTTTCCTTTTTTCTTTTTTTTTTGTTTCTTAGGGCCGCACCTGCGTCGTATGGAGGATCCCAGGCTAGGGGTCGAATTGGAGCTACAGCTGCTCACCTATACCACAGCAACAGCAATGCCAGATCCGAGCCACATCTGCAACCTACACCACAGCTCACAGCAACGCCGGATCCTTAACCCACTGAGCAAGGTCAGGGATCAAACCTGAATCCTCAAGGACACTAGTCGGGTTCTTAACAGGAACTCTCCCGCTTTTGTTTTCTTCTCCATTATAAGGGAAATGCTGTCAAACTAGTGATCATTCAAAGGAAGGTGATTAGATCTGAAAATCATGACTGAGGAATGGTTGAAGGAATTAAAAAATGTTTCATTCGAAGAAGAGAAGATGAAGGGAAAATGTTAGAGGTCTTCAGATATGCAAGTGATCTTCTAGAATACAAATTTAGGACTGTGAGTTAGAAGTTACTATATCAAAATGAAGTTTGTGTTTAGTACAGAAAGATGACCATTTGTCGGGGATACTATGAATGATAGCAATGTTGGATCAGAGATTGGAGGGGAATACTTATAAGTAAAGTTCCTTCCAACTCTAATACCAATACAGGAATGACTGAAACCTTCCGCAGAGTGAAAAGAAAGTTTTTAAAACTTCATTGAAGGAGGATTATTTTCAGATCAGATATTAGAAAAGATTATTAATGAGCTATAGGTAAAAATTTAGTAGTATTATTTCCCTATATGCTAGAAAATCACAGTGGAAGATTCTCACAAAATGTTTGTTGCTTCCAGATCTGATACTGTTGGACTGCCCTTAGGAATATTCTAGTTGCTTTCTGCTGCTGTGAAAGTGACCCTCAAACAGGGCCAAACGAGTATTTTAATCATTGACTTTAAGGGTAAATCCAGTGTCATTAATGGAATTTCCTTAGAACTTTGCCTGAATAGACACCTCTAGCTTTAAAACTGTAAAGTCATTAACTGGTAAAATAATGAAATAATTAAGCTTAGCTTCCTGGAATGGGGAAATCTTAAAGTTACTATAGTGTTGCGTCATTTAAACATTAACATTTAATGTTTTCTGTTCTTTTCTTTAGTGGTTACCCAGGCTGTCCTTACCCACCTGGTGGTCAGTATCCTGCCACAACAAGTTCCCAGTACCCTTCTCAGCCTCCTGTAACCACTGTTGGTAAGTACCCTTCAAAATTACACTTCCCCACATGAGGAAAGTCAGAGTCTCCTGTTGTGAAAAGAATGTTTTTCAATTTTGTTTTGTATTGAATGTTTGACATCTAACATTGTATAAGCTTGAGGAGTGCAGTTTGTTACTTTGATACATTTGTATATTGTCATATGATTGCATTGTAGGAGTATTTATGTTACATAATTATCACATAGTATGTCTTAGATCTCTATGGCTTATTACTCGTTACAGATTTGTACCCTTAAATACCATCGATTCTATCATTACCTCCCCCAATTTCACTTCTACATGTGGAATGTTAGAATACTCTTAATTTTTAGAGCAGAAACTCTTAAAGGTGTCATACTCTGAAACATAAAATGATTTATTTTCATGTAAGTGAGCCTCGTACTGGAGTATAAAAGCAAATTTGATTGACTTTTATCACTCCTGTGTTTCACATATTTTTATTGATCCACTTTGTATGTGTCAGATTAGTAACAGATACTTAGGTTTTCCTAGTCTGGTTATATGTAAAAATGGATGAGCATCTTTATAAGAAACCACCATTGGGAAATATGAGTGGATCAAGTAAGACAAATCATTGCAGGCCAGTAGTTCTTGCTTTTTTATGTTGCTTGTGTGTAGAGTTACCTGAAATTTTCTTCAGCTGAGCAAAGAAAGCAATACAAGAACTTCTGTGGATTCCCACCCACCACCTGAGTGTCTGCCTCCTCCCTGTTACCGCAGATCAGTTATCTTTGCTTCTCCCCACTGGATGTTATCCTCTCTCATTTACTCAGGGACATCACTTCAGCAGTTACCCCTCTCATCATCAGTTTTCATTCTCTACTGGCTTGCTCTCTCTCATCAGCACACACAAAAGTGTGCCCTAAAATAACTCTCCAAAAATAATCTGGGAGTTCTCTTATGCTGCAGTGGGTTAAGGATCCGGTATTGTCACTGCTATGGCGTGGCTTTGATCCTTGGCCCAGGAACTTCCACATGATGTAGGCATGGCTAAAAAACAAAAAAATCCTCCGCTTAATTTCACTTTCCCTGCCACCAGTAGTCCATTTCTTCATTCCCATTTGCAGCAAAATTCCTTCAGACCATTATCTAAGTACTCATTATCTTTAATTCTTATTCCTTTCACTCTTGAACCTCTTCATTTGGGATTTTCCTTATGTCATTCCACTAAAACTGCTTCTCTTAAGGTCATCATTGAGCTTTATGGTTCCAAGTCAGATTCGTTTCCACTGCGCCACGGAGGGAACTCCAATCATTGACCTTTATGATGTTAAATCTAATAGCCATGGAGTTCCCATCGTGGCTCAGCAGTTAATGAATCTGACTAGCATCCATGAGGACGCAGGTTTGATCCCTGGCCCTGTTCAGTGGGTTAAGGATCTGGTGTTGCTGTGAGCTGTCGTGTAGATTGCAGACATGGCTCGGATGGATCCTATGTTGCTGTGGCTGTGGTGCAGGCCGGCAGCTATAGCTCCGATTCAAGCCCTAACCTAGGACCCTCCATATGCTGTGGGTGTGGCCCTAAAAAGCAAGAAAAAAAAAAGTTAACTAAATCCAATAGCCAGTTTCATATTCTCCACTTATTTGGCCTGTCAGTGATATTTGACAGTTGGTTACTCCCTCCTTAATATATTTTCCACTCTTGTTTTCCAAGACCCCTGACTCACTGTTTTTCCTATCTCAGTGGTACTCAAGCTCAGTCTCCTTTCTAAGTCCTTCCTTAATATTGGAATGCCCCCTGACTCAGTCCTTAGCATTCTCTGTACTTACTCTCCTGGTGATCTCTAAAAATCTCATGGCTTTAAATACCACTTTTATGCCCACAGTTCTAAATTTATGTTTCCAGCTTATGTTTCTCTCTGGAATTCCAGATTCTTATATTCAATTGCCTTTTCAATATTTCCACTCATATATTCAATAGACATTTCAAATTCAGTGTGACCAAAATTAAACTCTGTCTTTCTACACTGCTTTACCACCTCCACTGATACCTACTCAGTACTCTCACTTTGGTGGCATCCTTGATTATTCAATCAAGAAGCTGTTATCTTCAAAATATATTTGGAATCTGATCGTATCCAGTGCTGATCCAAGTCACCAATATCTCTCATATAATTTATTCCAAAAGCTTCCTAAAAGGTTTCTCTTCATCTGTCGACCTTGTACATCTGTCAGCCAGCATGATTCTATTAAAACTTAAATTATATCACTCCTCTGTTCACAGCTTTCTTCCACTCTTTTCCCATTTCACTCAGAGTTCAAATTTCTAAGGCTTAGAAAGCCCTGTATGATCCTGCTTTCCCTCCTCCTGTTATTCTCTGACCTCATCTCTTACTCTCTTCTGTTTTGGAATTGTCCACTGCCTCTTTCCTTTGCATGGAGCAGTCAGGCCTACCCTGACCAGACTACTCCCACCACCAACACCCTCCCCCCACGTAAACACACATGCCCAGCATCTAGAACAGTGCTTGATATATAGAAATTCTCCTAAATATTTTGCTAAGTGTCTGAATGAAATGTAGAATCTTGTGAAGTTTTTTTTCTGTTACATTTTCTAATAAATTTTGACCATCCTGAGATCTGTTGTAAATAACCACCCCCCATAAAGAGCATTTTCTTCAGCTGTTTTTTCTTTTCTTTTTTTTTGGTCATTGATATAGTCTAGTTATTGAGATTCTACTGGCAGTGGTTTTATTTTGTTTCTTCTTTTAAGTTCTCATCCATACTGTAATGTAGCTCTTTTTCTACAGTTTATTCTTTATTCTTTCGGTCCATTTAGTGCCGCAGCTGTGACATATGGAGGTTCCCAGACTAGGGGTCAAATCAGAGCTATAACTGCCGGCCTGTGCCACAGCCGCAGCAATGCCAGATCTGAGCTGTGCCTGTGACCTACACCACAGCTCACAGCATTGCTGGTTCCTTAACCCACTGAGCAAGGCCAGGGATTGAACCCATATCCTTATGGTACTAGTCGGGTTCTTACCAGCTGAGCCACAACGGGAACTGTCAAGAGTACTTTTTTAGAAAGACTAGAAAAATTATTATTTTATGATAATCTGGGATATTCTTTAATGTTTATTGTTTTTCTACCCTTTGTTGCTTACCTGCTTGACTTTTTCATAGTATTTTAGTAGTACATTGTGTGAAATATTGTTGAACTTCAAAATTGTAACAAAGGAAAGCAGAAACATCAAACTGTCATTTGAACATTAGTTCACAAATAATCAACATTTTCTCAGTCTGCCTACCAGTGGCCATCAGGATTTGTGCTATTATGCTCTGTGCTACAAAGGCCTTGAGATAGAATGTAGTTATTTATCCTTTGTGGAGCTTGATAGTTTCACTTTAAAGATTTTGATTTTATGATGTAAAACGAACACTTGTTGGAAGACATCATTAATTAACTTATGTCTTATAACTGATGTGGTTGCTTGTGCAAGAATTGATTTTTAACCATCTCCAACAATACTGAAGTAAAGAACCACTTCAAAATGAAGTAATAGGCCATTACATTCTTTATAGCAGTCACTTCTGAAATAGTGCAGAAAACTGAGAATTGATGTAGGTCTCGGGCCTTATAAGAGCTCTTTCCGGCTCCGTTCCATGTAGATTTTGAACAGCAATTTTTTTTTTTCTTTTTAGGGCCACACTTGAGGCATATGGAGGTTCCCAGGCTAGGGGTCAAATCGGAGCTGTAGCTGCTGGCCTACACCACAGCCACAGCAGCACAGGATCTGAGCTACATCTACGACCTATGCCACAGCTCACAGCAACACTAAATCCCTAACCCACTGAGCGAGGCCAGGGATTGAACCTGCATCCTCATGGATTCTAGTCAGATTTGTTTCCGCTGTTCCCCAACGGGAACTTTGAACAGCAACATTTAAAAGAAAATCAGAGAGAAGTTCCCTGCTGGGGCCCAGTGGGTTAAGGATCTGGTGTTACTGTATCTGTGGCATAGGTCACAGCTCATGCTAGAAATCAGTCCCTGGCCTGAGAACCTCCATATGCTTCAGGGGGCAGCCAAAAAAGAAAATCAGAGAATTTGATTTATCATCTTGTTTTACAGCTCTTTTGCTACCTGGCAACAGTTTCTTGCCTAAACTTACTTTTAAAACCAGTTTCATGAGATCGGTGCTCGCCAAGGGCATTGACTAAGCAGCAAAGGCAGCTGTTGAATAATGAATAACCTGTTGATGCTTTTCCATAAGGTCTGGGCAATCATACTGCTATTTTAATACATTTGTGTTATTTAATGAGGGAAAGTTGTGATCTGTAACTTAAATTCTTCCTCAAAGCCATTGTAAGATCTGGTGTTTTTTTTTTGAATGTCATCTTTGCAAGTGACTGTCAAAAACATTTTCTACTGGAACATTAGTGGGAAAGATGTGAAATTTGGACACTTTGCTTAGATTTTCTGCCCATTGCAGGCATTGCTCATCAACAGAAGCATCAGAAGGTAGGCAAATTTTTCTTGATATTTAAAGATAAAACTTAAGTTTTTAAAGATAAAAATTTAAATTTCTGTTCCTTCAGATTCAAGTATGTATATGTGTGTGTGTGTGTGTGTGTACACACACACACACACACACACACACACATATATATTTTTTTTTTGGCTTTTTAGGGCCACACCTGTGTCATATGGAAGTTCCCAGGCTGAGGATCAGATTGGAGCTGCAGCTGCCATCCTGACACCACAGCCACAGCAATGCAGGATCCCTTAACCCACTGAGTGAGGCCAGGGATCAAACCCGCATCCTCATGGATACTTGTTGGGTTTGTTATTGCTCAGCCACAATGAGAACTCCAAAATACATTTTTTTTTCTTTTTCTTTTTTGTCCGCCCTTCGGCACATGGAGTTCCCAGGCCAGGTATCAGATTCAAGCTGCAGTTGCGACCTAAGCCGCACTGTGACATTGCTGGATCTCTGACCCACTTTGCAGGGCCAGGGATTGAACCTGTATCCCAGCATTCCAAAGATGCTGCTGATTCCATTGCACCACAGCAGGAGCTCTTCAAGTGTATGTTTCTTAAGAGTGAAATACTTTGTTAGGACTAGGCATATAACTTTTGCCAATTTAGCATTGCCAGAAATATAAGAGAACTTGACTCTGTTTTTTTGGAGGTTTTTTTTTTTTGTCTTTTTTAGGGCCACACCTGTGACACATGGAAGTTCCCAGGCTAGGGGTTGAATCAGAGCTGTAGCTGCTGACCTACGCCACAGCCACAGCAATGCTGGATCCGAGCCACATCTGCGACGTACACCACAGCTCACAGCAGTGCTAGATCCTTAACCCACTGAGCAACACCAGGGATTGACCCCACGTCCTCATGGATGCTAGTTGGGTTTGTTAACCACTGAGCCACAACGGGAACTCCATTAAACTCTGATTTTAAAAGTTTAAAACTGCTTGACCACTAAGTTATAAAGAATAAGCTTATTAGGAGACAACATTAATGCTTGTTTGTTCTCTTCTCTAAGAGCAGATGCCAAAAAAAAGCAAAAGCAAAGTATGGCTGTGGTCATTTGTGTTTTCAGAGCTGAAAAAGGCACTCAGGAAGCTTTGGTCCCCAGCTGGACATTCCCACGGAGAATTGGATATTGGCTAGGGAAGAGTGTGATGGTGTGGGACCCAGTCACATCCACCTTGATTTTAGCATGGCACTGTCTATCAGACTCCGATGTGCTTGCTGGTGGTCCATCCACGTGGCAGTGACCTAGGAGCGATAAGTTGGTGGTTTTGTGTGTGTGTGTGTGTATAGATGACTATCTAGTCTGGAATTCAGAATTCTAAGCTAACTATAATCATCTACATAGCCTCCTAAAATAAATCAATCCTCAAAAGAGAACTTACACACTGTGTTGAGTCTGGTATTATGGAATTGCCAAACTTTTAAACCTCCTGTTTGACAGGTGCAGGGTGGTGGTGGTGGTGGTGGTGTGGTGGTGAAGATACCACCTAATGCTCATACTCATCATTTTCTGGGGATCTTGAATATGAAAGTAGTTAATCCATCCACTGACTTTCTTCACACGTATATTCATAACATGGAAGTTTCGTTGAGTGCCACCACACTTTTCTGGGTCCATATTGGACCACAGACTAGTAACATTCTTAAACATTTGCTTGATAAATCTGAAATCTTTCTTAATTTGAATTATAATATCCAACAACTTCATCACTTGTCAGTGTTTCTTAATGATTTTTTTTTCTTTTCTTTTTAGAGCTGTACCGGTGGCATATGGAGGTTCCCAGGCTAGGGGTGAAATTGGAGCTTCAGCTGCTGGCCTACACCACAGCAACACAGGATCAGAGCCATGTCTGCGATGTACACCATACCTCACAGCAATGCTGGATCCTTAACCCACTGAGTGAGGCTAGGGATCATAACCACGTTCTCATGGATACTAGTTAGGTTCATTTCCGCTGAGCCACAGTGGGAACCCCCTGATTTTTTTTTCTTTTTTTGGTGAGGTTAATCTGACTGGTGTGATATCTCATCATGATTTTGATTGCATTTCCCTGATGATTAGTAATGTTGCGCATCTTTTCAGGTGCCTTTTAGCCATCTGTATGTCTTTGGGAAAATGTCTATTTGGGTCCTCTGCCCATTTAAGGGTTGTTTGTTTTTTTCTGATGTTGAGCTTTATGAGTTCTTTGTATATTTTGGAGATTTAACCTATTATCAGATATATCATTGGCAGATATCTTCTCCATTTTTTTTCTTCTTGTGGCTGCGCCTGTGGCATATGAAAGTTGTGGGGCCAGGGATTTAACCCCATACCACAATAGTGACCTGAGCCACTGCAGTGATAACACCAGATCCTTAACCTGCTGTGTCACAGTTTCTTTTGCTGTCAGAAGCTTTTTTTAGTTTGATGTCATCTCATTTGGGATTTTTTGGTTTGTCTGTTTTATTTTGGTTTTTAGCTTTTGTTTCCCTTGCCTGAGGAGACATATGCAAAAAAATATTCAGACCAGCATCAAAGAGGGTATTGCCTGGAGTTCCTGTCGTGGTAGAGTGGAAATGAATCCAACTAGTAACCGTGAGATGGTGGGTTTGATCCTTAGCCTCGTTTAGTGGGTTAAGGATCTGGTCCTGCCATGAGCTGTGGTGTAGACCGGCAGCTGTAGCTCCGATTGGACCCCTAGCCTGGAACCTCCATATGCCGTGGGTACGGCCCTAAAAAAAGAGAGAGTATTGCCAATGTTTTTTAATGTTTTTAAATTTTTTTTCTTTCAATTTATATAGGTAGAATTGACATATTTAGTACTGTTTAGGTTAAAGTGTATAGCATAATTGTTTGGCTTATATCATGAAATGACTGCCACAGTAAGTTCAGTGTACATCTGTCTTCTGTTGATGCAAAAGAAAAATATTTTTTTCTTGTGTTGAGAGCTCGTGAGGATTTACTTTTAACAACTCTATATAGGAGTTCCTGTCGTGGCTTAGTGGTTAACAAATCCGACTAGGAACCATGAGGTTGCGGGTTCGATCCCTGGCCTTGCTCAGTGGGTTAAGGATCCGGCGTTGCCGTGAGCTGTGGTGTAGGTTGCAGACGCAGCTCGGATCCCACGTTGCTGTGGCTGTGGCGAAGGCCGGCGGCTACAGCTCCTGTTAGACCCCTAGCCTGGGAACCTCCATATGCTACGGGTGTGGCCCTAGATAAAGGCAAAAAGACAAAAAAAAAAAAAAAACTCTATATAAAATACAGCACTGTTACTTATAATAATCATTTTATACATTACATCTCACTACCGTCTTTGTTTTCTTCTAAGAGTTTTATAGTTTCAGGTCTTACATATTTTTGTGTATAGTGTGAGAAAGTTGTCCAATTTGATTCTTTTGCATGCAGCTGTTGAGTTTTCCCAACACCATTTATTGAGGAAGCCATCTTTTCCCCATTGTGTATACTTGCCTTCTTTGTCATAGATCAATTTACCATGTAAGTGTGGCTTTATTTCCAGGCTCTTTACGCTGTTCCACTGATCTGTTTTTATGCCAGTACCATACTGTTTTGCTTACTGAAACTTTGCAGTGTAGTTTGAAATCCAGGGGGATTTGTTCTTTAATGTTACAGATTCCTAATTTATTCTCTTTCACAAAATAATTTTAAGGAATGACTTTGATTCTGACCCATTATTTAAAAATAAACTTTACTGGAGTACAGGTGACTTAGAAAGCTGTGTTTGTTTCAGATGTACAGCAAAATAAATCAGTTTTATGTAATCATATACCTGTTCCTTTTCAGATTCTTTCTCCCATATAGGTAGTTATACAGTATTGAGCGGATTACCCTCAGAACTATACAGCAGGTCTTTGTTACCTATCGGTTTTATATATAGTAGTGTGTATATGTCAGTCCCAATCCTCTAATGTATCCCTCCCCTGCCCCACATTTCTCCTTTGGTAACCATAAATTTGGTTTCAAAACCTTTGAATCTGTTTCTGTTTTTTTAAGTTCTTTTATATGATTTTGTTAGATTCCACATTCAGTGATTTCATATGATCTTTGTCTTCCTCTGACTTATTGCAGTTGATCCATGTTGCTGCAGATGACATTGTTTCATTCTTATTTTATGGCTGAGTAATACTCCATTGTATATATGTACTACATCTTCTTTACTCAGTCCTCTCCTGATGGACATTTAGGTTACTTCCATGTCTTGGCTATTGTAAATAGTGCTGCAGTGAACATTGGGGTGCAAGTATCTTTATGAATTGTGGTTTTCTCCAGATATGTGCCCAAGAATGGGATTGTTGGATTATATGGTAGCTCTGTGTTTAGTGTTTTAAGGAATCCCCATACTGTTCTCCAAAGTGGTTGGACCAGTTTACATTCCCACCAGCAGTGTTGGAGGGTTCCCTTTTCTCCATGCCCTCTCCAGCACTTATTGCTTATAGACATTTTGGTGATGGCCACTCTGTGGTGTGAGGTGATACCTTATTGTAGTTTTGCATTTCTCTAAAAATTAATGAGGTTGAGCATCTTTTCATGTTTTTTTTTTTTTTTTTGCCATCTGTATGTCTTTGGAGAAATGCCTGTTTCGATCTTCTGCGGATTCTTTGGTTGAGTTGTTTGTTTTTTTAATATCGAGCTGCATGAGTTTTTGGTATATTTTGGAGATTAATCCCTCATCAGTTGCTTCATTTGCAAGTATTTTCTCCCATTCTGTGGGTTGTCTTTTTGTTTTGTGTATGGTTTCTTTTGGTGTGCAAAAGCTTTTAAGTTTAATTAAGTTCCATTTGTGTACTTTTGTTTTTATTTTCATTATTATGGGAGATATATCAAAAGATTTTGCTGTGATTTATGTCAGAATGTCCTGCCTGTGTTTTCCTCTAAGAGTTTTATAGTAGCAATCTCATGTTTAAGTCTTCAATCCATTATGAGTTTATTTTTGTGCATAGTGTTAGGGAGTGTTCTGGTTTTATTCTTCTACGTAGCTGTCTAGTTTTCCCAACACCTTTCATTGAAGAGGCTGTCTTTTCTGCATTGTATATTCTTGCATCCTTTGTCTTTGGTTAATTAATTGACCATAGGTTTGTGGGTTCTGACCCATTATTTTAAGGATGGGATTTTACTGTCCTTCAGATGAATTGGGCCTTTGTGCTTATGCCTTGCCAGTAGCAACTTTCACCTTTTATGATTATGTAGCCATTCAATTATGTTGAATATTTTGTAGCCACATTTCTTTTTTGAAGTAGGTATTGCTTCAGTATTCTATTTTAATAAGGTCTGTACTTAATCTCCACTTTTGAAAACTTGAATTGTTATGTAAATTAAATCTGTGTTGTGTGTTTATTTTCAAAAAGTGTAAACCTGCTGATGGTTTCTTTTTCTCATTAGTGATGGTTATAGAAACTTTCTAGAGCTTAAATAGAGTGATGCTCTAATAGTGTTTAAAAGATAAATTGAGAACCTCTGATTTCTTTGGAAGAAAGTTGGTAGCCTGCAGAGCCTGGCTAGTAATATCAGAAGCTTATCTATTCATAGGCTACAACCAAAAGCCTTTGTAAGCAGTTTAATGAATTTGCGTGGTTTGTGCTTATTAATAGCATGAATCAGGATGACCTTGTCCATATAGTTGTTGGAAATGTTTCTTCTACATCAGAGATTGACCTGGTTTTTTGTTTTTATTATAAAAGGAAATAATATAAGCTTAATCCAGTGATCCACATGGGCTTGACCCAGTTTCTGAGTAGATGGCCAATAAGCTTCTGTTTCAGATTGCTTAGGCTCCATAGTTACTTATAGCACAAATGCCAGACTGAATACCATTATGTGGGTGAGCAAGTAACATCAGGAAGTAAAAATGCTGGAGTTCCCGTCGTGGCTCAGTGGTTAACGAATCTGACTAGGAACCATGAGGTTGCGGGTTCGATCCCTGGCCTCGCTCAGTGGGTTAAGGATCCACAGGTTGCAGACGCGGCTCGGATCCCGCGTTGCTGTGGCTGTGGCGAAGGCTGGCGGCTACAGCTCCTGTTAGACCCCTAGCCTGGGAACCTCCATATGCTGCGGGTGCAGCTCTAGATAAAAGGCAAAAAGACAAAAAAAAAAAAAAAATGCTGGGGCATGTGATTCATTTTTGCTGGCTAGATGTGAGGTCAGAAAAAGACTATTTAGTTATTTTGAGTTTTTCTTTGGGGTTACCATGGATTCTTTCTCTAATATAAATGAGCTCCTTTTTGAGTCACTAGGAAGTAGTGAACATTAGTAAGTACTATTAGGAGATAAAAAGAAACTGATTATCTTTAAGTGTTTAAAGATGGTTTTAAATTAGGTAATGTATACTAGTGCACTTGAAGATACTGGCCTATTCGTTGAGTTATCAGATCCATTGGGTAGAGTGTTGGTTTCCTAATAGTAGAAAAGTTGTCTTATTTCCTAAGGATTAAGTTTACTGATTGGATCCTATCTGACATTTAAACAAAGTTTTGCTTAGGATTATTTCTCAAAATCTGTGCTACCTGTTCAGTTGCTGCTAATCTGGCATTGTAGAATGGTTCTTCTGAAACCTGACTCTGTGAGTAAAGGTAGGTCAGTGTGTGAGGACTTGCCATATGGCAGTTTGCTACAGACTTTTATTAATCGAGGGCTCATTAGAGCAGGTATAAAGAATATTAACATTTCTCTCAGAGTTCCTGGTGTGGCTCAGTGGAAACGAACCCGACTAGGATCCATGAGGATGCAGGTTCGCTCCCTGACCTCGCTCAGTAGGTTAAGGATCTGGCATTGCCGTGAGCTCTGGTGTGGGTCACAGATACAGCGCAGATCCGGCATGGCTGTGGCTGTGGCGCAGGCCGGCTGCTATAGTTCCAATTGGACCCCTAGCCTGGGAACTTCGCTGCAGGTGCAGCCCTAATTAGGGGGGGAAAATATTCAGATTGCTCTTAAAACAAAAAGATTTTTTTTGGAAAGTGACCAAGAAGAAGTCTTCTACAAAATCTTTTTCAATTTATTTATATAAAACAATCTTTTAAAATGTCATAGTTCATTCACTTTTGAACTTTAATCTGGGTTTTTCTCTTAGCGTTCATATTTTCAGATCTTGATTACAATTCATCTCTTTGTTTTAGAAAGTAGATAGATTTAAAATGTTCAGATATACTGTATAATGAGGTCTGTGTGTGGCAGAGGAGAGGACTAGGTCTAATCTTGGTGTTACTAGCCTCCTCAGGTGAACTGTGACCTTTATAGAAAGCCAAGTGACTGCTACCTCAGCTTGGTTCCCATTTTGACTGTTAATAGCTTTAGCTGGAGTCTTATTTGGAAGGACCTAATTGGTCCTGTATAGTAGCATTTATTTGCCTTAATGTATTTTATAAGAGAAACAATGTAAATTTCCAGATTTAAACGTCTTTTAAAACAGAATTTCGAAAATTTAATGTCAGTATAACTTAATCCATGTACCATAATAAGTTTAAAAAAGTATGTTGATGTGAAAAATCCAACTAGTTATAGAAGACCCTTAAGTTTGTATTAGCTCAGATAACTTTTGCATAGATAAAATGGGACAACTTAACTGCTGCTTAGGAGTGGCCACACATTCAAATGCCTAATATTCATATCATTTGGGTCCCCAATTTCTGGGAGAAGGTTTGTCATGTCTCAAAGGAACCATAATAAAATTTCATGTAAGATATACTAAGACAAATCTTTTTAGAAACAAATTTTAAAATTCCTGTTGTTGGAGTTGCCGCTGTGCCTCAACAGGGTCGGTGGCATCTTGGGAGTACTGAGATACAGGTTCAACCCTCAGCCCAGCTCAGTGGGTTAAAGATCTGGCGTTGCCACAGCTGTGGCTTAAGTTGCACCTGTGGCTCCAATCTAATCCCTGGCCCGGGAATTCCATATGTTACGGGGAGGCCAAAAATTAATAAAATTCCTATTATTAATGCATCCTTACTATAAAATGGGAACTTAATGAGGTAACATCTCCACTAGTCATTATCTTGAAAGTCACCCTTTGGACACAAAATTCTAAACTTAAAGAAATTAGCCTTTTTTGCTCTCATTTAGGACTTAATAACTTAGTACAGTGTAAGATACTGGAGATTTTGATTTGGCCTAAATTCTGTCCAAATACACAGCTAAGTCTTAACATCACATTGAGAGGAAAGCAAGTTACCTTGCTGAGGAAAGGGGAGGTAAGGGTACTCTTGAATGGTGAGGAGTCAGGCATGTATAATTAAAGGAATTAGGACTTCCTGTTGTGGCTCAGGGGGTTAAGAACCCAGCATAGTATCCGTAAGGATGTGGGTTCAATCCCTGGCCTCGCTCAGTGGGTTAAAGATCAGGCTTTGCTGCAAGCTGTGGCATAGTTTGCATATGCAGCTCGGATCCCGTGTTGCTGTGGTGTAGGCTAGTAGCTGCAGCTCTGATTAGACCCCTAGCCTGGCCATATGTCACAGATGTGGCCCTTAAAAAAAAAAAAAATAAGGTGTTAGAATTCTTGTTCCAAAGCAGAATGGGTGAGAGTTCCTGTGGTGCAGCAGAAACGAATCCAACTAGGAACCATGAGGGTGGCCCTAAAAGGAAAAAACATGGTGTTAGCATTCTTGTTCCAAAGCAGAATGGGTGGGAGTTCCTATGGCGCAGCAGAAATGAATCTGCCTAGGAACCATGAGGTTGTGGGTTCGATCCCTGGCCTTGCTCCGTGGGTTAAGGATCCTGCGTTGCCATGAGCTGTGGTGTAGGTCACAGACGCAGCTCGGATCCTGGGTTGGCTGTGATTGTGGTGTAGGCCGGCAGCTGTAGCTCCCATTTGACCCCTGCGTGGGAATCTCTATATGCCATGGGTGCGGCCCTAAAAAGCAAAAGAAAAAAAAGGCAGAATGGGTGAAGGGAGTGGAAGACTCCCATCTGGTGGTTTCAGTCTTCTCTGAAGATTTCCTGAGGGTTTTTGCATTTGTGGGGGCTTAGGGCTTTATGAAAGAACCCAAAGTGTTGAGGGTTTGGGTTAGGTAATGGCAGGTGAGGCCTTTGGAATTAATCTTGGTGATCTGACAGAATGAGAGAAGCCTCCATGGCAGGCAGCTTATACAGGACTGTGAGAGATGGGCAAGAAGTTGAGACTGAGGGGAGCAGGAGTGCTAGAAAGAAAGGTGGAGGGTACGAGGAGTGAGTGGAGATGTAAATTGGTGAATTTGGGGAGGTTGCTAGTCATCCTGGTTTCTGTACAGGAGGATGTGAGTAAAGAGGTGGTCAGAGCAGAAAACGATAAGAAAATTTGAGATGAATGAGCCCCGAGGTGATGCAGTAGCTGGTAAGGTGATGAGAAAGAACACTTGGGAAAAGTCAGATGTTAAGAGCCCAGGGAGGCAAAAAACAAGACCTCGGTTTTTGTAGGAGACAAGGTTGCCTTCTGGCTTTACAGTTCTGAACCCCAAAGCACACATCATCTCAAACTTGGTAATTTTCCTTCTCAGAAATATGAAACAGCTGATAAATTTTTGTAAAATCAGAAGTTAATTCTAAAAAGTATATACTATATGGATTTGTATATTAATAATCAACCAGGAGTTCCCTTCGTGGCTCAGTGATTAATGAATCCGACTAAGAACCATGAGGTTGCGGGTTTGATCCCTAGCCTTGCTCAGTGGGTTAAGGATCCGGCGTTGCCGTGAGCTGTGGTGTAGGTTGCAGATGCGGCTCGGGTCCCACGTTGCTGTGGCTGTGGCGAAGGCCAGCAGCTATAGCTCCTGTTAGACCCCTAGCCTGGGAACTTCCATATGCCGCGAGTGCGGCCCCAGATAAGGCAAAAAGACAAAAAATAAAAATCAATCAAAAATATTAATTGCCTCTTTGTAAGTGCTGGAGGATGGATACTGTTGGGGTTCTTCCAGCAGGAAAAAGGGAGAGTCTTAGGAAGAAGTAGTGAACACTGGGAGTCTGATACTGGGCTCTTCCTTTCACCATGTACAAGCAGTGTCCTTAAGACAGATGGACAGAGGACATTTCTCCGGAAAACCTGGCTGTGGCAGATACTGTCCTTACTCATTTTCACTTGCAAGAAAAACAGAGCCCAAGTCAGAAAGAACATAGTTCTTCTGTGGTGGAAACAAGAAAAGGAGGGGGGAAAGAAATAGAACTCTAGACCTACTTTTTTTTTTTTTTTTAATCTCTGACATCTGAGAACACCAGAGTCATTTACAAAAGCCTCAAAAAGTACTCTGGGTATGGACTAGCTTCTGGGAGAAAACAACTTTATTAATCAAAAACTAAAAAGTGGAGGGGCCATACCAGCGCATAGAACAGCGAGTTATGATCAGATGGGACACCGAAGAGCAGGTGGCATTGGTTGTGGTGTAGTTTGGACAGTGCCGTTTCCCTTTGGTGCCAGGAAGGGGCCTATAATGGGAACATGAGTATTGAGACTCTGGGTATATTTTTGCAAACTCACTTAAAGGGTCCCCCACCCGTTAAGTAAAACTCAACATTAAGGTGATTAAAATTTTTCAGCTCAGGAGTTCCCACAGATCTTGGCGGTGTCTTTGGAGCACTGGGATGCAGGTTCCCAGCACAGTAGGTTAAGGATCCGGTATTGCTGCAGTTGTGGCGTAGGTCGAAACTGAGGCTTGGATTTGATCCCTGGCCTGGGAACTTCCATATGCTGTGGGGTGACCAAAAAATAAAAGGAAAAAAATTTCTTTCAGCGCGAAGTGGAAATGATACTTTGTTAGTCTGTAATCATTTTTTATTCATTGTGAGCAGTAAAGGTAAATATAGTTCCCCAGATCATATTCCATCATCAAACATAATTGAAAATCAAAATACTATTTATGCATTTGCTGATTTAGGACCCTAACTGAAGAATGCTGATAGTTGTAAAGAGTATCCATACTTACGTTAAAGGGAGGATGCTTTGAAGAAAATAACTGAATGGAAAGTTTATTTGGCCTGAAATTTGCAAGGAAATTATATAAAATACTGATTAGGAAGGTACACTTAGGAGAGAATGGTAAAGAATCTGAGAATAACAGGAGTCTATCAGCTGCTGGACTTTTTTGGATGGCATTCTCTTTTGCTTATCTGTTCTTTCCTGTTCTTTTGGTAAAAGGTAAAGAAGCACACGTCTTAACAGAAGGGGAGCCGTATGTATTAACCTGCACATTAGTTTAAGGAAACTGCCTGTTCTCAGCTTCTTACTGGCCTCTACTGTGGGTTCCTGTCTCCTTCCGCTTAGCAGTAAAGCTTGACAATGGACTTGACCTGAATCAGATGTTCTTCCTTGGTATAAATTTGTTGTCCATTTATCAGCGATTCAGGGATAATTGTAATCTGTAGGGACACAGTCTCTGCCTCATAGAGAAAATAGCTGTTTGGGCTGTAAGCCAAGAAAGTGGGTAAATTTGGATTAATAGTCATCTCTTGCAAGGAGAGTATTTCTGAATCAACTCAGATTTTTTTTTTTTTTTTTTTTGTCTTTTGGCCTTTATCTAGAGCTGCACCTGCGGCATATGGAGGTTCCCAGGCTAGGGGTCTAACAGGAGCTGTAGCCGCTGGCCTTCACCACAGCCACAGCAACGCAGGATCCGAGCCGCGTCTGCAACCTACACCACAGCTCACAGCGATGCCGGATCCTTAACCCACTGAGCAAGGCCAGGGATCGAACCCGCAACCTCATGGTTCTTAGTCGGATTCGTTAACCACTGAGCCATGACGGGAACTCCTCAACTCAGATTTTTTATATTGTTTTTTTTATAAAGCTGTGACATAAAATTTTTGTTCCACTTTGAAAGTGTCAGCTCATATTTTGTCTTCTTTTGTGATGGTTCTACTGAAAGGAATAGAAAGAATTTGGAAAATAAGCAAGGGTTTCTGCCTTTCTCCTGCAGGTCCCAGTAGAGATGGCACAATCAGCGAGGACACCATCCGAGCCTCTCTCATCTCAGCGGTCAGTGACAAACTGAGATGGCGGATGAAGGAGGAGATGGATCGTGCCCAGGCAGAGCTCAATGCCTTGAAACGCACAGAAGAAGACCTGAAAAAGGGTCATCAGAAACTGGAAGAGATGGTTACCCGTTTAGATCAAGAAGTAGTAAGTAACTCATTGAATAGTTGCGCAGTTTAGATTGAATTGTAGCCATGGCAAAGTGTTCTGATATACTTTGGTTCTCCTGAACGTTATGGGCATAGTTAAGAGCTGAGAAAATTATATATGTCTTTAAGCATTTGAACATAGCTCCTCTGTAGCTTTATTAAAAAACAGAGCCTGTGTTTGGCATGTGGTCTTTGACTGGGAGGTGGATGTCTTTAGAGTATTTGTGCTTGCACTTTCATACTGGGAAATAATGTTTTGACCCAAAGGAGGACTCTTTGAATGCTTGATATTACCAGTTACTAGGAAATAAGAATTTTAGAGAGCTCTAAGGCATGGTAAAGATCTATAGACCCTGGGTGAAGCCTTAAGGGTCATTTCTTTTTTGTTTCCAAATGTTGTCTGAACTCTATTTAAAGATCTTCAGCGAGCCCTTCTAATTTAATAATGCATAGCGTATGCAACCTTTACTCCTAAGCATTCTCACATTTTCATCAGATGGCTATGCCCTCAAGAGTCAGTGTAAGTTAGCCCTGTGACTTCTTTTAAATGATATAGAGACACTAGCATAATCTGAGTGCCAGCTTCACTTTTCACTTTCATTCCTGTGAGAGAATTTATTCCAAAAAATGTTTTAATTTTTTTCATTGCTTAATGAATTTTATTACAATTATAGGTGTACAAAAATCAAAACTCAATTTGATAGCGTTTGCATCCCAAGCCCTCAGTGCATCCCCCCTCCCCCAGACTGTCTTATTTGGAAACCAAAGGTTTTCCAAAGTCTATGAGTCATTGTTCTGCAAAGAAGTTCATTGTGTCTTTTTAGTTTCCACATGTAAGCAGTAGCATTGGATGTTGCTGTCTAATTATCTGACTGGTTTCACTTCGCATGATAATTTCTAGGTCCATCCATGTTGCTATAAATGTTATTTCGTTCCTTTTAATGGCTGAGTAATATTCCATCGTGTGTATGCACCACATTTTCCCTATTCACTCCTCTGTCGATGGGCATTTAGGTTGTTTCCATGACCTGGCTATTGCATAGAGTGCTGCAATGAACACTGGAGTACATGTGTCTTTTCGGGTCATGGTTTCTGCTGGATAGATGCCCAGGAATGGGATTGCTGGATCAAATGGTAATTCTATTTTGAGTTTTCTGAGGAATCTCCATAGTGTTTTCCACAGTAGTTGCACCAATTTGCATTCCCACCAACAGTGTAATAGGGATCCTTTTTCTCCACACCCTCTCCAGCACTTCTTGTTTGTAGACTTTTTGATGATGGCCATTCTGGCCGGTGTAAGAAGGTACCTCATAGTGGTTTTGATTTGCATTTCTCTAATGAGCGATGTTGAACATCTTTTCATGTGTTTATTTGCCATCTGCATGTCTTCTTTGGAGAATTGTCTGCGTAGATCCTCTGCCCATTTTTGGATGGGGTTGTTTGGTTTTTTTGGTATTGAGATGTAGGAAGTGTTTGTAAATTCTGGAGATTAATCCTTTGTCAGTAGATTTATTTGCAAATATTTTCTCCCATTCTGTGCATTGTCTTTTCGTTTTGTTTAGGGTTTCCTTAGCTGTGCAGAAACTTGGAAGTTTAATTAAGTCCCATTTGTTTATTTCTCTTTTTATTGTCCTTACTCTGACACATGGATCTGAGAAGATGTTGCTATCATTTATGTCAGAGAGTGTTTGGCCTATGTTTTCCTCTGAGTTTGATAGTATCTGGTCTTATATCTAGATCTTAATCCATTTTGAGTTTATTTTTGTGCATGGTGTTAGGAAGTGTTCTAGTTTCATTTTTTTACATGTGGCTGTCCAGTTTTCCCAGCACCACTTATTGAAGAGGCTGTCTTTTCTCCAGTGTATATTCTTGCCTCCTTTGTCATAGATTAGTTGACTATAGATGTGTGGGTTTAATTCCGGGCTTTCTATTCTGTTCCACTGATCTATATTTCTGTCTTTGTGCCAGTACCATACAGTTTTGATGACTGTAGCTTTGTAGTAGAGTCTGAAGTCAGGGAGCCTGATTCCTCCAGCTCCATTTTTCTTTTTCAGGATGTCTTTGACTGTTCTGGGTTTTTTGTGTTTCCAGACAAACTTCAAAATATTTTGTTCCAGTTCTGTGAAAAAGGTCCTTGGTAATTTGATAGGGATTGCATTGAATGTGTAGACTGCCTTGGGTAGTATAGTCATTTTGATAATATTGACTCTTCCAATCCAAGAGCATGGTATGTCTTTCCATCTGCTCATGTCATCCTTGATTTCTTTCATCAGCGTCTTATAATTTTGGAGTACAGATCTTTTGTCTCTTTAGGTAGGTTTATTCCTAAGTATTTGATTCTTTTTGATGCGATGGTAAATGGGATTGCTTCCCTAATTTCTCTTTCTGATCTTTCATTGTTAGTATATAGAAATGCAGTTGATTTCTGTGTATTAATTTTGTATCCTGCAACTTTGCCAAATTCATTGATGAGCTCTAACCGTTTTCTGGTAGAGTCTTTAGGATTCTCTAGGTATAGTATCATGTCATCTGCAAATAGTGATAGTTTGACTTATTCCTTTCCAATTTGGATTCCTTTTATTCCTTTTACTTCTCTGGTTGTTGTGGCTAGGACTTCCAAAACTATGTTGAATAGTAGTGACGAGAGTGGACATCCTTGTCTTGTTCCTGATCTCAGTGGGAATTCTTTCAGCTTTTCACCATTGAGAATGATATGGGCTCTGGGTTTGTCATAGATGGCCTTTATTATGTTGAGGTAGGATCCCCCTATGCCCACTTTCTGAAGGGTTTTTATCAGAAATGGGTGATGGATTTTGTCAAAGGCTTTTTCTGCATCTATTGAGAGGATCATATGGTTTTTATTCTTCAGTTTGTTAACGTGGTGCATCACCCTGATTGATTTGCGGATATTGAAGAATTCTTGCATCCCTGGGATAAATCCCACTTGATCATGATGTACAATTCTTTTAATGTATTGTTGGATTTGGTTGGCTAGTATTTTGTTGAGGATGTTTGCATCTATGTTCATCAGTGAGATTGGCCTGTAGTTTTCTTTTTTTGTGGTATCTCTGGTTTTGGTATCAGGGTGATGGTTGCCTCATAGAATGAGTTTGGGAAGGTCCCTTCCTCTGCAATTTTTTGGAAGAGTTTCAGAAGGAGAGGTGTTAACTCTTCTCTAAATGTTTGATAGAATTCACCTGTGAAGCCATCTGGTCCTGGAGTTTTGTTTGCTGGAAGTTTTTAATCACAGTTTCAATTTCAGAACTTTTGCTTGGTCCATTCATCTTTTCTATTTCATCTTGGCTTAGTAAAGTACAATCTTCCAAGACTAAGAATTCATCCATTTCTTCTAGGTTTTCTGTTTTATTGCCATATAGTTGCATATAGTAGTCTCTTATGATCCTTTGTATTTCTGTGATGTCTGTTGTTACTTCTCCTTTTTCATTTCTAATTTTATTGATTTGTGTCCTCTTTTTTTCTTCATAAGTCTGGCTAAGGGTTTATCAATTTTGTTGATCTTTTCAAAGAACCAGCTTTTAGTTTCATTGATCCTTTCTGTGGTTTTGTTTCTATTTCATTGATTTCTGCTCTGATCTTTATGATTTCTTTTCTTCTACTAACTTTAGGTCTTGTCTGTTCTTCCCTCTCTAGCTGCTTTAGATGTAAAGTTAGGTTGTTTATTTGAGCTTTTTCTTGTTTCCTGAGGTAGGATTGTATTGCTATAAACTTTCCTCTTAGAACTGCTTTTGCTGCATCCCAGAGGTTTTGGAGTGTCGTATCTTTTGTTGTCATTTGCTTCTAGGTATTTTTTAATTTCCTCTTTGATTTCTTCAGGGATCCATTGGTTGTTTAGTAGCATGTTGTTGAGTCTGCACATGTTTGTATTTTTTGCCATTTTTTTTCTTGTTGATTTCCAGTCGTATAGCATTGTGGTCAGAGAAGATGCTTGATAGGATTTCAGTTTTCTTAAAGTTACCGAGGCTTGATTTGTAACCCAGGATGTGATCAATCTTAGAGAATGTTCCATGCACACTTGAGAAGAATGTGTATTCTGTTGCTTTTGGATGGAATGTCCTATAAATATCTATTAAGTCCATCTGATCCAATGCTTCATTCAGGGCCTGTGTTTCCTTATTGATTTTCTGTCAGGATGATCTATCCATTGCTGTAAGTGGGGTGTTAAAGTCCCCCACTATGATGGTGTTCTTGTTGATTTCTCCTTTTAAGGTTGTTAGCAGTTGCCTTATATATTGTGGTGATCCTGTGTTGGGTGCATAGATATTTAAAATTGTTATATCTTCTTCTTGGATTGATCCTTTGATCATTATGTAGTGCCCTTCCTTGTCTCTTAAAATGTTCTTCATTTTAAAGTCTATTTTGTCTGATAGGAGTATTGCTACTCCGGCTTTCTTTTGATGCCCGTTTGCATGGAGTATTTTCTTCCATCCTCTAACTTTTAATTTGTATGTGTCCCTACAAGTGAAGTGAGTCTCTTGAGGACAGCATATATACATGGGTGTTGTTTTTGTATCCATTCAGCTAGTCTGTCTTTTGGTTGGGGCGTTCAGTCCATTAACATTTAAAAGTAATTATTGATATATATGCTCTTATTGCCATTGTATTAACTGTTTAGGGTTTTTGTTGCTTTTTTTCTTCCCTTATAAGAGATTGTTGTCTCCTCTCACAAGATGACTATCTTTAATGTTGTATTTGAGTTGATTTTTCTTATTTGCTTGTGTATCATTTGTAGATTTTTGGTTTGCAGTTACCCTGAAGTTTTGATATAGGAGTCTATATATAACTGAGATTGTTTTAAGTTGTTGGTTTCTTAATTGCAAGTGTGTCTCCAGTGTCCTGGATTTGTGCTCTCTTCTCTCAATTTCTGATTTTGGTAGCATAATTGTGCATGGATGATTTAGTATCTTCACTGTATATATGCCTTTACTGGTGAGCCTTGTCATTTGTGGTGTTTTTGTTTCTGGTTGTGGCCTTTTCTTTTCTGCCTAGAGAAGTTCCTTTAGGATTTGTTGTAAAGCTGGTTTAGTGTTGCAGAAATCTCTTAGCTTTTGCTTATTTGTAAAGGTTTTGATCTCTCCTTCAAATCTGAATGAGAGCCTTGCTGGGTAAAGGAATCTTGGTTGGAAGTTTTTCCCTTTCATCACATTAAGTGTATCATGCCACTCCCTTCTGGCCATCAGAGTTTCAGATGAAAAATCTGCTGATAACCTTATTGGGGTTCCCTTGGATGTCATTTGTTTCTTTTCCCTAGCTGCTTTCAATATTTTCTCTTTGTCTTTTAAATTTGGTCATTTTGATTAATATGTGTCTCAGGGTGTTCCTCCTTGGGTTTATTTTATATGGTACTCTTTGCACTTCCTGGATTTGAGTGAGTGGTTCCTTTCCCATATTAGGGAAGTTTTCAGCTATTATCTCTTCAAATGTTTTTTCTGTCCCCTTCTCTCTCCTCCCTCTGGCACCCCTATAATACAGATGTTGGTGCTTTTAACATTATCCCAGAGTTCTCTGAGACTCTGCTCATTTCCTTTCAATCTTTTATCTCTGTTCTCTTCCGCATTAGTGATTTCCACTAATCTGTCCTCCACCTCGCTGATTCGTTCTTTTGCCTCCTGTATTCTACTGTTGGCTGCTTCTGATGAATTTTTCATTTCAGTTATTGTATTTTTCATCTCTTAATTTTTACACCTTGTATTTCTTTGCTCAGTGTTTCCTGTAAATTATCAATCTTTGCCTCCAGTCTGTTTCCAGTGTCTTGCATCATCTTCAGCATCAACAGTCTAAAGTCTCTTTCTGGGAGGCTGATAATCTCCTCATCACTGAGCTGTTTTTCTGGGCTTTTTTCTTTCTCCCTTATCTGAGTTATAGTTTTCTGTCTTTTCATTTTTATAGGTGTTTGGTGTGGTGACCTTTTTGCTGACAATAGAGTTGTAGCTCTCTTAGTTCTGGTGTTTGTCTCCCCTGTGGCTAATGGTATGGGGGGGCCTTGCTGTATGCTTCCCGATGGGAGGGACTGGTGTCTGCCCACTGGTTGGTGGGGTTGATTCCTCTCCCTCTGATGGGTGGGACTTTGTCTCTGGATGAGATTAGAGTCTGGCTGTGTGCCTGAGGGGTCTTTAGGCAGCCTGTTTACTGATGGGTGGGGCTGTGGTCCCACGTGGGTTATTGTTTGACCTGGGGCTTCTCAGTGCTGATGGGAGTGACCAAATTTTCCCCAAAATGGCCATCTCCAGAGAAATGTAGGCTGGTGAATATTCCCAAGAGCTTCACCTCCAATGCCCTTCTTCCGCAACAAGCCACAGTCACCCCTGTTTTCACAGGAGATCCTCCAAGAATTGCAGTCAGGTTCCACCCAGATTCCTATGGAGACTTTGCTTTGCCCTGGGACCCAGTGCATGGGAAAGTCTGTGTGCGCCTTTCAAGAATGGGGTCTCCTCTTTCCCCCAGTCCTGTGGAGCTCTTGTACACAAGCCCCACTCGCCTTCAATGCCGGGTGCTCTGGGGGCTCTTTCTCTCTGTGCCAGATCCCCAGGCGTGGGAATTTGATGTGGGGCTCAGAACTCTCAGTCCTATCAGTGAGTCTCTGTGATAGTTACTTTCCAGGCTGTGGGGCTTCCCACCCGGGAGGTATGGGGTTGGTTCTACCGCGTAATCGCCCCTACTACCTCTTTATGTGTTCTCTGGAGTAGAATATCTTTTTTGGAAGTTTACAGTCCATTTGGTTGAAGGTTGCTCGGCATTGGGTTGTTAGTTTTGTTGTTTTTTTGGGAGAGAAGTTGAGCTCCAGTCCTTCTATTCTGCCATCTTAATCCAATCTCGGGACTCAAAATTCAAAAATATGTATTTTTGATAAAAGGGTTAAGAATGTTTGAGGGCTTTGGGGATAGTGATTTGTATGTACACGTTAGTCTAATAAAGTGGTTCTAGCATATAAATGAGCTTCTCAATAGCCAAGCTATTTTCAAAAGTTCAGGAAGATGACACTAGTACAGTTCAGAGCCTGCAACCACCACTTGCTATATCTTGTGACTAAAGTTCAAGTGCTTGGCATTCTGCATTGAATGGTCTGTATAGACTGGGGAAGGTCATGCCTCTGAGGCAGATGCCCACTTCTTTTGAAAGAAGGACCTCCTTTGTAATTTTCATATAAGGAACTTCCTGCTGTAAACTGTCTTGTCTAATGGCTTAGTTTGCATCATGATTTGTCACTGATGAGTGACAAACTTATCACTGCCACCGAAAGTGCTCAGCTCAGCAATTCCTGTTTTCACTCAACATGTTAGAGCACACCTTTCCTTCTAACTTTATTAATGTGTTATATTTGAAACATGAATCTCATCCATGAGATGTTAAAGTATTGTTTTATTAGCAGGTCTATTTCTGTGAAGTTAAGTTGTAGATGTCTGACAAGCAGATAATTATGTACAATTAGTATAAAATCATCAATGCTTGACTGTTCTGTTTTCAGGCTGAGGTTGATAAAAACATAGAACTTTTGAGAAAGAAGGATGAAGAACTCAGTTCTGCCTTGGAGAAAATGGAAAATCAATCGGAAAACAATGATATTGATGAAGTTATCATTCCCACAGCCCCACTATACAAACAGATCCTAAATCTTTATGCAGAGGAAAATGCTATTGAAGACACTATCTTTTACCTGGGAGAAGCCCTGAGGCGGGGAGTAATAGACCTAGATGTCTTCCTGAAGGTATGTCTTCCTCACTCTTCTTTCTAGGATTTTAGAACTTGTGTTTTAGAGATGCTGACCATAGAAGTACAAATCAAGAGGCTTTCTCTGCACAAGATGGGTTAAAATTCTTTGTCTTCCCAAAAGAGAGCAAGTGAGATAAATGGCTATGAGCAGTGTCTTCTCACTTACAGAGAGGGCTTAGGGTCCTCTGACTAGGGGGAGAATAGTGGGCTAGTGGCTGCGGTTTCCTAGCCCCCAAGGCAGCATCAAGCTGAATATAATTCTTCAGTTTTACTACTGTGCCCCAAGGCACAGTCAGATTTCTATTGATTCTTTCAGGTCACACGACCTAAACTGAGATCAGTGACTGCCCCACCCTTGTTTTTTTTTTTTGTTTTCATTTGTTAATTTTCTTAAACTTGCATAGTTTTTGATCAAACGGCCATGCTCTGCTGGTCCTAAAGCCTTTCTGAATGAAGGTTATTCCAGGCTTAATGTTATTGTACAAATAAGATTTATAAGCCAAGTTTGTCTACTACTCTCACTTGGGTCTTGAAGAGCATGGCTTTAGGAATAATAGCAGCCACCCTTTGGATATTCAGTCTAGTTGCTGCTCATGCTTTGGTGTACCTGCGAGGCTGGTCAGGTTGCTTGCTGATTTTGCTTATCTCACTATGAGTAGGTGGCCAGACCACCCATGCACCTAGCGAAAGCACATTAATAGCTGGGACCCATGAGAGGGTTCCCCCCCCCTTTTTTTTTCTGGCCTTGCCCATGGCATGAGGAAGTTCCCGGGTTAGGGATCAGAATTGAGCCGCAGTAGTAACAGTGCCGAGTCCTTGACCTCCAGGCCACCAGGGAACTCTGGAGGGTTCCCTTTCTATACACTGTCCCCTGCTTGGGTGGCATAGCTTAGGGAAAGATGCACATGGAGAAGCAAGGGAAGTATGCTTTTTGCTAGACACTAGACAAAAGGTGACCTTTCTGTTCATCTCTGCCCTTCCCTGTTTTTCAGTCCAGTGAGGAGAGTTACAGTTACCAAAGCTTTTTGCAACTTTTGTTAGGATCACAGTACAAGTTTCCCTAGCATCTTGATTGTCTCAAAATAGAGCTTAAACTCCTGAGCCAGATCCTGCAGTGTGGTGCTTCCCCTGTGAAAAAGTCCTTTGTAGGATCTCAGAAGAATACGCACCTTACCTCATCCTGCCAGCATCAGTCCATGAGTTTAAAAAGCCACATGTAATCAAGTATTGGTTCCAAAGGAAAGTTGACATGAGTTTAGGGTTATAAGATCCCATCTAGGTTTCAAACTGTCTGATAGTTCATGCCCAGGCCTGGATCAGAGCCAGTCTAAACCATTGAAACTTTTTCCCCCTCTCACAGCATGTACGTCTTCTGTCCCGTAAACAGTTCCAGCTGAGGGCACTAATGCAAAAAGCAAGAAAGACTGCCGGTCTCAGTGACCTCTACTGACTTCTCTGATACCAGCTGGAGAGTGAGCTCTTCTTAAAGCATTCGTTTCTTCTCTTCCTTTCTCTGATATCAGTAGGTGCCCAGAATAAGTTATTGCAGTTTATCATTCAAGTGTAAAATATTTTGAATCAATAATATATTTTCTGTTTTCTTTTGGTAAAGACTGGCTTTTATTAATGCACTTTCTATCCTCTGTAAACTTTTTGTGCTGAATGTTGGGACTGACTATGCTAAATAAAATTTGTTGCATAACTTTTCTTTTCTTTATTGAACATTTTTAGGAAAAAATGTAAGAAACCTTAATAAGAAGCTTGGCTGCTCCTAATTTAGCAAGGATAATATCCATCATGATTTAAAATTTAGCATTATTTATACTAAAGCATATAAAGTGAATTCTATTCAATATGGAATATAATACCACACAGAAATCTAAATTTTCGGAGTTCCCGTCGTGGCGCAGTGGTTAACGAATCCGACTAGGAACCATGAGGTTGCGGGTTCGGTCCCTGGCCTTGCTCAGTGCGTTAACGATCCGGCGTTGCCGTGAGCTGTGGTGTAGGTCGCAGACGCAGCTCGGATCCTGCGTTGCTGTGGCTGCGGCGTAGGCCAGTGGCTACAGCTCCGATAAGACCCCTAGCCTGGGAACCTCCACATGCCGCAGGTGCGGCCCTAAAATGACAAAAGGCAAAAAAAAAAAAAAAAAAAAAAAAGAAATCTAAATTTTCAACTATTTGAAATTGGGGGATTTGAGTGACTTTTTCTGTGAAGGGTCAATGGATGGTATTCTTCCTACCAGTTGCTACCCAGATTTGCTTCCATTCCAGGCCTGACAGAACCATGACTCTTATTTTCATCAAGGAGAAAGGGACAGAGAGTGGCTAGTGCTAAATAAGGTACACACCTGAGAATTTCTGTCAGCTAGGCAAAATGGTCTGGCCAGAGTTGAGGAGGAAGGTACACTTCCTGATGAGTGGGTGGTTCTGTAGCCAAGACTGTAGTACCGATCCAGTGATCTCTATGTCCTGTAGAGCTGATCTGGCAGAACAGAATTTTCTCTGTCAAAATGAGACAGCTAGAAGGTTCGTGAGGTTACATAAAAAAACAAGCATCCTAATTTAAGAAGTTTTAAGATACTTAGGGGGCTCAGCAGCCTACTCTAAATTTCTCCTGAGAAAAGAAAGACCATCTTGGTCTAACTCATCACTGAAGAGTTTATACAATTTAGATCTTTTCTTTAAAAATTAAAATCACTTGTGAGACTTATCAGAATAAAAATAGCCAGGTTTAATCTAGTGTTAGGATTGACACTAACATTTAAATGAGTTATTTTTTTGTATACATACTTTTTTTTACATGGTAGAAGTTACAGCTTTTTCATAGCCTATAAATGAACATAGGTGTATCAGCCAGCCTAAACAGAAGAATTAGCATATACTTGATGAAAAGAATCAGAATTTCTAAACACATGAACACATCATACATTCTTTTGGACCAAATGGCATCTACATTACTAATATACAGGGCAAGTTCTGGTACATCAGAGGTACTCTGAGGCAGTCACTTAGGAATTATAAAAAACTAAGTATCTTGGAGTTCCCGTCGTGGCTCAGCTGTTAATGAACCTAACTAGTATCCATGAAGTCGCAGGTTTGATCCCTGGCCTTAGCTCAGTGAGTTAAGGATCTGGCGTTGCAGTGAGCTGTGGTGTAGTCGTGGATGTGGCTCAGATCCCGTGTTGTTGTGGCTGTGGTGTAGGCCTGCAGTTGTAGCTCTGATTCAGCCTCTAGCCTGGGGACCTCCATATGCTGTGGGTGGGACCCTAATGAGACAAAATATACACACACACATACACACACACACACACACACACACACACACACATATATGCATGCCTCAAACTTAGCTGCAAAAAAAAAGAAAAAAAACATTTAATGCTCTTTAAAGGAAGACCACAAAATATGGACACTAAACAATGTCTAGTGTTCAATAAATTTATTTAAAAAAAGTATCATCCAATGTTTGAATGCTAAATAAAAGAGCTGAAGGGTAAGAGGAGTTACTCTACCCCATTATTCCCACTTTGAGGCATTGAGGTTTATTCCTAAGTATGCCACATATAATCCTATAACAGCTATGTCTTTTTTGATAACTTCAGTAGTTTTAAGCAATTTTAAAGCTTGTGCTCCTTCTGAATTTCCCAAAGAATTTCTGTACCCCTTTTTATTCTTTTTAGGGCCACACCCATAGAATATGGAAGTTCCCAAGCTAGGGGTCAAATTGGAGCTACAGCTGTCAGCCTACACCACAGCCACAGCAACACAGGATCTGAGCCACATCCGTGACCTACACCATAACTCACGGCAACACCGGACTCCCCAACCCACTGATCAAGGCCAGTGATCGAACCCAGATCCTCATGGATCCTAGTCAGATTTGTTTCCGTGGTGCCACAACAGGAGCTCTTCTACTCTTTTTGAAACGGGCCTCCTCCTTCAGGGGTGAGCTTTACCTTTATGAAGTCGTAATACCATTCTCTCCCAGGTACATGGAACACAAAGGATTACTCTTCATTTATTCAGTAGAGGCCCTAAAAATAAAAAAGTATTCCTTTTTCTTTTCTTCAGACAAAGGTCTGCAATACAAGAAACAACAGTTGCTGGGTGAATAAGTATTAGATTTGTAGTATGAATTGTGGCAGAAAAATAGAACACCAGGATAGAACAATTTACAGCAGATGAGTAGACATATTTATCGTTCAAATTAATTTGCCATCTTTCCACATAGGCCCCAGCTTCTTGCTGGGTTTGCTGAGACCCACCCTCCTTTTCCTACCTCTTTGCCCCCAGACCACTTCCTGTCGGGGAACCACTTCAAAATTCCCATTTTTTCCCAGTGACTTAATTCCATTTTACTTGACCATCTCCCATTCAGACTGGCAGAGGGATCGTAGCCAGGCCTTAACTTGCCCTCCCCAGGAGACTAACTGCTAATACTTTTGTGACCAGTGCTTCTTTCTTAGGTCTCTTCATTGAGCTGATTCAGACTGTTAGAGAACAACCCAAAATGTAGAAGACTTACCCAAAATGGTTCCCAGTGTTACTAGATATTTGTAGAGCTAGTTCACTCAGTTAAAGGATAAAGATGCAGTAAGACTTACTGTCATCTAGTTGACAAATATGAAATACCACCCTAAGCCAGAACAAAAATCTCCAAAGACCTCTTCCTCTACACCACACTCATTCCTTTCTCTTTTTCTCTCTTCAGCAGCAACAAAGAACAGATTTTAGGGAGAGGAGCATCCACAAAATGAGCTTCAAGAATGAACCCTTGTAAGCGCTCTTTTACCACTATTGTATGTTGATGTTTAAATATTTTTTTGAACATGAACATCCTACCTTATGGTGAAAACTGGATATGTACTCCTAAGAGTCTTCAAGATACTTTCCATTACATCAGGTACAGGCAGAGCAACACCTCATTTATTTTTAATTATCTCAGCCACTGTGTAAGTTAGAGGAAATCACATACGTGAGTTTAGAAGAAATACTTGTCTTTGAGCATTAATTTTGTGGCAGCCTGACAATGCCACAAATCTGAAATGTTTCCATCAGTTTCTCTTAGGAATTTCTTACAGGAGTTATTTAAGGTGAAGACACAGAGTTAGGAGGCTAAGTACAAAGATCCAGAAATTATTATGTGAAATCACTTTTACTAACAGTAAAGACTGTACAGCAACAACCTAACACATTGTCAGTCAGCGAGTGAATGCTTCCTCTGTGGTAGATACTGGGTTAGGCTCAACAATGAGTGAGAGAGACACAGTCCCTGAAAGAAAAGTACAGGAAATACAACAACATACACCTTTTTTTTTTCCGCTCCTACCTTCGCTCATGCCCACCCCGCAGCCCCACTTGCTCTAACAACATATACTTAAGGGACCTAAATCTCATCCATCTGGCACAATTCTGGCTTACAGTTATCTTCCAAGGTATTGAAAGTACAAAAACAGATATTATGAAACAACACTTCTTTGTGGATATTTTCCTGTTGTTCAGATCTTGGTAAGTTTTCATATTTGAGTCCAGGTCCTTCAGAGAGACCCCAGCAATGTTCACTCCACTCCAAGTAGGAACTAATAAAAAATACGCAAAGATCCACTTATTACACATTATAACACATTTACTGGCTTTTTTAAACCTTAGCAAAACTGTTATAATTGCTCTGAGTGGTTTTCAACTAAGTATACTCAGCAAAACTAGCAACAAATTCAGATGTCTGAGCTCCACCCCAAAGTCAGGTAAATGAAAACCTCCAAGGATGGCGCCTACAATTCTGTTGTCTTGGCAGAGATTCTCTAAACAAGAAAGTGAGAGTTTTAAACTTTAAAACTAGAAATTAAGTTTTAACTTGTATTGCTTCAATTCCCTTTCCATAGCCAGGTTTGTATTATGTAGATTTCAAGGTTTCTTAGGCCTGCTATCACATTAGCACCCCTCCTCCTCTTCCCTTTAATTTTCTCCAGTAAATAGGGAGAATTCATGTTACTTGAATTGCAACCCTGACCTTTCTGAACCAAAGCGCCCCAAATTAAATATAAACTACATCTTGTTATTTAGTGCTGTATTAAGAAAGTCTTATAATCTTAATTATCCATACAGAGGATTATAGTAACAGTCTCTTTTTTCATATTTGTATTTCTGGTAAGTTATTTTATTATAAAAATATGTACTAAAAATTAAAACACTACTAAAAGGGTCTAAAGCAGAATAAAAATCCTTTCTCACCTAGAAGGTAATTTACTTTATGATTAAATATATGATCAATATAGTCTACATGTATTTCAGAGAGTGTGCATAGCTCAGTGGTACTTTTAGGCTTACTACATGGTTTGTCCTTTTAGTCTGTGCTCTAAAAGGACAAACCATGACAGCTTTCAGAGAGGACATCAAGCCTTTGTCAAGTTAAGAAATGGAAAGGGGCAGTGGCCAGATTACAGCCATACCTAACAACACAGTTTATGGGAAATGCATTTAACTTCCATGCTACAAAGTTAAGATCCATTGAGAAGAAAATTTTTTCAGAAAAACTTCTCATCTAAAATAATAAACTTTGGAGTTCCCATTGTGGCTCAGCAGTAATGAACCTGACTTACTATTCATGACGACACAGGTTTGATCCCTGGCCCCACTCAGTGGGTTAAGGATCCGGTGTTGCTATGAGCTGCCATATAGGCTGCAGAGACAGCTTGGATCTGATCTGACTGTGGCATATGTTGCGGATGCGGCCCTAAAAAAAAGAAAAAAACAAGATAACCTTAAACTTTAGATTTATCTAAATTAAAACTGATAAATCTGATATTCTGTGGCGGTAGGAGGAACCCAGCTCTATCCAATTCCAGCTGTAACCCACAATTTCAGCAATATCTACCCAATAGAAATAAGTTAGGAAAAATTTTTGTTGCCACTCTGTGTAGACTGTAGTACAGGAAAACACATATTCATTCATTCCATAAAAAGCAACACTATTAAATCAATATCTCTTACCAAGTAATAATTTTTTTTTTGTCTTTTTGGGTTCATACCTGTGACATATGGAGGTTCCCAGACTAGTGACTGAATTGGAGCTGTTACTGCTGGCCTATGCCACAGCTACAGCAACGCAGGATGTGAGCTGTGTCTGTAACCTATACCACAGCTCATTGGCAGTGCTGGATCCAAGTAACAATAATAATTAAAGTAATATTTTTTCTTAGAATAATCCACTTAGAGCAAACAGTTTAAGGAAACAGAGAAACTAGTATAAATGGAATATAATTGTCAGGCAGTACATAATCAGGCCTTAGTCTCACTAGGAAGGGGAAACAGATTCAGCATATTCTGATGTTTTGGGTATGTGAACTATTTTAAACATTAATTTCTCAGGACTTTTTTTCTTAGTGAATTTAAAAAGTATTAGCAAAAGTTTGGCATAGCTAGAGTTACGGCAAACAGAAGAGAATTTTCAACAATAAAAAAGGGTAGAGATACTACATAATAACATGAATCAATCTACAATATATAATCATGAACTTTGATGCAACTCATAAAATAGCCTCAGAATATATGGGAAAATGGAAGTTCCCTACTGGTGCAGTGGGTTAAGGATTTGCTGTTGCCACAGCTATGGCACAGGTCTCAACTGCAGCACAAGTTCAATCGCTGGCCCGAGAACTTCCACATGCCACAGGTACGGCCAAGGAAAAATTTGTGTGTGTGTGTGTGCTGTGTATGGAAAATAGGACATGCAAGGTGGATTTGATTTGTAATCATAGGAGACAGCTTTAACTATATCAAAAATAAGTACATCAGTAATAACTAAAATTACTGATTAGTGAAACTAAACTATAAAATCAGTACATGTGAATGGGTAAAAATCATGCCCAACAAAGTCCATTTCCGCCCCAATACATAAGGAACATTTACAAAGACTGTTGACTAGATCACAAAGTAAGCCTTAACAAGAGTTGATGTTGACGCACACTTCTCTGATCTCAATTCAGCTAAGTTAGAATCAACCACAATATAACAAATTTTAAAATATTTCAAAGCTAAATGTATGATCTTAAATGACTGAGTTAAAGAAGAAATAAAATTAGTAATTGCAGGAGTTCCTGTAGCGGTGCAGTGGAAACAAATCAAACTAGTGTCCCTGAGGATGTGGGTTCTATCCCTGGCCTCGCTCAGTGGGTTGGGGACCTGATATTGCCGTGAGCTGCAGTGCAAGTCAGAGGTGCAGCTCAGATCTGGTGTGGCTGTGGCTGTGGCACAGGCTAGCAGCTGTAGTTCCTATTCGACCCCTAGCCTGGGGACTTCCATGTGTTGCGGGTGTGGCCCTAAAAAGCAAAAAAACAAAAAAAAAACTCATAATTGCAAAATATTTATATTCTTTTTTCTTTTCTTTTTATGGCCACTCCTACAGCATGTGGGAGTTCCCAGGCCAGTGGCTGAATCAGAGCTGCAGCTTCTCAGCTTAAGCCACAGCCACACCACCACCAGATCTGAGCCTCATCCTACACCACAGCTTGCAGCAATGCCAGATCCTTAACCCACTGAAGAAGGCCAGGGATCAAACCCACATTTTCAGTGATGATTTGGGTCCTTAACTCATTGAGCCACAGTGGGAACTCCTAAATTTGTATTCTTAAATGCATTAAAAAAAAATAACAAATATGAAGAGTGAAAGTTATTAATCATAATGTTGGAGTTCCTGTCGTGGCTCAGCGGTAACGAATCTGACTAGTATCCATGAGGACGGGATTATATTTATATGTGGAATCTAAAATATGGCACAAATGAACATATCTACAAACTTACGGAGAAGAGACTTTTGGTTGCCAAGTGGGAGGAGGGAAAGAAAGGGTGGACTGGGAGCTTGGGGTTAGCAGATGCACACTTAACTACATTTAGAATGGATAAACAAGTACTGTATAGAACAGAAAACTATATCCAACCTTCTGGAATAGACAGTGATGGAAGAGAATATAAAAAAGAACACAGGAGTTCCTGTCGTGGCACAGCGGAAATGAATCCAACTAGGAACAATGAGGTTGCGGGTTCCCCTAGCTTGGGAACCTCCATATGCCATGGTGTGGCCCTAAAAAGCAAATAAATACAAATTTTAAAAAGTTGCAATTCTCACTTTAAAAAGTGCATATATATGTATAATTGAGGCACTGCTGTACAGAAGAAATTGGCACAATATTGTAAAAGTCAATTATACTTTAAAATTTAATAAATAGTATCAATAATATAGAAAGCTAATTCTTGGGGAGAGAAGGACTAGTAACTTAGAAAAGTATCTGGGAAAACTAAGGTACAGGAGTTCCCCATTGTGGCTCAGTGGTTAACGAATCCGACTAGGAACCATGAGGTTGCGGGTTCGATCCCTGGCCTTGCTCAGTGGGTTAAGGATCCGGCGTTGCCGTGAGCTGTGGTGTATGTAGGTTGCAGACGCGGCTCGGATCCCGTATTGCTGTGGCTGTGGCGTAGGCTGGCGGCTACATCTCCGATTAGACCCCTAGCCTGGGAACCTCCATATGCCACAGGTGCGGCCCTAGATAAGGCAAAAAAAAAAAAAAAAAAAAAAAAGGGAAAGAAAGAAAACTAAGGTACAATGTCCCCAACGAACACTATTAGAAAATGGAAAAAAAAAAAAAGTTTCCATCGTGACTCAGTGGTTAATGAACCCTACTAGTATCCATGAGGACACAGGTTCAATTCCTGGCCTCGCTCAGTAGGTTAAGGATCTGGCATTGATGTGAACTGTGGTGTAGGTTGCAGATGCGGCTCAGATCAAGCGTTGCTATGGCAAAGGCCGGCAGCTATAGCTCCAATTTGACCTCTAGTCTGGAACTTCCATATGCTGCGGGTGTGGCTCTAAAAAGACAAAAGCCAAAAAAAAAAGAAAGAGAAAGGAAGGAGGGAAGGGAAGGAAGGAAGGAAGGAAGAAAACAGGAGAGGTAATCAGATACAGTAGAGTTTTAAAAAGCCATAATAGGAGTTTTCTTGTGGCACAGTAGATTAAGGATCCAACATTGTCACTACAGCAGCTTCAGGTTGCTGCTGTGGCAAGGGTTTGATCCCTGACCTGGGAACTTCCAGATACTTGAGACAAAATAAAAGTCATAATATATGAAACACATGCCGGTATATTTTAAAACTTTTATGGACCACACTAAAAAACTTTCTAAGATGACTTAAGAAATGGAAAATTTTAATAAACTCCACTCATCTCTTATTTAAAACACAACTTCAGGGAGTTCCTGACGTGGTTTAGCAGTAACAAACCCGATTAGTATCCATGAGGACACAGGTTCAATCCACAGCCTCTCTCAGTGGGTTAAGGATGCTGCACTGCCCTGAGCTGTGCTGTAGGTCTCGGATGCAGCCCAGATCCCACTTTGCTGTGGCTGTGGTGTAGGCCGGCAGCTGTAGCTCCATTTCGACCCCTAGGTTGGGGACTTACATATGCCACAGGTGCAGCCCTAAAAAGCAAAATTAAATACCTGCATAGGGAGTTCCCTGGCAGCTCAGTGGGTTAAGGATTCAGTATTGTCACTGCTGTGGCTGAGTTACTGCTGTGGTTTGGGATCAACCCCTGGCCTGGGAACTTCCACCACATGTCATGGGCATGGCTAAAAAAAAATGACTGCATAAAACATCTATAAAATTTATTATTGTGCCTACAAGAGATAGAAGGTATCTGACAATAACAATCTGGAAGAGGAAGGGAAATAAACTAAAGTAAAGAAAAGAAATGACACCAAACAATAACTAAAATCTAGACAAATACCAGAAATGAGAAATAAGGTTAATATAAAAAAACTTTAGAGTAGCTCTCACGCACTATAGTAGATGGCACAATGGGATCAGCAGCATCTTGGTAGGTCTGGGATGCAGGTTCAATCCCCAGCCCCGCACAGTGGGTTAAATATCCAGCATTGCCGCAGCTGTGGTTTAGATCACAAATGTGGCTCAGATCTGATCCACAGGAACTCCATATGCCACAGGGCAGCCAAAAAAATATAAAAAAGGCCTTTATATATATGTTTTTCTCAGAGTTCCCATCATGGTTCAGCAGAAACAAATCTGACTGGTATCCATGAGGACACGGGTTCGATCCCTGGCATTGCTCAGTAGGTTAAGGATCCAGCACTGCCCTGAGCTGTGCTGTAGTTTGCAGATGTGGCCCAGATCCCGCATTGCTGTGGCTGTGGTGTAGGCCGGCAGCTGTAGCTCCAATTCGACCCCTAGCCTGGGAACTTAATATGCCGCAGGCGCAGCCCTGAAAAACAATTAAATAAAACTGCACAGGGAGTTCCCGGATAGCTCAGTGGGTTAAGGATACAGCATTGTCACTGCTGTGGCTGAGATACTGCTGTGGTTTGGGTTCGACCCTTAGCCTGGTAACTTCCATATGGCGTGGGCATGGCCAAAAACAAAATGACTGGGAACCTCCATACGCTGTGGGTGAGACCCTAAAAAGACAAATATATATATTTTTTCCTTTCTTTCTTTTTTTTGGTCTTTTTGCTTTATCTAGGGCTGCACCTGTGGCATATGGAAGTTCCCAGGCTAGGGGGCTAACAGGAGCTGTAGCTGCTGGCCATCGCCACAGCCACAGCAACGCAGGATCCGAGCTGCGTCTGCAACCTACACCACAGCTCACGGCAATGCCAGGTTGTTAACCCACTGAGCAAGGCCAGGGATCGAACCCACAACCTCATGGTTCCTAGTCAGATTCGTTAACCACTGAGCCACGACAGGAACGCCTATATATATTTTTCTTTTCATCTTTTAGCTTCTATAAGACTTAAGATTATATAAAGCAACAATTATAATGCTGTACTGCTAAATTTTTTATATAGACATATACAATAATAGGATGAAAATAGGTGAGAGATTAGTGCTGTAATGGAGTGAAGTCTCTATATTTTATTGGTATTAAGTAGGCAAAAATGTGAAATATATCCTTGGATTTTAATCTGATATTGTAACCTGAGGAGCAACCACTTACAAAACCTCAAACATAATTTAAACTTAATTAAGATACATGAGCGAGTATCTCCTTAATGCAAAATAAAGTCAATAAAGGAGAGAAACCAAGACATAGAGAACACAGACAGCAAAATGGCAAACATAAATCCAAACATATCACACAAACATTAAATGTGAATAAACTAAACAGCCTATGCACAAGGCAGAGAACTGGGGGGGGGGGTGGCCCTACCTGCAGCATATGGAACATCCCAGGCCAGGGATCAACCTCATACCACAGCAGTGACCCATGCCTCCTGCAGCGACAATGCCAGATCCTTAACACACTGGCACACTACTCTTAACCCACCATGCCACAAGAAAACTCCAAAAGGCAGAGACTTTTAAACTGCATAAAATGAGATCTAACTATACTTTTCTAGAAGAGACACTTTATTTTGGGCTTATTTTCCTATTTTAGTTTTTAATTGAAGCTTAGATAATTTACAATATCATGTTAGTTTCAGGTATACAGCAAAGTGACCCAGTTGTATATATATTTTTCACATTCTTTTCCATTATGATTTGTTACAGGATACTGAATATAGTTCCCTTTGCTACCCAGTAGGTCCTTGTTTATCCCTGTTATATATAGTAGTTTGTATCTGCTAATCCTAAACTCCTAATTTATCCCTCCCTCACATCCTTTTCCCTTTGGTAACCTAAGTTTGTTTTCTATGTCTGTCTGTTTCTGTTTTGTAAATAAGTTCGGTTGTATAATATTTTAGACTCTACATGTCTAATAATATCATATGGTATCAGTCTTTGACTTACTTCACTTAGTATGTAATCCCTAGGTCCATCCATGTTGCTGCAAATGGCACTTTAAAAAAAAAGTGATATTACTGGCACTGAATTTTTTAAAAATTTTATTGGAGTTTAGTTGGTTTACAGTGTCGATTTACAATTGACTGCTTTGGCAATTCTGGGTCTTCTATGGTTCCATATACATTTTAGTATTATTTATTCTAGTTCTGTGAAAAATGTCATGGGTATTTTGATAAGGATCATATTAAATCTGTAGCTTGCTTTGAGCAGTATGTCATTTTAACATTAATTCTTTCAATCCAATAGCATCAGATATCTTTCTGTTTCTTTGAATCTTCAGTTTCCTCTGTTTTATAGTTTTCAGCATGTGAGTCTTTCACCTCCTTTATTCCTGGATAGAGTATCATGTCATCTGCAAATAATGACAATTTTACCTCTTCCCTTTGAATCTGGATAACTTTTTGTTTCTTTTTCTTGTCTGACTGCTGTGGCTAGACTTCCAATACTATGTTGAATAGAAGTGGTGAGAGTGGGCATCCTGGTCTTGTTCCTGAATTTAGCTGGAAAGCTTTCAGCTTTTCACTCTTGAGTGTAAGTTGGCTGTGGGTTTAATCTAAATGGCTTTTATTATGTTCTCTCTACACTCACCTTAGAGTTTTTATCATGAACTGATGTTGAATTTTATCAAATGCTTTTTCTGCATCTATCAAGATGATCATGTGGTTTTATTTCCTTTTGTTAATAAGTGTATCACACTGATTCATTTGTGTATGTTGAACCATCCTTGCAACCCTGAAATGAATTCAGCTCAATCATGGTGTTTGATCTTTTTTGTTTGCTAATGTTTTGTTGAGGATTTTGAATCTATATTCATCAAAGATATTGGCCAGTAATTTTCTTTTTTGGTAGTGTCTTTGGATTTGATATCAGGGTCATGATGGTTCGGATGTGCAAGTTTTCCCTCTTTAATTTTTTGGAAGAATTCAAAAAGGACGAGTATAAGTTCTTCTTTGTCTATTTGGTAGATTTCCCCAGTGAAGCCATCCAGTCCTGGACTTTTGTTTGCAGAGAGCTTTTTTACTACAGATACTGATAGTCTGTTCAAATTATGTTTCTTCTTGACTCAGTACTGGCGGCCATATGTTTCTAGAAACTTGTCTGTTTCTTCTAGATTGTCCAATTTGTTGGCATATACGTCTTCATAGTATTGTCTTATGATTTTTTTGTATTTCTCTGGTGCCAGTTGTTATTTCTCCTCTCTCATTTCTTTTTTTCTTTATTTGGCTCCTCTCTTCTTCATGAGCCTGGCTAGAAGTCTGCTGATTTTGTTTACCTTTTCAAAAAGCCAACTCTTGGTTTTACTGATCTTTTATATTATTTAATTTCTATTCCCTCTAGAAGTGACACACTTTAGATTCAAAGAAATAGGTTGAAAGAAAAAGATGGAAAATGATACATCCCACAAACATTAATCACAGGGATCCTGAGTAGCTCTACCAATATCACAGAGAATTTTTTTAAAGAATTACCAGAGGTGTTCGCATTATGGCTCAGCAGTTAAAGAATCTGACTAGCATCCATAAGGACGTAGTTTTGATCCCTGGCCTCGCTCAGTGGGTTAAGAATTTTGCATTGCCATGAGCTGTGGTATAGGTCACAGACATGGCTCAGATCCCACGTTGCTGTGGCTGTGGCATAGTCCAGAAGCTACAGCTCCAATTCAACCCCTAGCCTGGGAACCTCCATATGCTGCAGGTGCAGCCCTAAAAAGACACACACGCACACAAATAGTAATAATAATAATAATAATAATAATAATAATAATAATAATAATAGAAAACCAACAGCACTCTCTTGATTATTGATAGAACAATTCAGATAATAATATCATGATGTGTAAGGCTTGAACAGTCCTATCAAGTAGTTAGAACTATGTGACACCTTACAGAATGCCCAAAAAAAGAATATACATTCTCAAGGGTACATATGTTTTCTATAAAAGACCATATTCTAAGTCACAAAATAAATCTCAACAAATTTAAAAAAGCTGAAATCATAGTAAAACAGAATTAAATTCAAAATCAACAACACAGGAAAACCTAAGAAATTCACAAATACCTGAAGAGTAAACAACACATTCTTGGGTTGACCAATGGGTCAAGAAGAAATAATAAGAGACTCTCCCTGCCACTGTCAAGTCATGGAGAAGTAGAGGCTATGGTGCACTGAAGATATGGCTCTACCCTTAAGCCACCTTCATGTCCAAGGCAAGCATTGCTGCTGGAGGTGTAATGGACATTAATACTGCTTTACAAGAGATGCTGAACCCACCCTCCCCCACAATGGCTTAGAATACGAAATTTGTGAAAATGCCGAAGTTTTGGACAAGCACTAAGCCCATTTTTGCTTGTTTGCATCTAATTGCAATGACCCTATGTATGTCAGATTGGTGGAGAACCTTTGTGCTGAACAAGAAAGTAACCTAATTAAGGTTGATGACAGCAAAAAACTAGGGAAATGGGTAGGTCTCGGTAAAATTAATAGAGAGGAAAAAAAAAATCTGTAAAGTGGTTGGTTGCAGTTGTCTGGCAGTTAAGAACTATGGCAAGAATCTCAGGCCAAGGATGTTATCAAGGAGTATTTCTATTTCAAATGCAAGAAATGAACAAATAAACTTAGCCCTTATTTCTCAAAAAGAAATCAAAAGAGAAATTCAGAAATATCTGAGAAAAATGAAAACAAAACCACAACATAAAATTTATGGGGTGCAACTTATACAAGGCTTAAAGAGAAAAAAAAAAAGTCAAAGCTTGTAAATGACCAGTAGAAAACAAGAAAGATCTGAGATCAATAAACTAACTTTCTATCATAAGAAACAAGAAATAGAAAAGTACCCCAAACCCACAGAAAACAGAAAAAAAAGAAATAGGAAAGGTTAGAATGGAAATTAAAATGAAAGAGAAAATGAATGACACCAAAAAATGGTGTCTTTGAAAAGATCAACAAAAGTGAAAAAATTGTGACTTGCCAAGCAAGACTGACCAAGGGAAAAAGAAAGGAGTCAAGTTATTAATATCAGGAATAAGAGAGGAAGTCACCACTACTGACCTTGGAGAAATAAATAGGATTATACGAAAATACTATGAGCAACTATAAAGCAACAGATTAGCTAATTTACATGAAATAGGTAAATTCCTAGAAAGACAAAAACTACTGAAGCTGACTCAAGTAGGAAATCTGAACGGACATACAACAGAAGATTAAATCAGTAATTTAGAAATCTTCCCAAAAGCAAAGTCTGAGCCCAGGTGTCTTCACTGGGGAATATTCCACTCAACATTTAAAGAACGTCTACTAACTCTTCCAGAAAACAGAAAAGGGAGCACTTCACTATTCATTCTATGAGACCAGCACTACCCTGATACCACAGGGTAGTCTCGAGACAGAGACATCTCTACTAACTCTTCCAGAAAACAGAGAAGGGAACACTTCACTATTCATTCTATGAGACCAGCACTACCCTGATACCACAGGGAGACAGAGACATCTCTAGCAAGCTGTAGACCACTTTCCCTCAAGAATATAGTTAACATCTTTAACAAAATGTTAGCAAACCATCCAGGACATTAAAATGGATTATACATAATAACTAAGTAGGTGTTATCCAAGAATTGATCTAGCATCCAATAGTTAATTGGTATAATACACTAGTAAAAAAAGTTTTTTAAAAAATAACTCATGATGGAGTTCCCGTCATGGCGCAGTGGAAACGAATCAGACTGGGAACCATGAGGTTGCGAGTTTGATCCCTGGCCTTGCTCAGTGGGTTAAGGATCCGGTATTGCGGTGTAGGTCGCAGACACGGCTTGGATCTGGCGTTGCTGTGGCTCCGGTGTAGGCCGGTGGCTACACCTCCGATTAGACCCCTAGCCTGGGAACCTCCATATGCCACGGGTATGGCCATATAAGGGCAAAAAGACAAAATAATAATAATAATAATAATAACTCATGATTGTCTCAAAAGATGCAGAAAAAGTATTTCACAAAATCTAACACCCATTCATGATAAAAACCCTCAACAAAATAGGAATAGAAGGGAACATTCTTAATATGATAAACAGCATCTATGAAAAACATACAGCTAACATTATACCTAATGGTGAAAGACTAAATGCTTTCATCCTAAAATTGAGAATAAGACTAAGATGCCCACTCTCACCATTTCTTTTTTTTTCTTTTCTTTTTTTTCTTTTTGCCTTTTCTAGGGCTGCCCGCGGCATATGGAGATTCCCAGGCTAGGGGTCTAATCAGAGCTGTTAGCCACCGGCCGATGCCACAGCTACAGCAACACGGGATCCAAGCCGTGTCTGCAACCTACACCATAGCTCAAGGCAATGCCGGATCCCCAACCCACTGAGCGAGACCAAGGGTCAAACCCGCAACCTCATGGTTCCTATTCGGATTCGTTAACCACTGAGCCACGACGGGAACTCTCACTCACCATTTCTATGCAACCTTGTTCTAGAGGTTCTAGCCAAGGCAAGAAAGAGAAAAGGCACCCAGATTTGAACAGGAAAATAAAACATATTCACAAACAACACAATCTTGTACATAAAAAAATCCTAAGAATCTATTATAATAGGACTAATGAACTTGGCACAATGAAGAGACACAAGGTCAATTTAACAAAAGTCAACTACATCTCTAATACTTGCAATGAATAGTCCAAATGAAATTAAGAAACAATTCCAGTCAGAATAAAATACTTAGGAATAAATTAAACAAGGAAAGTGCAAGATATGTACTCTGAAAACTATAAAACATTGCTGAAATTATAAATGACCTAAATAAGTTGTAAAGATATCCTATAGGCATCAATTTTTAGATAATATTTTTAAGATGGAAATACTTCCAAAAATGGTCTAGAGATTCACTGTACTATCAAGATCTTTTGCAAAAGTTGACAAGCTAATTCTAAAATTCATGTGGAAATGGGAAGAACTTGAATAGCCAAAACAATCTTGAAAAAGAATAACGCTGAAGGATTAATATTTCCTGATTTCAAAACTTACCACAAAGCCACAGTAATCAACATATATCTAAATACTAATATGGTGTGATCTTCAGCATATATTACTAAGTTTGAAAAAAGATGGAGAAATGTGTATACAGAAACAAACTATAAGTGATAAAATGAAAAATTTAAATGGTTACTTAAAAAGATGGAGGCCATAGGGAAAGAGGACAAGGATAGAAACTAAACTTCTTTGAATAATTCTTATACTCTAGATTTGATGTTGGAACCATGAAATATTTTATAAATTTATAAAACAAAATTTATTTATTTTTATTTTTATTTTTTGTCTTTTTGCCTTTTTATGTAGAGCCGCACCTGCAGCATATGGAGGTTCCCAGGCTAGGGGTCTAACAGGAGCTGTAGCCGCCGGCCTTCGCCACAGCCACAGCAACGCGGGATCCGAGCCGTGTCTGCAACCTACACCACAGCTCACGGCAACGCCGGATCCTTAACCCACTGAGCAAGGCCAGGGATCGAACCCGCCACCTCGTGGTTCTTAGTCGGATTCGTTAACCACTAAGCCACGACGGGAACTCCCTATAAAACAAAATTTAAGTAGCAGTTCTTCAATATCAAAATATAAATGGGAGTTCCCATCGTGGCTCAGCGGAAATGAATCTGACTAGTATCCATGAGGATGCAGGTTCATCCTTGGCCTCACTCAGTGGTTTAAGGATCCAGCGTTTGCCGTGAGCTGTGGTGTGGGTCACAGATGTGACTCGGATCCCGCATTGCTGAACTGGCTACAGCTCCAATTCAACCCCTAGCCTGGGAACTTCCATTAGCTTCGGTGCAGCCTTAAAAAAAAAAGGGAAAGAAAGAGAGAAAAGAAAAGAAAAAATATATAAATGAATAAACATAATCATGTACTAACTCTTGGCCTACTTACAGAGAAAAAGTATTCCAAAACCTTTAAAATATAGCAATTTGGCTGAATATTCCAACCTAGATTTCTGAGCTTCAGACTCATAATCACTACTAGCTACCCATTTGACATTTGAGCCTCTGGAATATCTTTTCAGATATTCAAATTGAACCTGTCCCAATTAGAAATCTTGTTTTTTCTCCTCTAAATCCAAACCTCTTCCTACTTCTTTCACTGACTCCCACCTTGATAGTATCCCAACCCAGGGAAATGGAATTGCTCAAGGCACAAATCCAGAAGTCATTTTTTTTTACCCTTCCCTATTCCTCACTATACAAAACTATCAACAGTCCTACATATTTTATCTCTAAAGTATATCTTGAATTTTTCTGTTTTGTGCCTACACCAGTGAGGAGTCTCGTACAGTTTTGCAGAGTTATTCAATTGTTATTCAATTGTTGTGCTTTTACTTCAGCACCCCCCAGCAATCTGGAAAACAGCTTAGATGTGAAAGCCTTTAGAATGTAAACCTTGAAAGTCATGATTGAGTAAATTATCTTTTCATACACACTCGTATTTCAAGAAATCTTCGTTATGGTACACACATTGATTACAACTGTGCAAAATACAATTTAGATTAACAAAACATGAAAAGATTCTAGTTACAGTGGTATATTTTTCTCTACAAAGTTATTAAACCCATTCCCAAAAAAATATTATTATTACTAAACAGCCAAAATAAAAGTGACCTGCACTAGAAACAATCAGTTTGCAGTGGAGACAATTGGATAATATTGGAAATCATTTTAAACATAGACACATTTCTCTGGATTAAATCAAGGCATCTCTCTCTCTCTCTTTTTTTGCTTTTTAGGGCCTTACCTGAGGCATATGGAAGTTCCCAGCCTAGGGGAAAAATCAGAGCCGCAGCAGCTGCCAACTTACGCCACAGCCACCTCTACGACCTACACCACAACTGGCAGCAAAGCGGGATCCTTAACCCACCGAGTGAAGCCAGGGATCGAAGCCATATCCTCATGGATACTAGTTGGATTCATCTTCACTGAGCCAGTGGGAACTCCCATGTTTCTCTTTTTTATCTGGCCTGCACATGCTGTGATAATCACTCTGTTCAGTTTGCAGTGACAAGGCAACCTGGGGAAAGATTCAAATAGAGAACAGATCAGGGTAGAAAACATCTGAAATTTAAGTACACATTCTGTATTTAGCTCAATCACCACACTGTTTACTAATGAGTAGGCTCCCTTAGATCTTCTGATATGCCCACAGCACTCAATTTCAGGAAATTAATACTAAATTTTCCTTGTACATTTGTTTTCATAACCTTCTGATACAACTTTTGCATTGCAGATTAAGAGGTCAAAACATACATTGGTCTGGTAAATGAGAATGTTTACCTATAGATAGATGTGATATGAAAAGATCCTTGAACAAGGAGATATTGGTTCATTTATTTGTTTACACAGTTATCTCCTAGGTGCCAAGGAAATTAAGTACAGTACTTAAAGCTTAGGCTGTTGAGGAGTTCCTGTCGTGGCTCATCAGTTAAGAAACCTGACTGGCATCCATGAGGACACAGGGTCAATCCCTGGCCTCGCTCAGTGGGTTAAGGATCCGTCACTGCCGTGAGCTGTGGTGTAGGTCGCAGACATGGCTTGGATCCCATGTTGCTGTGGCTGTGGTGTAGGCCAGCAGCTACAGCTCTGATTCAGCCCGTAGCCTGGGAACCTCCACATGCTGCGGGTGAGGCCCTAAAATGACAAAAGGCAAAAACAAACAAACAAAAAAAAACCCTAAATGTAAAATTCATGAGACCATACTGGTATTAGTAAGTGATTAAATAAAAAGAGGAGAAAAGACAAATCTCCTATGCAGAAGAATCTCAATTTATGAAAATACTCTATACCCTCAAGGAGAAAGAATATAACTCCCCACTCCTTAAGTGTGGGCTGCACATAGGGACTTTCTTCTACAGGCACATACAGTATAGAAAGAGGGAAAAAATAGTAACTTTACCTTAGAGAAACCTAACACTACCTTAGCCAAGTGACTGAGGTCAACATCAACTGTAATAAATCATGTTGATCATATGTACCCTGGTAATGTGATGAAAATAGTACCTAACCTCCAGGTCCTCCCCAGAATCCGTAACTTCAGTCTAACCATTAGAAAAATATCAAACAAATTCCAGTAGAGGGGCATTCTACAAAATATCTAACCAGTGCTTTTCAAAACTGCCAAAGTCATCAAAAACAAGGAAAGCCTGCAGTCCCGCCATGGTGCAGTGTGTTAAGAATCCAATTTCAGCAGCTCGGGTCAGTGAAGAAGTGTGGGTTCAATCCCTGGCCCGGTGCAGTGGGTTAAAGGAAATGGCGTTGCTGCCCCTGCATCATAGATCACAGCTATGCCTCAGATTTAATCCCTGACCCAAGAATTTCCACATACAATTTTAAAAAAAGAAAGAAAAGAAAGCCAAAGAAAGAACTATTACAGTATCACGGTCTAGAGGGGTCTAAGAGACATGAATGACTAAATGTAATGCAGTGTCCTGGAAAGGATACTAGAACACACACAAAAAAAAAAGGACATCACGTAAAAAAGAAGGAAATCTAAGTAAAAGTATCTGACTTCAGTGATAATGTATCAACACTGGTTCATTAATTGTCACAAATGTACCGTACTAAGGTATAATGTTAGTAACTGGAGATGGGGTAAAGACCTCTCTGTACTACCTTTTCTTTCTTTCTTTTTTTTGGTCTTTTTAGGGCCACAACTGCAGCATATGGAGGTTCCCAGGCTAGGGGTTGAATTAGAGCTACAGCTGCCAGGCTACGCCACAGCCACAGCAACATGAGATCCGAGCTGCAATGCCAGATCCCTAACCCACTGAGCAAGGCCAGGGATTGACTAAACCTGGGTCCTCATGGATGCTAGTCAGGTTCACTGCTGCTGAGCCACCATGGGAACTCCAGTACTATCTTTTCAATTTTTCTGTAAATCTAAAAACTGGTCTTAAAGTCCATAAAAAGTGGATTCTAACTCAATCTCTCTGGACCCTCTTTCCTTATTTATGAAAATGAGGGGGGGTATAAAAAAAGAACAAGGAGTTCCTGTCATGGCTCAGTGGTTAATGAATCTGACTAGGAACCATGAGGTTGCAGGTTCAATCCCTAGCCTTGCTCAGTGGGTTAAGGATCTGGCATTGCTGTGAGCTGTGGAGTAGGTCGCAGACGCAGCTCAGATCCCGCGTTGCTGTGGCTGTGGCATAACCTCCATATGCCGCGGGTGCGGCCCTAGAAAAGACAAAAAGACAATAAAAATTTTAAAAAAGGACAAAATAATGCCATTTGCAGCGAAATGGATGGAGCTAGAAATTCATACTGAGTGAAGTAAGTCAGAGAAAGACAGACACCATATGATATCACTTAACATGTGCGGTCTAAAATATGGCACAAATGACCTATCTACAAAAAAAAGCAGATCATGGACAGGAGGATAGCCTGTTTGCTGGGGCCGGGGGGGTGGGGGGAGAAAGGAGTGGCTGAATTGGAAGTCTGGGGTTAGCAGATGAAGACTTACATTTGGAGAGGATGGGGGATGGAATCCTGCTGTATAGCACAGGGAATTACATACAATCACCTGTGATGGATCAGGATGGAGGATAATGTCAGAAAAAATATATATATAAATAACTGGGTCACTCTGCTATACAACAGAAATTGGCAGAACATTGTAAATCAACTATAATTAAGATAAACAAATAAATAAAAATGAAGGTGAGTAGAATATCCATCCTCTGTATGCACTATCCAGTGCTCTTTCCCTTCTAACACGCGTTTGACTTTAAGCAATTTATTCAATTTCTAAGTGTCTGTTACAGTTGGAACTGTTTTTAGACTTGGGATACAACACTAAATGAAATAAAGATTCCCGCCCTCATGATATCACTTATGGTAAATGAAAGTTTATGGTATTACAATTCAGTAATTTTCAAAGACACTGTTGTTTTTCTACTAGGTGTGTACAGTTCTTATTGAGAATTTCTTCTTTATCAGCAAAGAGCTTTTTCTTAAAAACCACCTCCTTGAATGAAAGAAGTTGTAGAGTCTAGGGCTGGAAGAGGGAGAGATTAAAGTGAGACTTAACCTAGGGCTTTATAGCCGGATTATGCACATTTTCTAGGATATACAAATGCTGAAGTTTGCAACATCATAGAATTCAAGCTCTAGATAGTGTGTGCCTTTCTTCTCTTCCATAAAATAGATCTATTCATCACTTTTCAGTTATATTAGATAATGTATACAAAGTATATTATTATTATCAATGTTGAAAACAAATGTTTTGTTTCTCATGTATGTATACTCTTCTTAGCAATGAGGACACTGCTCATTAAGGCATTATAGCAGGTAGGACAAAATGAATCATGAGGAATTTATATGATTTCCAGAAGCAGCAGCTGATAGCAACTGAACTCTTGGTGCCTTAAGGATACTTATGTCAACTAGACATGAAATCCAGGGCTAATTCTTTAAATCCAATAAGTCATGCCAGGATTAAAAGCTACAGAAAGGTAATTTACAGAAATCTTATATTCCATTAATAAAAGTAAATCATAGCTCAAAGAGCTTATTATGATTTATTAAAACGTTAGGGCTTCAGATCAGGGTAACATTCTTAGAAAGGGGTCAGATTTTTTTTGCCTGAGTCTATCCATTAAAACTGGAAGCTTACCTTATTAGCTACATAGTAAGAACAGCTAAACACTAAAACTAACCTAATATTAATAAAGAAGGAAAGGAAATAAAAATGGAAACTAAGAAATGGGAGAGAGGGTTTTTTTTTTTTTGTTTTTTTGTCTTTTTGCCTTTTCAAGGCCACACTCGCGGCATATGGAGGTTCCCAGGCTAGGGGTCTAATCGGAGCTGTAGCTGCCGGCCTACACTGGAGCCACAGCAATGTCATATCTGAGCCGCATCTGCAACTTACACCACAGCTCATGGCAACGGCGGAGCGTTGACCCACCGAGCAAGGCCAAGGATCAAACCCGCAACCTCATGGTTCCTAGTCGGATTTGTTAACCACTGAGCCACGAGGGAACTCCGGAAGAGAGATTTTTAAAGGAAAAAAGTACTAGTGGGACACCTACCACAACTGACTGGTTGTACACTTTCTTTTCCCGCTTTCTCCAGTTGTTTTACTGGTGAGCTGAGTTTCCTAGTCCAAGCAAAGGGTACCTCATCCTATCACCACGAGTGAAATGTCAACATGCTTTCATATAGAGATGCTACTAACACATAGGATAGCACGCTAAGAACCAGAAAAAGTAACCCCCCCCCCCCGCCCCCAGTCAGGGTAGACCAGTTAGAAAAGAGCACTTGTTCCTCTGGGTTAAGCCCTGGAACTGAGGAAAACTTGGTTGGCCCACTGGCACAGAACACAGAACTTACTTTTAATAAGATGCTGACTGCACAAGCCATAGCACACTATCCAGTTCCTATAATGAAGACCTTATTGTGATGAATGGCCTCTTCTGAAGTGACGGTCTTTAGTTCACGCTTGATGGTCGCCATTTAGAGGGAAAATTGCAAAACCACTTCCAGATTTGAAATTGGTCTGTAATGAGAGGGGTCTGTAATGAAATTGGTCTGTATATAGAGAACTCCTGGGCCCCAGTGAGGAAAGAGGTGCTTCAGACACACAGGGAATGACAAAGATGACCAGCAAAGCAGCTGGACAATTTCTGGCCAGCAGCCCAGCATCCAAGAGGCAAACTATGTGGAAAAGGAGGAAGGTGGGTATAGTAAAGCGTGGATAATTGGGAGTGAGGGAAGGAAAGGGGGCTGCTCCACCAAAAACGAAACCTAACACTGAGAAGGCTCTACCTCCCTCTCTCCCACCCTCAGCTCTCAGCCCAAGTCCACAAGCCCCAAGTTCACAGGCCCCAGAGCCCAGGCGTGCTTCTGACCACCCTCACACAGATGAAGGGCCAGCCACCCCAAGCTGGGCTGCATGCCGCCTAGAGGGTAGAAAGTCAACCCCAGGCAAAAGAAATTTACTCCTGTGGTGCCCAGTCTAACTTCAGCAGCCCTCCCAGCCGCCAACTCGATAGGAAGAAGAGAACGGAGGGAAGAGGCAGGAAAGCTAATTGAAGTCAAAGGCTGACTACTGAGGCTGGGTAATGCAGCATCCAGCCAGCACGGTCCTCAGGCTCTGGCCGTGCCCAGGGCCACGCACCCCTGGCACAGGCGTGAGGCCAGGAGGTGGGCACTGAGGCACCGCACCTGCATCACTACCTACTACCTGCGCACCCACTGCAGGCTGAGGTTTCTGTAGCTGGGGGCGTTAGACAGGTTCCACGGGACCCAAGCTCATGAGGTGCAGCAGGCATACTGCCTCAGCTATCAGAATCTATCCACCAGGGAGCCCAAGTAAATATCCTTCCAACCAAAGCTTGTCTGTATGCATCCAATAAAGGCTTTTTGACTCTTTTTTTTTTTGTCTTTTTGCCTTATCTAGGGCCGCACCTGCGGCATATGGAGGTTCCCAGGCTAGGTGCCGGCCTTCGCCACAGCCACAGCAACGCGGGATCCGAGCCGCGTCTGCAACCTACACCACAGCTCACGGCAATGTCAGATCCTTAACCCACTGAGCAAGGCCAGGGATCGAACCCGCAACCTCATGGTTCTTAGTCGGATTCGTTAACCACTGAGCCACGAAGGGAACTCCGGCTTTTTGACTCTTGTTTGGGAATTTTTCACCAGGGATGTAGGATAAAGGGATCTCAGGGCTACTTTTACCACCCAAATATGAGCTGAAGTAGAAAAAAAATTTTTTTAATTTTAAAACCTCCATGCAAATGGGACTTGGTTTTTATACAAAATGCAAAATCCTAAGAATTTGATCAGGACAATGCTAATTGATAACTGTATATACAACTGATAACCACTTCTACAGCTCATTGTTTATGTGAAGTCACTAAATGTAGAATCTAATAAAATCCCCCTCTCATCCCTCAGTTTGGTATAAACCAAGGCCTCTACTTCTCCCACCATGTTCTATCTAATTGTTTTGTGAATCATAAAACACAATACCCATCTGACCAATTATTTTACAAAATATAGAGCAATGTTTCTCAACCTTTTTTTCATTAGCTTTCCTCAAGAGCATTTTCAGACATCATCCCTAATCATTCCGCTCCCTCACCTACCTCCACATCATGAAACTAAATATTACAGAATGAGATTTTTGTCTGGTAGGATTGACCTTTGGAGAGCCAAACCATTGTAATACCTGAGGTTTTTTTTTTTTTGTCACCAACCCCCAACCCAAGAAACAGTTTTCACCCCCTTGGGGTAATATTGCTCTGACTGAGAGCACATGATATAGAACAGTTTCACCTCCTAGAATATTCCCTATATAAATTATATTTTTCAGCCTTTCAATCTCTGCAAGGATTTCCTAAAGTGAAATTTTAATTTGGTATACAAAGAGGAGATTTTTTTAAAAAGGCAAAATCCATGGAAGACTCCCCTTTCCTTCCTAAGTAAACTTTCACATGGGACTATATTTTGTACATTCAAGGGAAGAGCTGAAATAAAAGAGAACAAAATAATGCGAAACTACTTGTGTTCAGTAGAAGATGAGTAAAACGGAAGGTATTAAATAGCGAGAAAAACAGAGTGAACCGTCCATCACTCTCTGGCCAGATGGGTTTGTCTCCACTACAGCCATGTAAGTCCTCAGGGCCTGCATTATGCCTTCTAATTTTTCCCACTGGTCCTGTCCTAGTCTTAATTTATAAATTACCTTAGTCCTAATTTGTAAGTTTTTGTTTCATTGTGTGTTTCCTACAGCTTTCTTACATTCTTTATGAAATCAAGGAAATATATTTTTTATATGAAGCACATGCACTCTTATCTTGGACACCAAGAAGGAGCTACCAATTGACTGTCATTAAGCATTCATCAATAATCAGTTAGATGAGGTACCCTAAATACCCACTGTGAGACACTTGAGGAGAGAAATCATGTCATTCTCCCTTCATAACAATAACACAGCTAGCACAGCAACAGCCCACTAAACAAAAAACCTAGAGGATGGTCTAAAATCTGTGGTATTTCAACAGAGGGACCAAATCAGCTATTTGAGTTTACATTAATTGGTATAATACTTGCAAGGTTGAAGATACTTCATTTGATTTTTTATACCATAAAAATACTTCTATTTTCCTTGAAAATATCCAGGAAAATACTTCTATTTTCCTTCTAATATGCATTGTCTTAAAAATAAGTACACAGGGAGTTCCCATCGTGGCTCAGTGGTTAACGAATCCGACTAGGAACCATGAGGTTGCAGGTTCGATCCCTGGCCTTGCTCAGTGGGTTAAGGATCCGGCGTTGCCGTGAGCTATGGTGTAGGTTGCAGACAAGGCTCAGATCCCGCGTTGCTGTGGCTGTGGCGAAGGCTGGCAAAAAGACAAAAAGACAAAAAAAAAAATAAATAAGTACTCAGTAAGGATTATATAGAGACACATGATATTGATGAAGCAATATAAAGTAGATATGCTAGTGCCCTAAGGAAAGCACAAAATCAAATTTCAATACTAGAAAAAGTATTCTTGTTTTCTGAGAAGAATCATAAGTTTTTTATTTATATGTATATATATGTATTATATGTGTGTGTGTGTGTGTGTGTGTGTGTGTGTGTGTGTGTGTGTGTGTGTTTATGTGTGTGTATATATATATCTATGTATTTTTTTCAGGGCCATACCTGCGGCAGGCATATGGAGGTTCCCCGGGCTAGGGGTTGAATTGCAGCTGCAGCTGCTGGGCTACAGCACAGCCACAGTAATGCAGGATCCAAGCTGCACCTGCGACCTACACCACAGCTCACAGAAACACTGGATCCTTAACCCAGTGAGCGAGGCCAGGGATTAAACCTGCGTCCTCACAGACACTAGTCAGGTTTGTTACCACTGAGCCACAATGGAAACTCCCTCTTAAGTTTTATATTATAGTATTATAATAATAAGTTCTATATTATTATATTCTACTAAACCTGAAGGCAACTATTACATATATGACACACTTCAGAAGTATAACTTACATCTGTACAGATTGGGTATCATTAGAATAGAGCTATAAAGAGATTCATAAAGGAGAGAAATCTCTACCATTTCCTTCTTCTAGCCTTGAGAGACTGGAGTTATGTCATACGTCCAATGTTTTTTATTTTTACAGATCAGGTGAAAATACTTTCCAAATGTAAAATATACACTCTACTATACAGTTATATGAAACATGGAACATTAAAAGGTTCTAAAATATCAAGTCTTTTTGGACATTCCAAAGCGTGTTTGCACTCTTCTTTAAAAGGGCCTCCTCTTCAGAATTCAAGTTAACTTTCACAATATCTGAGACCCCATTTCGCCCCAAGACACAAGGGATACTGAGAAAGATTTCTTCTTTTATTCCATATAAGCCCTAAAAGGCAAATTAGGTTATTATTCAGTAACCTGATATGAAAAAGCAGCTATGCAAGAAAGCTTCAGTATAAGAATATACCAGAGAGACTATGGAGCTCAACAAGAATCACTCAGAGGGCAGTGGGAGCGACTGTTAACCATACCAAGAGTATTCTAATGTCCTATGACCATGTAAGAACTTGTGTCTATTGAGGTGAATGCCAGAGGCCTTCAAAGGGAGCGAGAAAGGCATTTTCTACTTTACACCTTATTGGGTCATATTTCTAAGGGGAAGGATACCATACAGTCAGATGAAGGACTGTGAAATCAAGCAGTCTGTGTTTGGTAAATTAATTGAGAGAAGAGTGAAGGCTGAAGCAAGAAGTGGCTGGCAAGGCTCTGCTTTGTATAAGCTGACCCTGACACCAGGGGACGCCATTAAGTTTGGACAACAGATGGTAACCGGTAGGTTCTCAAGTTCCTGAGGTGAAGCCTCCAATGGTGCCCAGAGTTATGGGTATTTTCACACACCCAGCAGGGCTATGTAATTCCCCTGCCAGTCACCAACAGAATGTACTCCTGCCCTCCTAGCTACCTCCTGACCTCTATCTAGGACCCTCCAAGATGGACAGGGCCATGGAATAGGTGCAGCCACGGCCCCTCCCCTATACTGGGCCCATGGAACCTCCAGTCAGCACTCCTGCAGCTCAAGTCAAGGTTGTAGAGGCAGCTGCCAGAGCCTGGGTAACCCACACATTGCCTACATACCCATAAATCAGCCCCCATCTCCTCACTGGATAAGAAGACTCAGTAGCTCTCTCACACCTCTCTGTCTCCTACCCACTGCTTTTTCTTACCCCACCCCTTGGGATTGAATGTAGAGATGGAGGAGGCAATGAGAAGACATTATTTTTCCTATAGCTCTGATTGTAAACAGTTACCAGGTACCAGCATTGAGAAAGAGAGGCTCCTTGACTCTGGAGTGGTGCCTCCCAGCTTTCCATGACAGATCAGAGCCCACAGGCACCACTCAGCCAACTTCCCTTTTACCACCTCTGGGGCTCTCCTCAGGAGCACAGTGTTCCTTCCCGTCCTACTCTAGTGACCCACACATGGAATCCCTAGCAGTCCGCCTCACTCATTTTGGTAGCCACTTATATTCAACCTCATACGCTCTAAGAGACCACAAGGTCCCCTGCCCCACTATACTCACATTCACTCCACTCTGATCTGTGCTAGCCATGGAAGGCCACTGTCCCGCCAGACTGTCAGCCCACATTTCCTTCCCAGCCACACGCCAGTTCCAGTTACACTCAGCTCCCCTTCCCTTTCCTGTCCTTGGTCATTCCGATTTTATCTGTGTGTAGCACAACACCCTTTGGAGCTTTAACAGGAGCTTCCAGGCATAGGGTGGCATCAGAAATAAGCCCACTATGGCTAGGGGAGAAGCCTTTCTGTGTTCCTGCTAGTGTTTCAGGAATTTGTTTCCTCTATTTTCTATCTCCTCCTATTAGAACAGACTTCTTGAACTAAAAATGGAAATGCATGTACATCCCATTATGCCATTTGGAGGCTACTGGGTGGACTGGAAACAAGGGCCCTGGCCCTCAAGGCCCGGCCTGGCCTACCCTGTGTGCTGACCATGACCTGCTGCCACCCTTCAGCCAACCCTCCTCCCTTTAAGCTTCATGCCTGGATGCATTAAAATTTGCTTCCTTTGGAGTTCCCGTTGTGGCTCAGTGGTTAGCGAACCTGACTAGCATCCGTAAGGACATGGGTTCGATCCCTGGCCTTGCTCTGTGGGTTAAGGATACGGCGTTGCCATGAGCTATGGTGTAGGTCACAGACGCGGCTGGGATCTGGCATTGCTGTGCCTGTGGCGCAGGCTGGCAGCTGTAGCTCTGATTTGACCCCTAGCCTGGGAACCTCCATATGCCACGGGTGCAGCCCTAAAAGACCAAAAAAAGCAAAAAAAAATTGCTTGCTTTGCTATTAGACTGGCCATGAAGTGAGGAAATGGTTAAAGAGATCTCTATTTATTTGACAAAAAAATCAATATATTAATATAAAATAAACTCTATTGGCAACTTTATCTGCTGAAAATGTGAAGTAGATAATAAAAATGAAGTAACTGGGAAAAAGGTACAAGAATGTACAAATGACTCTGCTCTTAATGTCAAATGTCTAAGTGTTTCTTATAAAATATAACTTGTCCATTGATTTGTTCAATAAAAGCTATGAAATTCCCATGATACTCAATCTCTTTGCAGCAACATTCATTTGACAATTTCCTGACTTTTCCTCATGAGCCCTCTGGGGGTAACTTCTTATTCTTCCGCAGCCCCTGTATATCCTCAAAAGAGGAAGAGTGTGTGGAATCCACTGTATACTCCTCATTGTCTCTTCCAAATTACTAATCTCTTGCTCTCTTACAAATAAAAAATTCCCCTCATTTTTTGAGGCTCATCTTATTCAGCTCTTCTTCCCTTCCTAATGACTTCTTGTTATTCCATCTCATTCATAAAAGACTTTGACACCCAACATTCTTCCTTCTCCACCCTAATTTCTGCCATTATTCTTGGTGAATTTATTGCCCACGTGGATAAACCAACCAGTTCCCTTTCTTCCCAGTTTCTTGAGGTCTTTAGCTCATTGGACCTTCTCCTTTCAGCATAAATATCCTACTCTGAAACTTGTTATGAGGTCCCTCCATATCCAACTTAGATTTCTTTCTTGGGCTCATTCTGAAACCCTTCTGCCACACCCTAAGACACTTTGCCTATTTCAATTTTTAGCTTTTATAAATATTTCTTAAATTATTACTCATTTTTTTTGTAATTTATTCATTTGTATGTAGATGACATCTTACTTCCTTAGGAAATGCCCCCTTGCTCCCTTCCTAGAGTTCTTAAATTCTCGTATAATCTTAGAACTTTGTCATTTGTCATCATAACACTTAACACAATGTGTTATTATATATTTATTCTTGTAATTGTTTCATTAAGTTCCTTCCTTTCATTAAACTCTATGAGGTCAGGACCTCCGTCTATTTTGTTCACCAGTATATTCTCAACATTTTGTATGATGCCTGGCACATAGTAAGGTCTCAGCAACATTAAAAGAAAGATAATAAGTGAAGACTCTAGTTAAGCCTACCTTAACCATAGTAGAAACTGGATGCACTCTCCTAAGATTTTTCAAAATTGATCTTACCAGATCTGTCACAGAGAGTCCAACAGCCCAAGAGGTATACCCCTTCAGCTTGATAATCTCATAGGCACTATAGTTGTGGAAAGTAAGAAAATCAAAATCATGGAAAGTTGACTCAGTGAGATGAGAATACATTCCAAGCATCTATTCTGAAGCAACGTACATGTCAATGCTACTTTTAAAATTTATTCAAAAAAATAAATAAAATTTATTCAGAGATTTCTTCTTGAAATTAAGAATAGGCAAGAAACATTTCTATATTATTCTCATAAACTTAATTATTCACATTAAATAATAATTACCCCTTTGTTTATCATAAAGGCAAAATACTAGGTCATCTGTGCCACTCAAAATGAAACTAGTTTTAGATTTTTTGCATTGTTGCTTAAATATCCAAACATATAATCTGATCACCTTGGAAGTAAGCATATTGCTGACCATTTAAAACTGTTACAAGGGGGCCAATGTAACTTTATTTTTTTTTATTTTTTATTTTTTTTGCCTTTTGTCATTTTAGGGCCGCACCTGCGGCATGTGGAGGTTCCCAGGCTAGGGGTCCAATCGGAGCTGTAGCCGCCGGCCTACGCCACAGCCACAGCAACGCAGGATCCGAGCCGCGTCTGCGACCTACACCACAGCTCACGGCAACGCCGGATCGTTAACCCACTGAGCAAGGCCAGGGATCGAACCCGCAACCTCATGGTTCCTAGTCGGATTCGTTAACCGCTGCGCCACGACGGGAACTCCCCCAATGTAACTTTAAATTTAATGTAAGTAGAAGCCAAGTTACGTTTTTTTCTTTTTACAGCTGCACCCATGGCATATTAAAGTTCCCAGGCTAGAGGTAGAATCAGAGTTGCAGCAGCAGGCCTATGCCACAGCCACAGCAACACCAGATCTGAGCCACATCTGTGACCTACACTGCAGTGGATCCTTAACCCACTGAGCGAGGCCAGGAATTGGATCCGCATCCTCACAGATACTATGTTGGGTTCTTAACCCACTGAACCACATCGGGAACTCCACCTAGTTACAAATTTGTCCTAAAAAATATTATCATTAAACCATATATACATGGAAGTATGGGGAATTGTTCATGATACATTTTTTTTTCAAAAGAAAATAGCATGGTCCTAAAATATTACGTAATTTCTAATCTCCAGCTTATAAAAACATAATACATTTTTACAGGAACTTTAGAATTATATCAATCTACCAAATCATTAATAGTGAATATTTTTGAGTTACAGGCTTACAGTTTATATTACCTTCTTTATACTTATGAATTTTCTTATTTTCTACAATAAAAATATATTTTAGTTATGCATTGCCACCAACAGTACTCTCTATTCTTATGGTCTCAGGTTTGGACTGACAGTCAAACTCAAAGGACAAAGAAGCTTTAACTTAGCACTGAGTTTATATATTTTTTCTTTTTTGGCTGCACCCACAGCACACAGAAGTTCCCAGGCCAGGGATCAAATCCAAGCCGTAGCTGCAACCTACTGTACAGCTGCACAATGCCATAGCCTTAACCCACAGCACTGGTCTGGGGATCGAACCAGCACCTCCACAGAGACAAGCCAGTTCATTAACCCACTATGCCACAGTGGGAACTCCTAGAACTGAGTTTAAATAGTTTTGAGAAAATTATCCAGGACAAGAAACACAGACTATACAGCATCATTATTAGTATCAGGCTGCCTTTCAACTACCCAGGCATAGTGTAGAGGTTCCAGAACTGCCCACAACACACTCATTTGCAAAAGATAAGACCGATATGTAAATGGACCAACTCAACACAGGAAATTTGGCCCCAGACTATATTTCTTGTGATGTCCTGTGATCTGACCAGGGCAAATCCAAAACCAGGGCACTATTGGAGGCCATATCCAAATAGTGGAAGACTAGTATCAAAATTAAGATTAACTTTCAAATATCTTTGATGAATACAGATGCAAAAATTCTCAACAAATTTCTAGCCAACCAAACCCAACAGCATATCGAAAGATCATACACTATGACCAGGTGGGATTCATCCCAGGTGCACAAGGATGGTTCAACACAGGGAAATCAATCAACGTCATAAACCACATTAACAAAAGAAAAGTCAAGAACCACATGATCATCTCAACAAATGCAGAAAAAGCATTTGACAAAGTCCAACATCCATTCTTGATAAAAACTCTTACCAAAGTGGGAATATAGGGAACATTCCTTAACATAATAAAAGTCATTTATGATGAACCCAGAGCAAATATCATACTCAATGAAGAAAAGCTGAAAGCCTTCCCACTAAAATCTGGAACAAGACAGGGATGCCCCCTCTCACCACTATTATTCAACATAGTATTGGAAGTCCTAGCTACAGCAATCAGACAAACAAAAGAAATAAAAGGCATCCAAATAGGAAGAGAAGAGGTAAAACTGTCACTGTATGCAGATGACATGATACTATATATAGAAAACCCAAGGACTCAATCCCAAAATTACTTGAACTGATCAACAAATTCAGCAAAGTAGCAGGATATAAGGTTAACCTTCAGAAATCAATCGCATTTCTGTATACTAACAATGAAATATTAGAAAAGGAATACCAAAATACTTTACCCTTTAAAATAGCACCCCAAAAAATCAAATACCTGGGAATAAACCTGACCAAGGAGGTGAAAGACTTATATGCAGAAAACTACAAAACATTAATCAAGGAGATCAAAGAAAATACAAAGAAATGGAAAGATATTCCATGCTCATGGACCGAAAAAATCAATATTGTAAAAGTGGCCATACTACCCAAAGCAGTCTACAAATTTAGTGCAGTCCCTATCAAATTACCCATGATATTCTTCACAGAACTAGAACAAACAATCCAGAAATTTATATGGAACAACAAAAGACCCAGAATCGCCAAAGCAATTCTAAAGAACAAAAATCAAGGAGGAGGCATAACTCTCCCAGACTTCAGGCAATATCACAGGGCCACAGGAATCAAGACAGCATGGTACTGGTACCAAAACAGACATATGGACCAACGGAACAGAACAGAGAACGCAGAAATAAACCCAGACACCTACGGTCAATTGATCTTTGACAAAGGAGGCAAGAACATAAAACGGGAAAAAGACAGTCTGTTCAGTAAGTATTGCTGGGAAACTTGGACAGCTGCATGCAAATCAATGAAACTAGAACACACTCTCACACCATGCACAAAAATAAACTCAAAATGGCTTAAAGACTTAAATATAAGACAAGACACCATTAAACTCCTGGAAGAAAACATTGGCAAAACATTCTCTGACATCAACCTTACAAATGTTTTCTCAGGTCAGTCTCCCAAAGCAACAGAAATAAAAGCAAATATAAACCAATGGGACCTAATCAAACTGACAAGCTTTTGCACAGCAAAGGAAACCAAAAAGAAAACTAAAAGACAACTTACAGAATGGGAGAAAATAGTGTCAAATGATCCAACTGACAAGGGCTTAAGCTCTAAAATATACAGACAACTTATGCAGCTCAACAGCAAATAACCAACAACCCCACTGAAAAATGGGCAAAGGACATGAATAGACATTTCTCCAAAGAAGATATGCAGATGGCCAACAAGCACATGAAAAAATGCTCAACATCACTGATCATTAGAGAAATGCAAATCAAAACTACCACAAGATACCACCTCACACCAGTCAGAACAGCCATCATTAACAAGTCCACAAACAACAAATGCTAGAGGGGGTGTGGAGAAAAGGGAACCCTCCTGCACTGCTGGTGGGAATGTAAGCTGGTACAACCACTATGGAAAACAGTATGGAGGTACCTTAGAAAACTATACATAGAACTACCGTATGACCCAGCAATCCCACTCTTGGGCATATATCTGGACAAAAATCTCCTTGAAAAAGACACTTGCAACACACATGTTCATTGCAGCACTATTCACAATAGCCAAAACATGGAAACAACCCAAATGTCCACTGACAGATGACTGGATTAGGAAATGTGTTATATATACACAATGGAATACTACTCAGCCACAACAAAAGAATAAAATAATGTCATCTGCAGCAACATGGATGGAATTAGAGACCCTCATACTGAGTGAAGTAAGTCAGAAGGAGAAAGACAAATACCATATGATATCACCAATATCTGGCATCTAATATACTGCACAAATGAACCTTTCTACAGAAAAGAATATCAAGGACTTGGAGAACAGACTTGTGGTTGCCAAGAGGGTGGGGGAGGGAGTGGGATGGTATGGGAGTCTGGGGTTAATAGTTGTAGACTGTTGCCTCTGGGGGGAAAAATTATTGTTATCCATTAAAAAAAATAAAAATAAATAAATAAATAACAGGGGAAAAAAGATTAACTTTCAGACTCTCAATTTAATATAACCAAGACTCGGTGGGATAAGTAAAAGGTAAGGGAGGAAGGCTTTGCTAGCAATTGATTGGTGGTGTATGCGTTGAAGAAAGTTCAGCAGTAGATAATTGGCGACAAACCTTACCAGTGGAATCTGGACTACAGGTTTATCATCTCAGGATTTAATAAAATGGCTTGAGAAAGAGAAGAGGATTGAGAAGAAAATGGCTAAAAACATAATGCTTTAGTTGTCACTAACCGTCCTAATGAAATTAAAAATGCTGGTGTAAAAGGAAGGATAAATGAGCAACCAGTTTTAAGGCTGGTATTTTAAGATAAAAACTGACCATACTGTAAACTAAATGCCCTATCCAGACCCTGGAAGGACATCCTATTAAATGATGATGTCCTGCAATTGTTGGTTAGCATTGGAAAATCAGAGGATATAATATAAAAAAAGCCGAGTCGTTTTTAGATAAATACAAGCAGTATCCTGAGGATTCTTTATAATTATAGATCCTCTGTCAAATAAATCAGAGGAAATAATTTAATTTTGGACACAGCATTGTTGACAGGATTAACTGTAATGAGCACTGATATGTAAACGTGTTGCAATATTTGGTATTCAAATCACATAGGACTTTAGTGGAAAATGTGATCTTAATCACTATTCCTCTACAGCAACAGTGTTCAAATTAAAAAGACAACTAACATTCCCAGTAGTAAAATTAGCAGGGATTGGGCAGACAAAAGACTAGTACTATGACAGCCCTATAAGAAGTATATGGCCTACTCCATGACATTTGGAGATCAGTATTGGTTAAAACATGTTTCTTAGTGGCTGGGTTATGGTTGGGTCTCCAGATAACATAGATTCCTGTATTTACTGAGAAATGTCCTCTAATGGCCCCTATACCTGGAAATACATGGTAAGGGACATTTTTATTGACAAAGATTGGAAATGGTGCTGAAATATTAAAATATGTTTCATTTGCCAGGCATTGATTTAATCTCTTACCCAAAGCTACATGACATAACAAAAAGTTTATTATAGGTTCCCTTAAGGAAATTTAAGAAAATGAAATATACCAATAATATTATCAAAATGAAAAGATAATTTGGGAAACTGATCTCAAACTTCCATCTTGATGGGATCCCTATGGAAACAATTTTGACTAGAGAAGGAAATAAATTTGTTTTCAGATACCAAACACACAATTAAATGCATCAATCAATAACTTTAATAAAGTATAAGTGACAGTAAATAAAAGGGCAAAATAAGATAGTGCAATTAGTTAAGAATTACCAAAACATCTGATGAGGGATTCTGGTTGCCTATTGAATCTTGTAGATCCTGGTGATTATAGGTACACAAGCTTATTTTTCTTCTATGCATAAAATATTAGAACATGTTTGTCACAGGAACTAAGAGGAATATATGATACAGAGATAATCACCCAGGTCATGGTGAGGCATCATGGGTAAAGTGATGGCAGCAGGTATGGACTCTTTCCAAAAAGGCACGAGTATCTGGGAAGCTGACTTTGTGTTTGCTTTTTCTTTCCTTGTTTTGCCAGCCACACTTGCAGCATATGGAAGTTCCTGGGCTAGGGACAGAATCCAAGATGCATCTGCCACATATGCCATAGCTGCAGCAATGTCAGATCTTTAACTCAATGCTCCAGACTGGCAATCAAACCAGCACCTCCAGAGAGACAAATCAGATCATTAACCCACTGCACCAGAGCAGAAACTACCGAATTTGCTTCTTCACCAATAGTTTTCTATGTTAAAGAAAAAAAATAAATACTAGAGGATTCTAGGAAGATGGAGAGGAAGCACCAGTAATCTATTTCCCCATCTATACAATAACTTCACTGCCAGAATCTGTCAGATATAACTTTGGGGGCAACTCTGGAGTCTTCTGAAAGCAACTCTGGAGTCTTCTGAAAGCTTGAAACTTCCAGGGGAAGGCCTGTATGTTAATTTGTGATTAATTTCCGCCAGTTTTAGGTCTTAGCACATTAGCAGCTGTTCACATGTACCTAAAGGAGCTTAGGCACAGCTTGTGAAAAGGATCTTTTCCTCCAAATATCAGGGATCTGTTCTCTAATGGCTGATTACTGATTCTAATGACAGAGATAAACAAAGAGGGCAAAGCCACTATTGTTGCATTTCCCCGCATCTGTTGTAAGCCCTTCCCCCTACTCTGGCTAAAGTGACTCTCTCTCAGGGAACTTAAAGAGCAGGTACCCTTTCCCCATCCCTTTAATATTTCTTTTTCCCCTGCTTAGGAGGTGGACATTAAAGACTAGAACATATAAAAGCAATTACATATTTGGGGGTAATTAGAAAGTAAGCATGTATGCCCAAGGAAAAGCACAGGCTCAAAAAAAAAATCTCAAAGACCTTACGATTATATCTCAAGCTGACCCTTGGGACAAAAACAGCCTTTGACAATCAAAAAAACAAAAACAAAAGCAAACAAAAACAAAAACAAAAACCCAACAAACCCTGGGGAACAAATATAATCTGATTACCAAAGTTGCCACATGATTACAGTCATATGTCCAGTTTTCACCCCCCCAAAAATCACATGATATACAAAGTAATATGAAAGGATGGCCCATTTGTAGGAAAAAATGAATCAACAGAAACTATCCCTGGAAAAAATTTGATGGCAAATATACTAGACAAAGACTTTAAAACAACTGTCTTAAAATGCTCAAAGAACTAAAGGAAGATGTAGAGAAAGATGAACAAAATAGAAATACCAATAAAGAAATATAAAACCTAAAATTAACACCTGCCCCCAAAATTCTCGAGCTGAAAAGCACAATAACTGAAATGAAAAAAATCACTAGATGGATTCAAAAACAGATTTGAGCAAGCAGAAAACGGAATCAGCACTCAAAGATAGGTCAATGGAAATTATTGAACTTGAGGAATAGCAAGAAAAACGTCTGAAGGAAAATGAAAAATAAGATTATCAGCAGATTTCTTACCAGAAACTTTGAAGGCCAGAAGTTAGTGGACACATATTTAAAGCGATAAAAAGAAAACAACTGTCAGCCAAAAATCTTATATCTGGCAAAACTGTTCTTTAAAAGTGAAGGAAAAATTGGGGGTGGATGGGATTAAGATGGCAGAGTAGGAGGACTGGAGCTCAACTCTCATAAAAGCAAAAAAATTACCACCAACTGCTGAACAACCTTCAACAAAATAGACTGGAAACTATCAAAAAAAAGATATCCAATTCCTGAAGACAAAGAGGAGGCCACATTGAGATAAAAGGAGGGGTGACTTGGCAATCAATCAACCCTGTATCCATGGAGTGGGTGGCCCACAGACTGGAAAGTAACTATATCACAGAAGCTCACCCAGAAGAGTGAGAGTTCTGAGCCCCACATCAGCTTCTAATGCCTAGGGATCTGGCATTGGGAGGAGCCACCCCTGGAGCACTTGGCATTGAGGGCCAGTAGGACTTATGCGCAGGAACTCCATGGGACTGGGGGAAACTGAGACTCTACTCTTGAAAGGTGCACATAGGCTTTCATGTGCACTGGGTACCAGGGCAAAGCAGAGACTCCATAGGCATCTGGGTCAGACCTGACTGTGGTTCTTGTGGGATCTCCTGGGAAAACAGCGGGGACTGCAGCTCATTGTGGGAGAAGGACTTGGAGGCAAAAGTCCTGGGAATAATCATCAGCATGATCTCCTCTAGAGGTGGCCATTTTGGAAAAATCTGGCACTACCCATCAGGGCTGCGATGCCCCAGGCCAAACAATAAACTGGGGGGGAAGAGAGCCCCACCCATCAGCAACAGGGGCCTAAGGATCCCCCAGGCTCACAACTATCTCTAATCACACCCAGAGCCAAACCCCACCCACCAGAGGGAGAAGAATCAGCTTCACCTACCATAGGCACCAGTCCTCCCATTAGGAAGCCTGCAGCAAGGCCCCATATCAACTTCAGCCACAAGGGAGGCAGACATCAGAAGCAAAAGAGACTATGACCTTATTGTCTGCAAAAAGGAGACCACACCAAAAATCTACACAAAGTGAAAAGGCAGAGAATTATGACTCAGATAAGGGAACAAGAAAAAAACGAACAAACAGAAAAACAGTTAAGTGACCTAGAGATTACAACCTCCATGAAAAAGACTTTAGACTAGTGATAATAAAGGTGATTCAAGATCTTGGAAATAAACTGGAGGCAAAGACTGATAAATTATAAGAAACAGCAAAGAAACAGAAGATTTAAGGGTTAAGCAAGCACAGATGGAAAAACACAATAACTGAAATTTAAAAATTCACTAGAAGGAACCAATGGCAGAATACAGGAGGTAGAAGAAATAAGTGAGGTGGAAGACAGACTGGTGGAAGTCACTGACATGAAACAGAAGAGAGAAAAAAGATTGAAAAGAAACAAAAATAGTCTAAGAGAACTCTGGGACAAGGTTAAATGCACCAATGATCTATATTATAGGGGTGCCAGAAGGTGGAGAGAGAGGGAAAGGGCCAGAGAAAATATATGAAGAGATAACAGCCAAAAACTTCCCTAACATGGGGAAGGAATCACTTTCTCAAATTCAGGAAGCACAAATACCAGGTAAAATAAACCCAAGGAGGAACACCCTAAGACACATATTAATCAAACTGACCAAAATTAAAGACAAAGACAAAATACTGAAACCAGCTAGGGAAAAGAGACAAATAGCATACAAGGGAACCCCAATAAGGTTATCAGTCGATTTTTTAGCAGTAACTCTGCAGTCCAGAAGGGAGTGGCACAAGATACTTAAAGTGATGCAAGGAAAAAAACTTCCAACCAAGATTACTCTACCCAGCAAGCCTCTTATTCAGATTTGAAGGAGAAATCAAAAGATTTGCCGATAAGCGAGAGCTAAGAGAATCCAGCTTTACAACAAATACTAAAGAAGCTGCTCTAGGTGGAAAAGAAAAAGCCACAATTAGAAACAAAAATATTACAAATGACAAGGTTCACCAGTAAAAGCAAACATATAGTAAAGGTAGAAAATCATTCACACACAAATATGCTACCAAAACATGGAAATCATGAGAAGAGAGGGGTATGAATGTGGGATACTGGAGATGTGCTTGCAATTAAGAGACCAAAAACTTAAAACAATCGTGTGTGTGTGTGTGTGTGTGTGTGTGTGCACACGCGTGTGCACGCGTATAGAGAGAGAGGGAGAGGGACAGAGAGATACTCCCATATCAAAACTTCACTGTAACTACAAACGACAAATCTAAAATAGATATACACACACAAATAAGAAAAAGCAATCCAAACACAACACTAAAGATAGTCATCAAAGCACAGGAGGGAGTTCCTGTCCTAGCTCAGCAGAAACAAATCTGACTAGTAGCCATGAGGAGGCAGGTTCGATCCCTGGCCTCGCTCAGTGGGTGAAGGAACTGGCATTGCTGTGAGCTGTGGTGTAGGTCACAGATGCAGCTCTGATCTGGTGTTGCTGTGGCTGTGGTGTAGGGCAGTGGCTACAGCTCCAATTTGATCCCTAGCCTGGGAACTTTCATACGCCTTGGGTGTGGCTCTAAAAAGCAAAAAAAAACAAAAAACAAAAAAAAAACACCCACGAGAAGAAGGGAAGTAAAAAGACCAACAAAACAAATCCAAAATGATTAATAAAATGGCAATAAGAACATACATATCAGTAATTATCTTAAATGTAAATTGACTAAATGTCCCAAACAAAAGACACAGACTGGCTGAATGGATACAAAAATAAGACCCATATACACGCTGCCTTCAAGAGACCCACTTCAGTTCTAGGGACACATACAAGTTAAAAATGAGAGGGTGGAAAAAATATTCCATTCAAATGGTAATCAAAAGAAGCTGGAGGAGTTCCTGTAGTGGCACAGCAGTTAACAAATCTGACTAGGAACCATGAGGTTGTGCATTCAATTCCTGGCCTTGTTCAGTGGGTTAACGATCTGGCATTGCCATGAGCTGTGGTGTAGGTTGCAGATGTGGCTTGGATCTGGTGTTGCTGTGGTGTAGGCCAGCAGATGTAGCTCCAATTGGACCCCTAGCCTGGGAACCTCCATATGCCATACGTGCGGCACTAAAAAGCAAAAAAAAAAAAAAAAAAAAAAAAAAAAAAAAAAAAAAAAAAAAAAAAAAAAAAAAA
>PVHT021183666.1:28159906-28313354 GCA_004024745.2 Catagonus wagneri
TATAAGACCTAAAACTATGATACTCTTACATGAAAACATAAGGCAAAAGCTTCACAAGATTACTTTGGCAATGATTTCTTGGATAGAACATGAAAATGAACAAAAGAAAAAACAGACGAATGGACATCATGAAAATTTTTAAATTTTGGGGGCGGGCATAGTTTCTATTGCAGCTCAGCAGGTTAAGAACCCAGCTAGTATCCATGAGGATGTAGGTTTGATTGCTGGCCTCGCTCTGTGGGTTAAAGGATCCGGCATCGCCATGAGCTACAGGATAGTTTGCAAATGCAGCTCAGATCTGGCATTGCAGCAGCTGCAGCTCCAATTCAACCACTAGCCTGGGAACTTCCATATGCCACAGGTGTGGCCATAAAAGATAAATAAATAAAATAATCCCCCTCCCCCTTTTTTTTGTTTTTGCTTTTTAGGGCCATACCTGTGGCATATGGAAGTTCCCATACTAGGGGTGAAATTGGAGCCACAGTCATAGCCAAAACCAGATACAAGCCACATCTGTGACCTATGCCACAGCTTTCAGGAATGCTGACCTTTAACCCACTGATTGAGGCCAGGGATCAAACCTGCATCCTCAAGGATACTAATTGGGTTCTTAACCCACTAAGCCACAATGGGAACTCCTTAAATTTTGTATATTAAAAGATACTATAAAAAGAATAATAAAAGAACCTATGGAATGGAAGAAAATATTTGTAAATTATCTGAGGAGAGAATATCCAGAATACGGAACACTTAAAACTCAACAACTACAAAAAAACAAACAACTCAACTCAAAAATGGGCAAAATAGGGAGCTCCCATTGTGGTATAGCAGAAACATATTCATGAGGATCATGGAAAGAATCTATGAGGTTACAGATTTGATCCCTGGCCCCGCTTAATCAGTCAAGGATCCGGCATTGCCATGAGTTGTGGTGTGGGTCACAGATGCGGCTTGGATCTGACATTGCTATGGCTGTAGTGTAGGCCAGCAGCTATAGCTCCAATTCGACCCCTAGCCCGGGGACTTCCATATGCCTCCAGTGTGGCCCTTAAAAAAAAAATGGTCAAAATAGATTTCCTTGGTGGAAAGTTAAGGAACCAGCATTGTCACTGCTATAGCCCTGCTTACTACTGTGGCACAGGTTCAGTCCCTGGACTGGGAACATCTACAGGCCATGGGCTTGTCCATTAAAAAAAAAAAAAAAGGAAATGGGCAAAATATTTAAATAGATATTTCTCCAAAGAAAGATATACAGATGGCCTATAAGCATGTGACAAAATGCTAGACATCACTAATCAAGGAACGCAAATCAAAACTACAATGACATACCACCTTATAGCCATTAGAAGGGCTATTATCAGAGTTCCTATAATGGCACAGCAAAAACAAATCTAACTAGGAACCATGAGGCTGCAGGTTCGATCCCTGGCCTCACTCAGTGGGTTAAGGATCTGGCGTTGCCCTGAGCTGTGGTGTAGGTCTCAGACGTGGCTTGGATCTGGCATTGTTGTGGCTGTGGCGGTGGCATAGGCCGGCAGCTGTAGCTCCGATTAGACCCCTAGCCTGGGAATCTCTATATGCCACAAGAGCAGCCCTAAAAAAAAAAAAGAAAGAAAGAATGGCTACTATCAAAAAGAAAATAACGTGTGTTGGTGAGGATGTGAACAAACTGGAACCCCTGTACACCACTGGTAGGTAGGAATGTAAAATGATATAGCAACTTGAGGAATGCTGGTTCCTCAAAAAGGTATAAGCAGAATTACTATATGATACAGCTGTTTCACTTTAGGGTATATACCCCAAAGAACTGAAAGCAGGTTCTCAAGGAGATTTCTATACAACCACGTTCACAGGCAGCATTATTCACAATAGCTAAAGCATGGAAGTAGCCAGAATCTACGACAGATAAATGGATAAGCAACATGTGATATATTTACATACAGTGGAATATTATTTGGCCTTAAAACGTAAGGAAACTCTGACATATGCTATAACATGAATGAACTTTCATGTTAAGTGAAATAAACCAGTCACAAAAAGACAAATACTATATGATCCCATTTTTATGAGATACTTAGAGTAGTCAAAATCATAGAAACAGGAAGCAGAATGGTGGTTGCCAGGGCCTAGGGGAGAGGAGGTAATTGGGAGGGGGACTGTTTTATAGATATACAGTTTCAGTTTTACTTTATGAAAAGAGTTATAGGATAGATAGTTGGTGGTGGTTACACAAGATTATGAATGGTTTTAATACCATACACTTAAAATGATTAATATAAGTTTTATGTTGTGTGTATGTTTTTGGCTGTGCCCCTGGCATGTGGAAGTTCCCAGGTCAGAGACCGAACCAACACAACAGCTGCAACTTGAGCCACAGCAGTGACAACGCCAGGTCCTTAACCCACTGTGCCACCAGGGAACTCTCATGTTTATTTTATCACAACAAAAATAGGAAAAAAAATAAATACATAAGTTATTTAAGGTAAACGTGAAATAGAAACCATAACAGAACAAGGTTATCAGCACTGCATATTATATAACTCTTGATTTGTATACTGCACCAGGACTAGAAGACCGGGAGCAAGTATGCAGATCCTGAAGGCTATGTGACAACAACTGTATTAAAAACCGTTGCGAAACAAAGGCAGTGGCTCTCCTGTGCTTGGGTAGTTTGCCTTCATCCTTTAAAACCAAGTGTCTCTCAAGTAGTGATAGAACCTGGAAGCCATACCTGAGCACTTGCAATACCTCTGAACAAAATGCCAATATTCCATACTGTGTTTTCTGTCCAGTGTCCTTTCATTAAGCTAGATAAACTTAATACTACATTAAAGCCTATGTACTATTAGTTTGATAGTCTGAGCTCCATATCACTATTGGTACTTGCGTATTTATTTTATTACTTGTAATTGTAGTAAAATTTGCCATTTAAACCATTTTAAGCATACAGTTCAATGGCATTACATACATGAACGATGTTGTACCACTATTACCACCATCCTCTCCAGAGCATTTTCACGTTCCCAAGCTAAACTCTATACTTACTAAAGTGGTTATGCACTTTTATGATCAGAGAATAACATAAGTTATTTTTTAAACTAAAAGTCATGAAGAGAATAAAACTAAACCATAATTACTTTTTTATTACATTGTGTGCCTTTTTAGTCTCTGCCCTAATTCTTACAGATTTTTGTAGGGTTGTTATCATAAATACACGCTCAGTAGACTTGTGGCTTTTGTAGATTTAAAATTCCAGTTTCAAATATCTAAAAATTATTTCTAAGCTCTATAACTTCTACTAATATGTACCCTTGGCTCAAGTACAACGGAGAATCATGTGTACTATTCAGGAGATGTCTACAAAGTCAGACACTTCATTTATAAATATAACTTCTAGTATTCTGCATCAGTTTCATGTTTCTTTTAATAAATCTTCTGATAAAGAATCAGTTCTAGGTATCATTCTAAGCATTCTACATGCGCTAAATCATTTACTCTTCATAACAGCCCTTTAAAGTGGGTTCTAGGAGTTCCCTTTGTGGCTCAGTGGTTAACGAATCCGACTAAGAACCATGAGGTTGCGGGTTCGATCCCTGGCCTCGCTCAGTGGGTTAAGGATCTGGCGTTGCTGTGAGCTGTGGTGTAGTTTGCAGACGCGGCTCGGATCCCGCGTTGCTGTGGATGTGGCAAAGGCCGGCAGCTACAGCTCTGATTAGACCCCTAGCCTGGGAACCTCCATATGCCGCAGGTGCGGCTCTAGATAAAAGGCAAAAAGACAAAAAATAAAATAAAATAAAGTGGGTTCTATTACAATTCTCATTTTAAATATGAGGAAACTGAACTTTTGATATTTTAAATAACCTCCCAGCATCATACCACTAATAAATGGTGAAGCTATGTTTGAAAAAAGCTGGGCAATCTGGTTCCAAAGTCCATGCTCCTAATCACTATGCTATATTGCCCTCAAACACATTTGAGTTCCTCTGAATAAGTACATTTTCCTATTTGAAAAGTACCCCTGCCAAAGAAAGCTATGCATTATATAAGTTTGAATTACAGGATTTTTCAGAGTGCTATCTCACAAAAATGCAAGGATCAAGCTACATACTTTTTGCCTATAAAATTTGTTGTTGTTGTTGTTTTTTGTCTTTTTGTCCTTTTATGGCCACACCCACTGCATATGGAGGTTCCCAGGCTGGGGGTCTAATTGGAGTTGTAGCTACCAGCCTATGCCAGAGCTACAGCAACACCAGATCCGAGCCGCATCTACGACCTACACCACAGCTCACGGCAACGCCAGATCATTAACCCACTGAGCAAGGCCAGGGATCAAACCCGCAACCTCATGGTTCCTAGTCAGATTTGTTTCCGCTGCACCACGACGGGAGCTCCTATAAAATTTGTTCTTAAGATTGATTATTAAGGCATTAAGAAAGTGAACAAGTACCTTCCAATAACTTGTTTATGGATATTTTTCCACTGGTCCTTGTCTGAATCAGTTCCTAACTTAGGGTCAAGAGTCTTCAGAGCAACACCAGCAACATTTACTCCACTCCATAAAGGCACTAAAAGAAACAAATCTCAAAATGAACTCTTCTTCCCAGTATTACATCAGTTGTTCAAGGTCAGAGGGTTTTTTTGAATATAATTACGTTACTACCTTAAACCATATATAAAAATAAACTTCAAATAGACAAAAGAGGGAAACGTAAAAAATAAAATTATAAAGTATTAGAATATATACAGTAAATTTATTTATAATTGTGTGGTAAGGAGGCATTTTAAAGCAAGTACAGAGAGCCTACAAAGAAAATAATCTATAAGGAGTTCCCGTGTGGCTCAGTGGTTAATGAATCCGACTAGGAACCATGAGATTGCGGGTTCGATCCCTGGCCTTGCTCAGTGGGTTAAGGATCCAGCGTTGCCGTGAGCTGTGGTGTAGGTTGCAGACACAGCTCAGATCCCGCATTGCTGTGGCTGTGCTGTGGCTGTGGCGAAGGCCGGCTGCTACAGCTCCTGTTAGACCCCTAGCCTGGGAACCTAGAGCGGGTGCGGCTCTAGATGAGGCAAAAAGACAAAAAAAAAAAGAAAGAAAGAAAACAATCTATAAGAAATGATACATTATCACAAGCAAAGAGGAAAAAGAGCAATAAATTAATACCATACTATTAAACTATACACGGTTAAAAATAAAATCATAGCAGGTTCCTGCTGTGGTGCAGTGAGTTAAGGACCCAACATTGCCATAGCTGTGGCAAAGATTGTAGCTACAGCTCAGATTTGATACCTGACCTATTTTTGCAGCCAAAAATGAATTAAAAAATAAAAATAAAATCATGGAATATTAAATGGGAGAAATTAGAACATATCTGGGAAAACTATTTTTTTTTTTTTTGTCTTTTTGCCTTTTCTAGGGCCACACCCACGGCATATGGAGATTCCCTGGCTAGGGGTCTAATGGGAGCTGTAGCCGCTGGCCTACACCACAGCCACAGCAACGTGGTATCTGAGCCATGTCTGCAACCTACACCACAGCTCACAACAACGCCGGATCCTTTACCCAATGAGCGAGGCCAGGGATCGAACTCGCAACCTCATGATTCCTAGTCGGATTCGTTAACCACTGAGCCACGACAGGAACTCCTGGGAAAATTATTTTTAATGATTTTCAGGAGGAAGAGCTGAGTGAGACGATAACATAAACCAACAGGGTCAAAAGTATTTATTACTTTGACCCTTGAACTATAAAGGAAAGAGAAGGCCTCATTAAATGTTTTCAATAAACAAATGAATGACTGAATGACCAAATGGTGCCTATTTTTTTTTTTCTTTTCTTTTTAGGGCCATACTCACTGCATATGGAGGTTCCCAGGCTAGGGGTCTAATCGGAGCTGTTGCTGCCGGCCTATGCCAGAGCCACAGCAACACCAGACCCAAGCCATGTCTGTGACCTACACCACAGCTCATGGCAACACCGGATCCTTAATCCACTGAGCAAGGCCAGGGATCAAACCTGCAATGTGGTGCCTATTTTTAATGGGTCTGCTAGCATTATGGAAAGATCTACAGATATGACATAATTAGGAAACACTGTAAGTATTAAGTTCTAATTGTGCAGCAGAGATTAAATATTTAAGTTAAGAAAAGAAAATGGGAGTTCCCGTTGTGGTTCAGCGATAACAAATCCAACTAGTATCCATGAGGATGCAGTTTGATCCCTGGCCCCACTCAGTCATTTAAGGACTTGCCATGAGCTGTGGTAAGGTCACAGATGTGGCTTGGATCTGGTGTTGCTGTCGCTGTGATGTACACCGCAGTTGCAGCTCCAATGCAGTCCCTGGCCTGGGAACATCCGTATGCTGCGAGTGTGGCCCTAAAGAAAAGAAAATGGTTGCTATGACCTAAGTAACAGTTGTTTTAATCACATATGAAACAATTTTATTTCTACGAAAATCAGGGGGAAACAAATGTAGAGAGTCAGAATGGAGATTAATGCTTCCCCGGGACTGGTGGAGAAGGGGGGCAATGAGTGCAGGAGGTAATGAAAAATTTCTACAATTAGATTATGGTGATAGTTACACAACTCTGTGAATAAAAAGCCAGTAAATTATATACTTTAAAAGGGTAAAAAAATTTTTTGTCTTTTTAGGGCCACACCTGCAGAATATGGAAGTTTCCAGGCTAGGAGTCAAATTAGAGCTGCAGCTGCCAGCCTATGCCACAGTCACAGCAACATCAGATCTGAGATGCATCTGTAACATACACTGCAGCTCACGGCAAAGCCAGATCATTTAACCCACTCAGCAAGGCCAGCAACTGAACCTGCATCCTCATGGATACTAGCTGTATTCTGAACCCACTGAGCCACAACAGGAACTCCTTAAATGACTGGGTGAATTTTATGGGATGTGTATTATATATTAATAACTCTGTTTTAAAAATCACAATGAAAGTGCTCCAGGTAAGAGAAATACTCATCTACTTCTAAAATGGCTATATGCTCTATGCACTATTTTATGAGAGGTAGCTAAATCAATGACACAAAAGACTGAAAGTAAAGAAATAGAAAAAGATAGCTATACTAGGGAAATACCAAGAAAGCTGTGCAGATATATTAATATCAGGAAAAAAATACCTTCTTAAAAAACTTTTATGGCCACACCCATAACACGTGGAAGTTCTCAGGCCAGGGACTAAATCTAAGCCTGAGCTGCAACCTACACCACAACTAAGGCAACAACACCAGATCCTTCAACTCACTGTCCCACGTGGGATGGAACCTGCACCTCAAAAGCAACCCAAGCCACTTCAGTTGGATTCTTAACCCACTGTGCCACAGCAGGAACTCCAGAAAAAAAAATACTTAAAATAAGCATTATTAAAGATAAGAATTGTGATCAGGCTTGTCTCTGCAGCGCTGCTGGATCGATCCCCAACCTATTGCAGGAGGGTTAAACATAAACTCATTATCATTATATAATCACAATTCTTATCCTTTTCTTTTCGATTTTTGCCACAGCAGCAGCATATTGAAGTTCCCAGGTCAGGGGTTGAATCTGAGCTGCATCTATGGTCTACCATTAATCTATATGCTGATAATGAGTTTATACTTACCACTAGAATCACCATGTTCTCCAATAATCCAACCATGACAGCTTGTGGGATGTACACCCAATTTCTCTCCAATTAGGTAACGGAAACGGGCAGAGTCTAGATTACAACCACTTCCAATTACACGAGTTGCAGGTAAGCCACTTAACTTCCAGACAACGTAGGTCAAAATATCCACTAGGAAGAAAAAATTCTTTTTAGAAAAAGATTCATAGTAACTTCCTTTTACAACTTGATTTTCTGGATAGATAATGATCTTAGAGTCAACTACAGATTCATTACAGAGTTCAAAATGAAGCAAATCAACAAAGCAACGTGGATAATCTCTCAGATGGGGTTTTTTTTTTTTTACAGTCACAGCATATGTAAGTTCCCAGGCTAGGGGTAGAATCAGAGCTGCAGCTGCCAGCCTACACCACAGCCATAGCAACACCAGATCAGAGCCGCATCTGTAACCTATAGCATAGCTCCACAGCAACGCTGGATCCTTAACCCACTGAGCAAGGCCAGGGATTGAACCCACATCCTCAGGGATACTAGTCAAGTTCGTTACCGCTGAAACACAATTGGAACTCCTCAGACTGGGGTTTTTTTTTTTAATTTTTTTTAAGATTTTCATTTCTTCTATTATAGTTGGTTTACAACGTTATGTCAGTTTCTGCTGTAGAGCAAAGTGACTCACTCATACATATACATTCTTTTTCTCACATTATCCTCCACCATGTTCCATCAGATGGTTTTTTAAAGATTAAAATATTCACTATCAGAATTTGAAAACAAAAAATTCTTTCTTGAAATAACATAAGAGCCTATCTGTATATTTTTTCAACAAAAAATTATGAGGCATGAAACAAAATAAGGAAACATGGATTATACAAAGGAAAACAGCAATCAATAGAAACTGTCCCCGAAGAAGACCAGACATTGAACAACTCACCTGTCTTCAAGTCCACTGATTATTTCTTTTGCCTCCTCTATCTGCTTTGAGCCCCTCTAGTTAATTTTCACTTCCACTAAATTTTAACTTCAGAATTTTCACTCAGTTTTTAAAAAATAATTTATATCAATTTATTAATATTCACTATTTAGTGAGACTGATGTCTCATATTTCCTTTAGTTCTTCAAGCATGGTTTGCTTTAGTTCTTTAAACATAGTTAAAATTGCCAGTTTAAAGTATTTGTCAGATAAAATCTTTATTCAAATACTCTGGCAAGAGCTTCTAGCATGATGTTGAACAGAAGTGAAAACTTTCTTTGTCTTATGGGAGAAACCATTCAGTCTTTTACCACTGAGTGTGATGCTACTAGCTGTGGGTTCTTCATAAATATCTTTTATGAGGTTGAAGAAATTTCATTCTATTCATAGTTCTTTTGAGGTAAAAGTATAAATTGCCAAAATTCATAAAATTAGTAGATGACAGAACCAGGATGTAAACCCAAGAGTCTGCCTACAGATCCATGCTGTTAATACCTACTCATACATATGATTTTACATATTTCAGGACTCATTTCCCAGCATCAACTAATGGAGTAAGCCATTACTGGACAGCACAAAAAAACACTACCAAATGGAACAAAAAACAGCTGCAGTCACATTCAAGGAAATCTTGGTCTCCTATACAGCCATTAAGTTTGTATTATACATGGATTATATTCAAGTTCATTCTTACTCATGGATTCTGATATTTTGTGACTTAACTGCCTCCTGCCTCCAATGCCCTTCTAGTCATAGTTTAACAAGAGATTCTTTTTGAAAATCATAATTGGGTTTGGAATTTTGTTGAATGCTTCTTCTGCATCTATTGGCCCTTTCATACTTTTATAATATTCTTCTTTGCCTCTAACAATAATTTTTGTGTTAAAGTCTATTTTCTGTGATATCACCATAGCCATTCTAGCTCTCTTTTGGTTCCTGTTTGTATGAAACATCTTTTTCCAGTCTTTCACTTTCACCTTATTCATGTCTTTAAACCTAAAATGAGTCACTTACAATAATGCAAGAAAAAAGAAATAAAAAGCAAACAAATTGTGGAGTTCCCTGGTGGCCTAGTGGGTTAAGGATCCAGCACTGTCACTGCTGTGACTTGGGTCACTGATATGGCATGGGTTTTATCTCTGGCCCAAAAACTTTCACATGCCATGGGCCCAGCCAGAAATAAAAATGGCAACCAAATTGGAAAGGAAGAAGTAAAACTATTTCTATTTGCAGATGACATAATCCTATAAATATAGAAGTCCTAACGAATCCACAAACACACATACAAAAAACCTGTCAGAGCTAATAAATGAATTCAGTAAAGTTGCAGAATATAAGATCAACACTCAATTATCGGTTGTATTTCTATATATTAGCAATAAAAAATTAATAAAAGAAAATAAAACAATTTACACTAGAAGTAAAAATAATAAAATAATTAGGATTAAATTTAATGAATAAATTTCCCATTTTAGATCAGTGGTAATGAACCCAACTAGTATACATGAGGATGAGGTTTCAATCCCTGGCCCCACTCAGTGGATTAAGGATCCAGTGTTGCCATGAGCTGTGGTGTAAGTTGCAGACATTTCTCGGATCTAGTGGTATAGGCTGCAGCTGCAGCCTCGATTTGACCCTAGCCTGAGAACTTCCATATGCAGTGCAGCCCTCTAAAAAAAAAAAAAAGAAAAATTTAATGAAGGAAGTTTAAGATTTATATGCTGAAAACTACAAAAAATTGCTGAAATAATTAAAGAAGGCATAAATAAATGGATACACATCCCATTTCATGGATTGGAAAAATTACTATTTTCTTTTTTCTTTTTCCAGGCTGCATCCAAGGCATATGGAAGTCCCGGGGTAGGGGGCGAACTGAATCAAAGCTGCAGCTGCCAGCCTACACCACAGCCACAGCAATAGCAGATCCTAGCCATGTCTGCAACCTACACCACAGCTCACAGCAACATCAGATCCTTAACCCACTAAGTAAGGCCAAGGATCAAACCTGCATCCTCATGGATACTAGTTGGGTTCTTTACCCACTGAGAATGGGAATTCCTGGAAAAGTTTTTATTGTTAAAGTAGCAATACCCCCCAAATCAATTTACAGTTTCAGCTTAAAACCTATCAAAATTCCAATGGCCTTTTATGTAGAAATGAAATAATCAATCCTAAAATGCATATGAAATCACAAGGTGCCCCGAAAAGTAAAAACAATCCTGAAAAAGAAGCACAAAGCTAAAGGACTCATACTTCTTGATTTCAAAACTTACTACAGAGCTACAGTAATCAAAACAGTATGATATGATACAGGCATAAGGATGTGCATGTCAATCAATCAAATAGAATTGAGAATCCAGAAATAAACCCACTTACCTATGGCCAAGTTGATTCTAACAAGGTGCTAAGATAATTCAATGGGGAAAAAAAAGTCTTTTCAACAAATATTTGGGGACAACTGGATTCAGATCCAAAAGAATGAATCTTGAGCCTTACCTCACAAAGTTAATGTAAAATGGATGGATGACTTGAATAAGAGCTAAAAATATAGAGTAAATCTTTGTGATTCTGGATTTGGTGATGATTTTTTAGATAAGACATTAAAAGGAAAAATAATTAAACTAGATTTCATCAAATATTTTCAGAGTTCCCTGGTGGCTCAGCAGGTTGGGGATCCAGCATCATCACTGCTATGGCTCAGGCTGCTCTGTGGCAAGGTTTCAATCCCTAGCCCAGGAAACTCTGCATATAGACAGATGCATAGTTTTGTGCATCTATCTATATTTTGGGGTGCAGCCAAAAAATTAAGTAAATGAAGAACTCAAATAGACATGTCCTCAAAGAAAATACACAAATGGCCAACAAAGCACTGAAAAAATGCTTAGTGTCATTAGACACTTGGGATGCAAATCAAAACCACAATGGAAAAAACGGACACAATGAGATACCACTTCACATCCACAAGGATAGTTAATAGAGAAAACAAGAGAAAATTAACAAGTGTTGATGGGGATATGAAGAACTGGAACATTTATACATTGATAATGTAAAATAGTACCACCACTCTGGAAAACCGTTTGGCAAGTTACTCACTAAGCGAACATAGAATTATCATATGATCCAATATTTCTACTCCTCTGTATATACCCCAAAGAGTTAAAAACAGGTGTTCAAACAGAAATTTGTTCACGCATAGTAGCACTATTAACAATAGCGCAAGGAGTTCCCGTTGTGGCACAGTGGAAATGAATCTGACAAGTATCCATGAGGACTTGGGTTCGATCCCTGGCCTCGCTCAGTGGGTTAAGTATCTGGCGTTGCTGTAAGCTGTGGTGTAGGTTGCTGACAAGGCTCAGATCTGGTGTTGCTGTGGTTGTGGCGAAGGTCAGCAGTTAGCTCTAATTTCCCTGCTAGCCTAGGAACTTCCATATGCCACGGGTATGGTCCTAAAAAGCTAAAAATAAAAACTAAATGATACAAACAAATGTCCATCAATTGATGAATGGATAAATACATTGTGGTATATTTATACAGTGAAATGTTATTCAGTCATAAAAAAGAATGAAGTACTGACACATGCTAAGACATGGATGAACTCTAAAAACATTAATAAGTGAAAGAAGCCAGGGACAAAAGGACAAATATTGTATAATCCCATTTATATTAAATATTCAGAATAGGCAAATCCATAGACACAGAAAACTAATTAGTAGTTTCCAGCAGATGGTTAGAGGGGAAAATGGGAAGGGATTGCTTAATGAGTACAGGATTTTCATTTTAGGTGATTAAAAGTCTGGGCCTAGACAGTTGTAGCAGTTGCACAAAATAAAATGAACTTAATGCTACTGAATAATATACTTTAAAATAGTAAATTTACGTTATATGTATTTTGCCACAATAAAAAAAATAGACTTTAACTGAAAAATTATTATTGGAGACAAAGAAAAACACTACATAATTATAAAAGGGTCAATAGTCACAGGAGAAAAAAGCATTTGACAAAATTCAATACGTATTCATGATTTTATTTAATTATTTTGGCCATGCCCACAGTATGCAGAAGTTACCCGGCCAGGGATCAAACCCATACCATATCAGTGACCTGAGCCACAGCAGTGACAATGCCAGGTCCTTAACCTTCTAGGCTACCAGAGAACTCCTCATTCATGATTTTTTAAAAAGCTTTCTGCAATTATGAAGAAACAGGTATTTCATGAAAAACCTATATTAAATGTTATAGTCAATGATAAAAGACTGAATACACTCCCCTTAAGATAAGGAACTAGGCAAACATGTCCACTCTCAACACTTGTGTAAATGTGTCATGGACACATACCACTAATACCAGAAGCTATTGATATAAATATTGTTTATTGAAGAAAATCTTAGAAGTAAGGAACCACACTCTGTACACTGAATTCTCATTATTCCACATTATAGGTTAGGTACAGATCTCCTGTATACAAAATGACCACAGGAAGAGGAGCCTTCCTTGGCTGGCAAGCTGGATATTCTCTTGAAATTCCTCCAAGAGCAAAAGGGAGCCCTGAGATCATGCTATGTTACAAATCTATACCTTGACTTTGGAGAGGGAAAGGAAACCCCTAACTTCCTTAGTAACAACTATTTATCAAGGGATAGCTGGGTTCAGTAACAATGGTAAACAGTGTGCATTTCCAGAGCCAAGGTCTAGGTAACAAAGGCCCTGAAAAGAAACTTGCAAGCCAGGAATGCTGATAATAGTTTAAGGCCTTGCTGTCTCTCCACGGGCTGACTCAGCTCTCTTGTTAAACTACCAAAAGGAAGGAGGAAATGGCCTCCTAGAGTCATATAGATTGCCTCTCCTCACTACCTGTATTCATCACTGTACTGGAAGTCCTAACCAGTGAATTGGGGCAAGAAAATAAGAAGAACTTCAAATTGGAAAGGAAAAATTAAGACCAGTAAAATTATATTTGAAAATGACAGGATAAAATACAGGGAATACCCTCAGAATATAAAGAGAATTACTAGAATTAATAAGTGAATTTAGCAATCTTTCAAGATACAAGGTCAATACATTAAAAACAATAGTATATCTATATCTAGCAATTAAACAATTAGAAAAAGAAATGTAAAGAACAACTTTTATGACAGCATCAAAAATATGAAATATTTAGGGATAATTTAACTAGAATTATATAAGATCTGTACCCTGAAAACTACAAAACATTGACAAAAGAAAATAAAGAAGGCTTAAATAAATGAAAAGATATGCCATATTCCTGGATAGAAGATTCTAATCTCTCCAAATTTATCTATAGATCTCAAACAATTCCAATTAACATTCCAGCATATGTTTGTACAGAGACTGATAAGCTAATAAGAAAATTCTGGTACCACCCATCAGGGCTGAAAAACCCCAGGCCAAACAACAAACAGCCCCACCCATCAACATACAGGCTACCTAAAGTCCTCCTAGGCACACAACTGCCTCTAATCACACCCAGAGGCAAAGCCCCACCTACCAGAGCGACAAGTGACTCCATCTACCAGTGGGCAGACACCAGTCCCTCCCATCAGGAAGCCTGTAACAAGCCCCTGTATCAACTCCTCCCACAAGGGGGCAGACACCAGAAGCGAGAGAGGCTAGTACCCTCTAGCCTGCAAAGAGACCAGATGAAAAGGCAGAGGAATATAAGCCAGATGAGGGAACAAGACAAAACCCCAGAAACACAGCTAAGTGAACTGAAGATTAGCCACCTCCACGAAAAAGACTTTAGAACAATGACAGTAAAGATGATCCTGGAAAAAATCGGAAGCAAGGACTGATAAATTAGAAGAAACGTTGAACAAAGAAAAAGAAGATTTAAAGCTTAAACAAGCAGAGTTCCAAAATTCAAAAACCTAAATAACAGGACAAAACTGGAAAATTGACAAATATGTTGAAATTAAACAACATAATCCTAAACAACCAAAGAGTCAAAGAAGAAATTAAAAGGGAAATTTTAAAATATCTTCAGGGAGTTCCTGCCATGGCTTGGTGGAAACAAATCTGACTAGTATCCATGAGGATACAGGTTCAATCCCTGGCCTCGCTCAGTGGGTTATTTTCCAGCCTTGCCATGAGCTGTAGTGTAGGTGGCAGATGTGGTTCAGATCTGGTGTTGCTGTGGTGTAGGCCAGCGGCTACAGTTCCGATTCAGCCCCCAGCCTGGGAATCTCCACATGCCACGGGTGCAGCCCTAAAAAGACAAAAAAAAAATTTAATTTAAAAAAAATTAAAAAAAATAAAAATACCTTCAAAAAAATGAAAATGGGAAAACAACATATCAAAACTTATGGGATGAAGCAAAAGCTGTTCAAAGAGGGACATTTACATAGCATTAAATGACTACATTAAGAAAAAAGAGGAGGTCCCCCAGTGGCTAGGCAGGCTAAGGATCCAGCAGTTGTCACTGCTATAGTGTGGGTTTGATCCCTGGCCCTGGAACTTCTACATGCCCCAGTGCAGTCAAGAACAAAAAAAGCAAGAAAGAAAAAAGAGCACAACACTGTAAATCGACTGTACTCTAATAAAAAAATCAAAAAAAAAAAAAAAACCCTCAAATAAACAACCTCAAGGAACCAGTAACAGAAGAACAAAGTCCATGCAGTTCTCTTGTGGCACAGCAGGTTAAGGATCTGGCATTGCCAGTGCAGTGACCTGGGTCATTGCTGTGGTGCAGGTTCGATCCCTGGCCTGAGATCTTCCACGTGTTATGGGCATGGACAAACAAAACAAAACTAAGTCCAAAATTAGCAGAAGGAAGAAAATAACAAAGATAAGAGTGGAAATAAATAGAGACTAAAAATGCAATAGAAAAGATCAACAAAACTAAGAGCTGGTTTTTTTAAAAAATGTAATTGACAAACCTTTAACTACACTAAGGAAAAAAAAAAGGAAGACTCACACAAATGAAATCAGTAATGAAAGAAGAGGAGTTTCCACTGTGGTGCAGTGGATTAAAGATCCAGCGTTGTCACTAAAGTGGCTCAGGTCGCTGTTGTGGTGAGCATTTGGAAAAAAAAAAAAAAGGGAAACGAAAGAAGAGAGCTTACATCTGATACCACAAAAAATAAAAAGGATCATAAGAGATTACTATGAACAATTATATGCCAACAGATTGGATAATCTAGAAGAAATGGATAAACTCCTAAAAACATAATCTTACCAACACTAAATAATGAAGAAACAGAACAAATGAACATACCGATAATGAGTAAAGAGATTGAATCAGTAATCAAAACTCTCCCAACAAATAAAAGTGTAGGACCAGATGGTTGCTGTGGTGAATTATACCAAACATTTAAAGAATTAGCACCAATCTTTTTCAAACTCTTCCCGAAAAATCAAGAGTAGGGAACACTCCCAAACTCATGAGACCAACATTACTCTACTACCAAAGCCAGATAAGGTGCTATAGGAAAATTACAGGCCAATTGCCATGAGGAATAGAGATGCAAAATTTCTCAACAAAATCTCAGCAAACCAAATTCAACAATATTTTAGAAGGATCGTATATAATAATTAGAAGGATCGTATATAATAATCAAGTGGTATTTATCCCTGGGATGCAAGAATAGTTTAATATATGCAAATCAATAGAAATATACACATTAGTAGAATAAAAGCAAAAATTACATTATCACAATAGATGCATAAAAAGCAATTACCAAAATTAAATATCTTTTCAAGTCAATATAATATTAACAAAGTGGGTAGAGAAGGAATGTACCTCAATATAATAAAAGCCATATCTAATAAGCCCACGACCAACATTATACTCAGAGGTGAAAACCTGAAAGCTGTTCCTCTAAGATCAGGGAAAAAATTAGTGTACCCACTCTCACCACTCCTATTCTTAGTAGTATTGGAAAGTCCTAGTCACAGTAATGACACAGGAAAAAGAATGAAAAGGTATCCAAATTTGAATGCAAGAAGTAAAACTGTCTCTACTTACAGATGATATGACCTTATTTATAGAAAATCATAAAGATTCCACCCAAAACTATTAGAATCAATGAATTCAGTAAAGTTTCAGGGTACAAAATATAGAATTCAGTTGTGTTTCTGTACACTAACAACAAATTACCCGAAAAAAAGAAAATCCCATTCACAATAGTGTCAAAAGCAATGAAAAATACTTAGGAATAAATTTCACCAAAGAGATGAAATATCTACGCACTGATAAACTTTGATGCCAAAAACTGGAGAAGACACAAATAAATGGAAAAAACACTCCCGTGGTTTATGTATTGGAAGAATTAATATTATTAAAACGTTCACACTGATCAAAGTCTTCTACAGATTCAACGCAATCTAAAATACTAATGGTATTTTTCACAGAAATAGAAAAACCAATCCTAAAATTCATATAAAACCACAAAAAAAAACCCTAAGGAGTCAAAGCAATCCTGAGAAAGAAGAAGATAAAGGTATCACAGTTCCTGATTTCAAACTGTATTACAAAGCTATAGTAACCAAACAGTATAGTAATGGCATAAAAACAGACATATAGACCAATAGAACAGAATCAAGAGGCCAGTAAGCCCTTGTATATACTGTCAATGGATATTTGACATGGGAGCCAAAAACACTCAATGGGCAAAAGATGGTTTTTTCAATAAACGGTGCTGGGAAACTGGATAATCACATGCAGAGGAACGAAATTGGACCCCTATTTTACACTATTAACAAAAATTACCTCAAAATGGATTAAAGCGTTAAACACAAACCTGAAACTGTAAAACTCCTAGGAAGAAACACAGGGAGAAAACCCTTTGACATTTGTTTTGGCAACAATTTTTTGGATATGACACCAAAAGCAGAAGCAACAAAAAAGTAAAATAAATAAGTGGGACTACATCAAACTAAAAAGCTTCTGTACAGAAAAAATATAGTCAAGGAGTTCCCATTGTGGCTCAGCAGAAATGACTCCGACCTAAGAACCATGAGGTTGTGGGTTCGATCCCTGGCCTCGCTCAGTGGGTTAAGGATCCAGCGTTGCCGAGCTATGGTGTAGGTTGCAGACTCGGCTTGGATCCCGCATTGCTGTGGCTGTGGCGTAATTAGACCCCTAGCCTGGGAACTTCTACATGCCGCGGGTGTAACCCTAAAACGACAAAGACAAAAAAAATATATATATATATATATATATATATATATATATACACACACACATATATATACATGTGTGTGTATATATATATGTGTGTGTGTATATATATATATATATATATAGTCAAAAAATGAAAAGGCAAACTACAGAATGGGAGGAAATACGTGCAAACCATGTATCTTATCAGGGGTTAATATACAAAATATCTAAGGAATTCATACAATTCAGTAGCCAAAAAAAAAATTCCAATTTAAAAATGGGCAGAGGTACTGAACAGACATTTTCCCAAAGACAAATGATCAACAGGTGCATGAAAAAATGCTCAACATCTCTAATCATCTGGGAAACACAAATGAAAACCACAATTAGATATTACCTGACACCTGTGAGAATGGCTATCACCAAGAGGACACATGTTGGTGAGGATGTGTAAAAAAGGGAACCCTTGTGCATTGCCTGTGGTACTGGTATAGTCACTATGGAAAACAGTATCGGGGTTCCTCAAAAAAATTAAAAATAGAGCCACCATATGATCTAGCAATCCCACTTCTGGGCATATATCCAAAAGAAATGAAATCAGTATCTCAAAGAGATATAAGCGCTCCCATATTCATTTCAGTTTATTCATAATAGCCAAGAAATGGAAACAACCTAAGTGTCCATCTACAGATATATAAAATGATGTTGGTATTTACATAAAAAATGAAATATTCAGCTATAAGAAAGAATGAAATCTTGCCATTTGTGACACAGATGGCACTTAAAGGCATTATGCTAAGTGAAATATGTCTGACAGAAAAAACACTATATGATGTCACTGATATGTGCAATCCATAAAACCTGAACTCACAGAAAGGCAGAGTAGAATGGTGGTTGCCAGAGACTAGAGGAAGAGAGAAATGGGGACATGTTTGTCAAACTACCAGATATCAGATGAGTAAGTCCTGAGAAGCTAATGTACAGCATGTTGACCACCGTTAACAATACTATATGATATACTTGAAAGTTTCTAGGAGAGAAAATCTTAAATGTTCTTACCACAAAAAAGAAATGGAAATATTATGAGGTGCTGGAGATGTTAACTAATTCTAATCATTTTGCAGTATGTAAGTGTATCAAATCTTCATGTTGTACACATTAAACATACATGTTTTATATCAATTAAATCTCAATAATGCTGGAAAAAAAACAAAGTACTGTGAACTTTGGATAGGTGCAATTTATTGTCATAAATTTACCTAAATGACATTTTTTAAAGAATGTTATGGAAAGATCACCCCTATGCAGTCAAAGGGAGTAGAAAAGACTTACCTGGATTTGAAACAATAAGCATCTTACAGTCAGGACTATGTTGGACTATGGTAGGAATGATTGATTTCATGATATTCACATTACGTTGGGTCAGGGCAAGGCGACTTTCTCCCTCCTGCTGCCGTGCACCTGCTGTGACAATAACTAATTTGGAGTTTGCAGATACACTGTAATCTAAAGAAGGAAACAAAAGAAAACATTTGGATCAAGATTGCCATAATAAGGAGTTCCCATTGTGGTGAAGTGGAAAAGAATCAGACTAGTATTCATGAGGGTGTGAATTCGATTCCTGGCCTCAATCAGTGGGTCAGGGATCCAGGATTGCCTTGAACTGGAGTGTAGGTTGCAGATTCGGATTGGATCTGGTGTGGCTGTCGCTGTGGCATAAGCAGGCAGCTGTAGCTCCGATTCAACCCCTAGCCTGGTAACTTCCATATCCCCTCGGTGTGGCCCTAAAAAGCAAAAAAAAAAAAAAAAAGATTGCTATAATCATAATCACTGTTTTAACTCTTTAAAAATCTATTGTATGACAGGGCGTTCCCACTGTAGCTCAGTGGTAATGTGGGTTCGAGGGCACAAGTTCAATCCTTGGCCTTGCTTAGTGGGTTTAAGGATCCTGCTACAGTGTAGGACACAGATTCAGCTCAGATATGGCAGTTGTGGCTGTGGCATAGACCAGCAGTTACAGTTCTGATTCTAACCCTAGCCTGGGAACTTCCATATGACATGGGTGAGTCCCTAGAAAGAAAAAAACAAAAAACTACTATCATATGTATAACAACGGTATTACTCAGCTAACTGACACAACATTATAAATCAACTATACTTCAATAAAATTTTTAAAAGTAAAGTACTCACCTACTTCCATGTCTGGCATATTCAGAGGAACAAATATTCCATAACAGTAATTGTTATCTTGTATAACCTGAAGGAAATCTTGACACTATGATTTACCAATGTTTTACATGGCTTTAAAAAAAATAATAACAGAACGTAGCATCCCTTTTAGCCCACATTCTCATCTATAATTAAGGCCTGAGGTAATGCAAATCAACATTCTGGATTCTTAGAAATACTATATGAATCAGAAACGTAGAATTTTGAAAATATATGTGTTTCAGGATTCAAAGAGTGAGCATGTATTTATTTACAATTATTATCAGGGATTGTATTTGATATCATAAACAAATTGTTTTTTTTTTTTTGCCTTTTTGTCATTTTATGGCCGCACCCGTGGCATGTGGAGGTTCCCAGGCTAGGGGTCTAATCGGAGCTGTAGCCACTGGCCTGTGCTGCAGCCACAGCAACGCAGGATCCAAGCCTCGTCTGCAACCTACACCACAGCTCACGGCAACGCCGGATCATTAACCCACTGAGCAAGGGCAGGGATCGAACCCGCAACCTCATGTTTCCTAGTCGGATTCGTTAACCACTGCACCACAACGGGAACTCCAATAAAAAAATTCTTGATTCACACAAGAAAATTAATTACCTTCTAAATCTGATGACCAGTTGTAAAATGTTTTACCTATTAAACTCAATGACAATGTGTTACAATGATCACCACCCTCTAGTGGACTTTTAAAAAAATATTACATACTTAGAAGTTATTTTCTTTCTTACTTTTTTTTTTCTTTTTCTTTCTTCTTTTTTTTTTTTTTTGTCTTTTGAGGGCCACACCCACAGCATATGGAGGTTCCCAGGCTAGGGATCTAATTGGTGCTACAACTGCCAGCCTATACCACAGTCACAGCAACGCTATATCTGAGCTGCATGTACAACTTATACCACAGCTCACTGCATCACCAGATCCTTAACACACTCAATGGGGCCAGGGATTGACCTTACTTCTTCATGGATCCTAGTCAGATTTGTTTCCACTGAGCCATGATGGGAACTCCCAAAAGTTATTTTCTGTTTAAGAAATTCTTCCCACAAATAAACCAATGGGATCTAATTAAACTCAAAAGCTTCTGCACAGCAAAGGAAACCATTAAAAAAAACTAAAGGACAACCCACAGAATAGAAAATCTTTGCCAGCGATGCAACAGACAGGGCCTAATCTCCAAAATATACAAACAACTCATGCAACTCAACAACAAAAAAAATACAACCCAATTGAAAAATGGGCAGAAGGCTAAATAAACATTTCTCCAAAGAAGACATATGTATGGCCCCCAAAGGCACATGAAAACATCCTCAACATCACTAATTATTAGAGTAATACAAATCAAAACTACAATTAGGTACCACCTCACACAAGTCAGAACGGCCATCATTAACAAGGTAACAAATAACAAATGCAGGAGAGGGTGTAGAGAAAAAGGTACCCTCCCCTCCACTGTTGGTGGGAGTATAAACTGGTACAACCATTATGGAAAACAGTATGGAGGTTCCTCAGAAAACTAAATATAGAACTACCTTAAGATCCAGCAATCCCACTTCTGAGCGTATATCTGGACAAAACTTTCATTGAAAAAATTACATGTACCCCTATGTTCGTAACAGCACTATTCACAACAGCCAAGACATGGAAACAACCTAAATGTCCACTGAAGGATGAATGGATTAAGAAGATGTGGTACACGGAGTTCCCGATGTGGCTCAGCGGAAACAAATCTGACTGGCATCCATGGAGACACAAGTTTGATCCCTGGCCTTGATCAATGATTAAGGAACTCGCGTTGCCGTGAGCTGTGGTATAGGTTACAGACGTGGCTTGGATCCCACATGGCTGTGGCTGTGGTGTAGGCCAACAGCTACAGCTCTGATTCAACCTCCACATGCCGCAGGTGCAGCTCTAGATAAAGGCAAAAAGACAAAAAAAAAAGAAAAAGACAAATACCATATGATATTCGTGGAATCTAAAATATGGAACAGATGACTTATTTGTGGAATCTAAAATATGGAAGAGATGATCCTATCTAAAAAAAAAAACGAAAAACAGAAACAGATCATGACCAGGAGAACAGACTTGGGTTTCCAAAGGGTGAAAGGGGAGGGAGTGGGATGGATGGGCATTTGGGGGGTTCTTTTTTGGATGCAAACTGTTACATTTGCAATTGATGTGTAGTGGGACCCTACTGTACAGCCCAGGGAAATGTGTGTGATTGGGTCACTTTGCTGTACAGTAGAACTTGACAAAACACTATAAATCAACTATACCTTAATAATAATGAAACAATTTTTTTAATTTAAAAAATAAATTCTTCCCTATTGTGAGGTCTTCTAAACAGAAGCTCTGAAGTTTTTGCCTTTCACATATTGGTCTTTAACCAATTTGGAATTAATTTTTCTGTGCATTATAGGAAAGGTTTCAATTTTATTTCTTTCCATAAAAATAACCACTGCCCGGAATTTCTGTCCTGGCTCAGTGGTTAACGAACCCGACTAGTATCCACGTGGACGTGGGTTTGATCCCTGGTCTTGCTCAGTGGGTTAAGGATCCAGCGTTGCCGTGAGCTGTGGTGTAGGTTGCAGACATGGCTCAGATGTGGCTGTGGCTGTGGTAGTGGCATAGGCCAGCAGCTACTGCTCTGATTCGACCCTTAGCCTGGGAACCTCCATATGCCAAGGGTGCGGCCCTAAAAAGACAAGAAAATAAAAAATAAAATAAAAATAACCATTGCCATAAGAAAAAACATATGTCTGCAAATTGCCCATTTGTCTACAATATGATCAATGTTATGCAACAATCTTCTCTCTCTGTATAAATAAGTCTTGATATCTGATAAAGTAAAATTTCACCACCTTGTTCTTTCTACAGAGTACTATTAACTGTGCAGCCCTGGCTATTGCCATGGCAAAGCAGAGCAAAGAGGCCAAGCAGAAGCTGCAGCAGCTCTACAAGGGTGGCCATTTTGCCATCCACTGGGACTTTGCTCCTCCAAAGATTTATCTGGGATTTAAGGGGAGGGCACACATCCTGGAATGTCTGAACTGTTTTGAACATACTTTGGGGACAAAGGACCATTTGGTCACCTGAAGCTGGAATCAGTCAATGGACAGGAAGAACAAGGAAGGTGTGCACTCTAGCTGTGATAAGAGAACATCAGAACATCATTCAGACATCTACCTGTTGGATGGCACAGGATTCTCACTACACAGTTGCATGTGTGGCAGAAGTATAACCTTTACTGACTGATTTATGATAGAGTATAACCTCTACTGACTTATTTATGATAGACTTATTTATAATAGCTCCCTTTGTGGTTCAGCAGAAACAGATCTGACTAGTATCCATGAGCATACAAGTTCAATCCCTGGCCTCACTCAGGAGGTTAAGAATCCGGTGTTGCTGTGAGCTGTGGTGTAGGTCACAGACAGGCTCGGATCTAGCATTGCTATGGCTGTGGCTGTGCCTGGCAGCGACAGCTCCGATTAGAGCCTGGGAAACTCCATATGACTTGAGTGTGGCCCTAAAAAGCCAAAAAAATAAAAAAATTAAAAACCAAAATGACAAAAATTTAAACTTCTAAACAATATGTCCTACTCATAGTGGTGCTATTTTTTTTATTTTTCGGCCACACCCATGGCATATATAAGTTCCCAGATCAACGATCGTATCTAAGCTGCAGCTGTGGTAAAACCAGATCCTTAACCCACTGCACAAGGCCAAGGATAGAACCAGCACTGCCAGAGAGACAAGCTAGATCATTAACCCACTATGTCACAGCAGGAACTCCCATAGCAGTGATATTTTTAACTTTATATTTATTAACAACAATTTGGTAAAATTCATTACTTTTTTTAAAGCTCTGAAAATAACTTTGTAAAACTAAAATTAACCTTTTCCAGAGACAATCTTTGAAGTATTGAAGAAAAGACTGCCATGCTGAAGATCCATCGCTTCTCCCTTCAGTTTGTCCACTGCAACATCAACAAGGGCAAGCTCATCAGCCAAATCCTAAAATACATGAAAGTTCTGAGTAACAAAATGTTCTGGAAAATGTTCCAATTTCAATTTTAGGAGAAAGAAAAATTTTGTGGGTTATTTTATAATCAGAGGAGTGCTACATTTTTAATAGAAAAAATGCTATAAAATAGAGTGGGGTTTTTTTTTGGCTTTTTTTTAGGGCTGCACTTGCAGCATACGGAGGTTCCCAGTCTAGGGGCTGAATCGGAGCTACAGCTGCAGACCTACACCAGAGCCACAGCAACGCCAGATCCGAGCCGCGTCTGCAACCTACACCACAGCTCACAGCAACGCCGGATCATTAACCCACTGAGCAAGGCCAGGGATTGAACCCACAACCTCATGGTTCCTAGTCGGATTCTTCTCCACTGTGCCATGACAGAAACGCCAATTAAGTTTTTTAACGTGCCTAGAGAGATCAGAAGTTAAGGTAAATGACAGAATGCAGCAAAAATTGTTTTGCCTTCATGTAACTACTAAATTTTTTAGAATTGGTATTTTTCCACTTCAGGTAACAGGGTTTTGTTTTTCCCCCCTCATTTTGGCCGCCCTGTAGCATATGGAGTTCCTGGGCCAGGGATCAGATCCAAGCAGTAGTCATGACCTAAGCCGCAGGTGCAGCAAGAGGGATCCTTAACCCACTGTGCCCGGCCAGGGACTGAAACTGCATCCTAGCATTCCCAAAATGCTGTCAACCCCGTTGATCATGGCAAGAACTCCCAGGTAACAGTTTAAAACAAATGAAAGTTATGAAATTCTTTCAAAGGGCTTTATTATATTTAACCTTTACCCCTAATTTCTGAACTGAAGTTCTTTTTAGTTTGAATCCTTAAGCAAAAATAGAAAAGCAGTCACCTATGGGAAACCATTTCATGTGACTCAGTATATTATAATTAATGCTGGCCCTCCAATCTAGGAGTAGATAAGCAAATAACCAGACCCAACCAATTGTCCTACCCTTCCTTCTGGCCCTAGCAATTAGTTAAAAAATGTGCATACGGCCCAGGCATAATAAATAAGCACAAAGTCTATGAGGTTAGAAAATGGAAGACAGGAAAGAAAGTCTCATTTGTCTTTGGAATCATAAGCTCTAAGGACGATATTAGACTCTGAGAACAAACTGTACAGCCATCTTTACCATCATACAGGAAAACCCTACCCAAGAATTAAGCCAACGGAGGAAATACAATCTACCTGAGAATTAAGCAAATAGAGGAAATATAAGACAAGACATTCAGGGGCTGTGTGTCTTTTTTTTTTTTTTTTTGGCCACCCTGTGGCATATGGAGTTCCCAGGCCAGGGATCAGATCCAAGCCGCAGCTGTGACCTATCCCACAGCTCTGGCAATACCAGATCCTTTACCACACTGTGCTAATGTTTTAATGTGGGATCGAACCTGCATCCTGGCACTGCAGAGATGCCCTCAACCCCACTGCACCACAGAGGAAACTCCAACAATAGCTTTAATACAAATGGAATGGGGATTATTATAACCAAAGAGGTTATACCAACTGTGCTACAGATCTACCACTAATCATCTACAGTATAATGAGGGCCAGGGATTGAACCTGTATCCCAGTGCTCCCAAGATGCCGCCAATTCCTTTTCACCACAGCAGGAACTCCTACGGAAGCTGTGTCTTGATACTTGAAGCTAGCTCTGAGATTTCTCCAGTTGCATAAACAATATACAGTGTCTATACTATACTCTAAATTTGAATTGGGTTTTCATCACAGGCAACAGAATATAGAACTGTATATGAGGAATATACTACTTCAGAATCCAATGGCCAGATTCCAAAGGTGAGCAGTAAGAGAAAGGAATCAAATTCCTATTTATTACTGTTTTTTTTTTTTCAGATCAGGTACCAACTGGCATTTCTGGAAAACTGTAAATTCTAAAATTTGCTAAATTATGTATTATATCAGAAATAGGATAAGGATAAGGACTTGCATCTAAAATAATCATGTATCATTTTCAGCTAACTGCTAAGAAAACCAGATCATGTTTATGGATCAATTTTTTTCTTTTAATCTTTGGCCACACCTGCAGCATGAGGAAGGTCCTGGACCAGGGATCAAATCCATGCCACAGCAGTGACCTGAGCCACACCACTTACAATGCTGGATATTTAACCCACTGAGCTACTAGGGAACTCCAAAGATCCACTTTTTTGTCTTTTTTTTTTTTTAGGGCTGCACCCATGGCATGGGGGGTTCCCCGGTTAGGGGTCAAATCAGAGCTATAGCCACCAGTCTATGCCACATCCACAGCCACAGCCACGCCAGATCTGAGCCGTGTCTGCAACCTACACCACAGCTCATAGCAATGCCGGATCCCTAACCCACTAAGCAAGGCCAGGGATCAAACCTGCAACCTCGTGGCTCCTAATCAGATTCATTTCCACTGAACCACAACAGGAACTCCCATGGATCCATTTTTATGTCTGTGTTTCTGCCTGGGTCTGGACAGAAAAACAGAAACCACTATAAACATTTCAACAGAAGGAATATAATGTAGGGAATTAGTTAGATGTTTGAAGGACTGAAAAAGCAAAAGGGGAACATCTGCACTAATCCACAGGTAGTAACTGCAGTTTGAAGCTACCCCCCCACCCCCACCCCGAGGCTGAGGAAACAGAGAGTAAAGTAGGTGCTTCATGGATCTAGGCTCAGACTCTAGAAGAGGCAAAATCTGGCTGCTGCTCATACCACTAAAGGGACAAGATGAGGCCAACGCTGGGAGTTCAAGAAAATAAATAAATAAATAACAAAACTGGAGGTTAGAACCAACTGCTACCATTGGGACAAAGGGCTGCAGCTGGAATAACAGTGATCAGGACAACAAGCAAACAAGAAGAGGCAGGTCACAGCTCTCCTCCTCCCTTCCAGCCTCCCCTTAGTGTCCCTAACAAGATGCCAACTGGCAAAGGAGAAAATGATTATGCGGAGATCCAGAGAGCATCACAAAGCAATGCACAGGAAGTTGAATATAGAGCTGAGTGTCAATAAGTCAATACCCAACCTAGTTTGCTGTTAAATTATATTTCCAACTTTATCTCCCTTCTCAACAGGTTACCAGAAAATTCTCTCATCAAAGGAAACTTCCAAACCCCATATGTCTTGACTGCCAAGGACTAAGCTCAAAAAGTCCCTGAAAGTTTTTGCTTGTTTTTTAAGAATTAACTACATCTATGTGAGACATTTCTTTCCTTCTTTCTTTCTTTCTTTCTTTCTTTCTCTCTCTCTCTCTCTCTCTCTCTTTTTTTTTGTCTCTTTAGTGCCGCACTTGCAGCACATGGAGGTTCCCAGGCTAGGGGTCTAATTGGAGCTGTAGCTGCCAGCCTGTGCCAGAGCCACAGCAACACAGGATCCGAGCCGCGTCTGCGACCTTCACCACAGCTCACGGCAACACCAGATCCTTAATCCACTGAGCAAGGCCAGGGATCAAATTCGCAACCTCATGGTTCCTAGTCGGATTCGTTTCCACTGTGCCACAACGGGAACTCCTATGTGAGACATTACTTAAATACAATTCCAAACAGAGAGCCTCGGGTTGTTTAGCCTACCAGAATCTTATATGAATAGTTATGAGTATCCCAGGATCTTTTCTCTAGGGAGGTCTTGAGTAACCATAGTAAGATAGAGAAAAAAGAAATCAGTCTAAGGAAAACTGCTCTGGCCACTTTGCTCTGTGCAGGACAAGGAAGTAGGCTGTACTACTACCCATTCCTAAAGACTTTACATGTCCTGATGCAATGAGGGCCTAATCTCCAAAAATATACAAACAACTCATGCAACTCAACAACAACAAAAAACAAACAACCCAAATGAAAAATGCGCAGAAGACTAAATAGACATTACTCGAAAGAAGGAGCCATATGGATGGCCCCCACAGGTACATGAAAAAATCCTCAACATCAATTATTATTAGAGAAATACAAATCAAAACTACAATGAGGTACTACTTCACACAAGTCAGAATGGCCATCATTAACAAGGCAACAAATAACAAACGCTAGAGAGGGTGTGGAGAAAAGGGAACACTCCTTCGCCATTGGTGGGAATGTAAATTGGTACAACTGCTATGGAAAACAGTATGAAGGTACTTCAGAAAACTACAGAACTACCATATGATTCAGCGATTCCAATCCTGGGCATATATTCCAACAAAACATTCATTCAAAAAGATATATGTATCCCTATGTTCACAACAGCACTATTCACAATAGCCAAGACATAGAAACAACCTAAATCTCCATCGATAGATGAGTGGATTAAGAAGATGTGGTAAATATATACAATGGAATACTACTCAGCCATAAAAGGACAAAATAATGCCATTTGCAGGAACACAGATGGAACTAGAGATACTCATACTAAGTGAAGTCAGAAAGATAAAGACAAATACCATATGATATTACTTATTTGTGGAATCTAATATATGGCACAAATGATCCTTTCTACAAAACAGAAACAGATCATGGCCAAGGAGAGCAAACTTGTGGTTGCCACGGGGAAGAGGGGAGGGAGTGGGCTGGACAGAGAGTTTGGGATTGGTGGATGCAAACTGTTACATTTGGAATGGACAGGCACTGGGGTCCTACTGTACAGCACAGGGAACTGCATGTGACTGGGTCACTCTGCTGTACAACAGAAACTGAAAAAACACTGTAAATCAACTATAACTTAAAAAATTGGAATTCCCATTGTGGCTCAGTGGAAAAGAACTCGACTAGTATGCATGAGGATTTAAGTTTGATCCCTGGCCCAGCCCAGGGGGTTAAGGACCCAGCAATGCGGGTGAGCTGTAGTGCAGGTTGCAGATGTGGCTCGGCTCCCTCGTTGTATGGCTGGGGCATAGGCTAGAAGCTGCAGTTCTAATTCGACCCCTAGCCTGGGAAGTTCCATATGTCACAGGTGTGGCCCTTAAAAGACAAAAAAAAAAAAAAAAGACTTTAAATGTCCTGATAAAACCTTTAAAATACACCTTTCAATGAAATACGCAGGCGTCACTGTATTCATTACAGGCCATATGTCCCTTCACATCAATGGACTATATGAATACACATTATTTTTTGGCTATGCCCATGGCATATAGAAATTCCTGGGCCAGGGATTGAACTCAAGCCACACGTGACAATGCCAGATCCTTAACCCACTGAGCCACCAGGGAACTCCCTGCATATTTTAACATCCTTCATCACTTTCTATTTATCCCAAAATTTACATCAATGTGACTTGAAAACAAGGTTTTGTTTTGTTTTGCTTTCTAGGGCTGCACCTGTGATATATGGAAGGTCCCAAGCTAGGGGTCAAATCAGAGCTGCACCTGCCAACCTACATCACAGCCACAGCAATGCTGGATCCAAGCAATGTCTTCAACCTGCACCACAGCTCATGGCAACATCAGACCCTTCACCCACTGAGAGAGGTCAGGGATCGAACCCACAACCTCAGTGTTCCTAGTCGGACTTGTTTCCACTGAGCCAAGACAGGAACTCCCTCTTTCGTATTTCTTACTGAAATGTTAATCAGCTAATGGACCTCCTGATTGATTCTCTAATTTCATCTCTTTTCTATACTCCATCTTTGTCTGAGAGTCTGCAACTAGCAGCCCAGTAGAAGATGGTTCTTGCCTCACTGTCAAACGTGTAGACTTTCAATGACTCCTATGCTTTCAACAAGACGTCTGTCTTCTACTGTCCTTGATTATCTTGAGTGCAGAGCCTGTCTAATTAAACTTCTCTAAAGAACAAACTCCTTTCCCTTGCCTGCTGGGATGGGAGAGGTGGTTGCCTAGTTGATTAAGATGCAAAGGAGAATCTAAAGGTTTTCCTTCTCATCATATAAACTTTCAACAAATCATCCTATTTTCAGTCCCATCCCTTATCTCCATCTTGTAAGACAAATGATACTGCCAACTCCTAAGCCTTTCTGGGCCTTCTGGAACTTAACTGGCTTTGTTTCTTCTGTCATCTTCTCTTACAGGTTTCCAAAAATTGTCCAACTAATATAGTAAAGCTTTTAAGAGAACAGGATCTGTGTCCAGATTGCCAAAATTTGGATTCTGGCCCTTTCACGCACTTGATTTTAACCATGAGCAAGCTATTTAACATCTATACTTCAGTATTTTCATTTATAAATGGAGATGATAACAGGACCTACCTCCTAAGGTTGTTATGAAGATTAAATAACACCTTTAATACATTTAGAGAGGTGAAAAACTTATTCATTGGAAACTAAAAAACATTGCTGAAACAAATTAAAGACACAAATACATAGAAAGACACCCAATGTTAATGGATTGGAAGACAACATTGTTACGATGTCAATACTATTCAAAGCAATTCACAAATTTAATGCAACCCCTACCAAAATCCCAATGGCATTTTTTCTTTTGTCTTTTGTGATTTTATGGCCACACCCACGGCATGTGGAGGTTCCCAGGCTAGGGGTCGAATAGGAGCTGTAGCTGCCAGCCCACGCCGCAGCCACAGCAACGCAGGATCCAAGCCGCGTCTGCAACCTACATCACAGCTCACGGCAACACCGGATCCCTAACCCACTGAGCAAGGCCAGGGACCGAACCCGCAACCTCATGGTTCCTAGTCGGATTTGTTAACCGCTGCGCCACGACGGGAACTCCCCAATGGCATTTTTTTAATAAATAGAAAAGTCCACTCTAAAGTTCATATGGAGGAGTTTCCATCGTGGCTCAGTGGAAATGAATCTGACTAGCATCCATGAGGACACAGGTTTGATCCCTGGCCTTGCTCGGTGGGTTAAGGATCAGGCATTGCCATGAGCTGTGGCATAGGTGCAGACATGGCTTGGATCTCATGCTGCTGTGGCTGTGGTGTAGGCCAGCAGCTACAGCTCTGATTCAGCCCCTAGCCTGGGAACCTCCATATGCCATGGGTACGGCCCTAGATAAGGCAAAAAGACCAAAAAAGGGGGGGGGGAGGGGAGTTCCTGTCTTGGCTCAACGGAAACAAACCTAACACCCATGAGGATGCAGGTTCAATCCCTGGCCTCATCCGTGGGTTAAGAAGTCAGCCTTGCCATGAACTGCTGTGTAGGTCACAAATGCGGCTTGGATCTACTGTTGCTGTGGCTGTGGTGTAGGTCAGCAGCTGCAGCTCGGATTCAACCCCTAGCCTGGGAACTTTCATATGCCACACCTGTGGGCATAAAAAGCATAAAAGCAAATAAAAACAAAAATGAGCAAAGGATTTGAAACAGACATTTCTCCAAAGATATACAAATGGTCAACAATCACATGAAAAGATGTTCTGGAAACAGAAAGAAAAATGGAAGGATTTCCACTGATACTTTATTAAAGTTGGTATTTTTTTGTTTTACAATGAGTATGTAATACTTATGTAATTAAAACAAAAATCTTTTAAAGTAGAAGCCATTGGGAAATTTGATTTTCACCCGTTATCTCTGAGTAAAGCAAAATGCTGAATCATTTTAACAGAAAATGTTATATTAACAAAATAAAACAACAAATCTGTCTCCTATGAATAAATTTAAATAGTCTGGCAAGGCCTAACACATGACAAACTCCAAATAAATGTTTCTTAAATTGTGTAAAAGTCAGATGAAACTCATTTGCTCTCAAGGAATTAACCCTGCAACCCTTCACTCATCAACATCCACAAGACCTTTAAGTGCTTATTTTCAGCCTCCGTATAGGCTTATCACTTACCTTCAACAAAATACAAATAGCACAAGCCATGCCTACAGCACCAGTCCCAACAATGGTGATCTTACTCTGGGAGACTTCGTCTTCCTCAATTAGATTCTCAATAAGCTGCTCCTTGACAGTTGACATTTTGCGAACCTGACAGAGATAATGCAATTTCAGTGGAATCAAACTCCCCGAATTAATCACTCTCATTCATACCTACCAATGTAGTAACCACACCGAACATCTAAGGAACTACCTCTTGACTTTGAAAAATGCTGGAGCCAAGGGTAGAGGGGAGCCAAACGCAAAAGAAAAAAAGAAAAAAGAAAAAAGAAAAAAACCTGGTCGGAGTTCCCGTCGTGGCTCAGTGGTTAACGAATCCGACTAGGAACCATGAGGTTGCGGGTTCAATCCCTGGCCTCGCTCAGTGGGTTAAGGATCCGGCGTTGCCCTGAGCTGTGGTGTAGGTTGCAGACGCGGCTCGGATCCCGCGTGGCTGTGGCTGTGGCGAAGGCCGGCGGCTACAGCTCCTGTTAGACCCCTAGCCTGGGACCCTCCATATGCCGCGGCTGCGGCCCTAGATAAGGCAAAAAGACGAAAAAAAAAAGGAAAAAAGGAAAAGAACCTGGCCGATGGGCAGGCAGAGCACCGGTCAGTCTATCAGTGTTACGGACTGCGGCACAGGTTTTTTAAATTTCTCCTTGTCCCTAGCCACCATTTTCACTCCAATTCCAGTCACTCACAAAAGCTTGGCGCGGCGCAAGTCAGTACAGACAGCCAGAAAGCGCAGCGCCTGTAAGTTGCCTTTTTAAAGTTACACCAGGATTAAGAAAAAAACACAAACCTTGCAACATCAGCTGAGTTGTGAGGCCGGGCGCCGACCATTAGTCTTTGAACCGTTACGCGAGCACGCACCCACGCACGGCTTTCCTCCGTCAGCACGCAAGCTCCGCCCCCGGCCAGGCAGGAATTAAAATTTTTTTTCATTTTTTTTAGGGCCGCACCCAGGTTAGGGGTCCATTCGGAGCCACAGCCACGCCAGATCCAAGCCACGTCTGCGACCTACACCACAGCTCACAGCAACGCCGGATCCTTAACCCACTGAGCAAATCTACGGATCGAACCCACTACCTCATGGTTCCTAGTCGGATTCATTAACTGCTGCGCCACAATGGGAACTCCTAAAAATTATTATTAAGCCCTATAACTTCAGAACTGGGTGCTAAAATAGAGGTTGGGAGTTCCCATTGTGGCTCAGCTGAAACGAATCTGACAAGTATCCATAAAGATACAGGTTTGATACGTGGACTTGCTCAGTGTGTTAAGGATCTGGCATTGCTGTGGCTGTGGCGTAGGTCGGCAGCTACAGCTCTGCTTTGACCCCTAGCCTGAGAAACTCCATGTGCCACAGATGTGGCCCTAAAAAGACAAAAAAAGAAAAGAAATAGATGTTGAATTTCTCTTGAGAGAACAGAGGGTAGTAATGAAAAGGAAAGGCCAGGTCTAGTTTTCTAAAGTGATTTTAATTTACACCAAGAATTTACTTAAAATTCACAAAGGGGACACAACTTCCTCTATTTCTTTTTGAATCATTTTAGGGCTGCATATGGAAGTTCCCAGGCTAGGGGTCAAATTGGAGCTGCAGCTGCCGGCCTACACCACAGCTCATAGCAACGCTGGATCCTTAATCCACTGAGCAAGGCCAGGGATCAAACCTGCGTCCTCATGGATATTAGTCAGATTTGTTTCTGCTGAGCCACCATGGGAACTCTTCCTCTATCATCTTTTGTCATCACCTGTATTTGAGTCCTTTTTAAAATCTAAAGGATGATCCATTTTCTGTATACAGTCCCACTGTTTGCTTTTAATGTGGTTCAGATCATGTAATAATCCTGCTTAAAACCCTTTAATGGGAATTTCCATTGTGGCTCAGCAGTAACAAACCCAACTGGTAACCAAAAGGACACAGGTTTGATCCCTGGCCTTGCTTAGTGGGTTGGGGGTCCGGTATGGCTGTGAGCTGTGGTGTGCGTCACAGATGCAGCTCAGATCTGGTGTTGCTGTGGCTGTGGCCTAGGCTGCTAGATACAGCTCGTTTGACCCCTAACCTGGAACTTCCACATGCCTCAGGTGCAGCCCTGGAGATTACACTTAAAACAACCAATTTTTACCACAACCGAAGAGGCATTCGAGACCTGGCCTCCTACTATCCCTCCAACTTCATGTGAAGACACTTACCGCATTTCCTTCCAGCTTTTAGACAGCTTTTTCCCAGCTCAGGACTTTTTGCTATTCCTGAATAAATGTCTGTCTGGAAAGTTCTTCCCCAGCCCTTCTCAAAGTTGATTGTTCAGTTTCTTCTGTGGTGCAATCGGATTGGCCACCTGGCACAGTGGGTTAAGGATCTAGCCTTGCTGCAGCTGTGCAGCTGCAATTTAGGCAATTGGGATCAGATCTGACCCCCGGCCTGGGAACGCTGTATGCCTTTGTGTAGCCAAAAAAAAAAAAAAAGTTAACTTTCAGTTTTGAATGTAAATGGCACTTCCTCTAGCTTCTTTGACTAATATGTCATCACCTCCCTACATCTCTCCTGTTTGTCTTATATCGCTTTTCACAACCCACTACCAACCTCAAGCAAGAGGTTCCCAGCAGTGGCAGCAGCTGGGGGTTCTGTACTAGCCTGCTTCCTCTCACAGCCACTCCTAGCCCTTGCACCTCCCATAAACGGCTGAGTGAGAGACACTGCTGACCTGGGTGACCTCCAAATCCAAGTTCTATACCTGCCTCAGGCCAAAGGAGGTATCATGCAGGTACTGACGAAACTCCTGCTCTAGGTGAAGAAAGTGAAGAAAGAGGCTTTTCTTTCTTATCTGCCCACAGCACTTGCTCTGAGCCTTCTCTTTGTTTCCTTCACTAACCAGCAACTTCCACGAGATTGGGTCTAAGGCCTACTTGATCCACTTCCCAAGGTTATTAAAACTAAAATGAGATCATAGTCTGTGAAAAACAAGAAGTTCCTTGCAGAGTTGGCCTTTCCCTTGCCTGGGGCAAGAAGGTACAGGGTGAACATGGAACGTGTAATGTGCCAGAAAGTAAAGAAGCTTGACAAGATTAAATCTGAAAATTCATGGAAGATTAGTTTAATAAATTTCTGTTAAGCATTTTTGGTCATGTTGATATTGCCTAATTTCTTGTATCAAATAATATGAAATAAAGATAAATACATTTTTCTTTTTTAAAGACTGAAGGTGCTGCAAAGTCTACCAAACACTATAGGAACAAGTGCAGTGTTTCTTTGGGGGGAGTAATTTAAAACTTCTTAGTGGAGATCCCTGGTGGCTCATTAGGTTAAGGATCTGGCATTGTCACTGCAGTGGCTCATGGCTCAGGTCACGCTGTGGCATGGGTTCCATCCTTGACCCAGGAACTTCCACATGCAGCAGGCGTGCCCCCCCCACAAAAAGTTATTAAATAGTTGTGTAATTATTACACAACTATGTGAATCTACAGAATTGTACACTGTTTTAAAAGGGTGAATTTTATGCTATGTAAATTGTATCTTAAGGCTATGTATTTTTTAAAGCCCATAGAAAAGCAAATCCTATTATAATAGCTAATTGTTAAGACTATGTGGGTTAGACTTACCCTTCTACATTTGAGACACATTTAAAAAAGCAAAACCATCATTCTTTCTCTTACCTAGCTCTCAGAAAAGGAACTTTGGGGAAAAATTCTGGAGGAGCGATGACAATAAAGTTGTTCTAGTTAATCTCTGGAAGTAATGTTTTTTTATGCCTGGAGAGGGTCATAGTTATAGAAATATTCTGAGGGAAATCTAAAGAAAATTTTTGAGTAGACAACCACCAGGACTATTTCGTTCAAAATTGCTAAGTTCCATTATGGTACTGGCCTCCAGAGAGTAAAAGGTCTTAAAAATCTCTGTCCCCCTGTAGTGGCAAAGTACCATTGCTTATGTTTTTTATATTTATATATAGAATATTAACTACATGAATTGTAGGATACCAATTATAATTAGCACTACTATCAAGTTATAATGCTTTAGGGCTACTAGTAAAACAGATTACAATGACAATGGTTAACAACTTAGTCAATCTAGGCACACCTTTTCTCCCCCCCCCCTTTTTTTTTTTTTTGGCGTTTTAGGGCTGCACTGGCAGCATATGGAGGTTCCCAGGCTAGGGGTCAAATCAGAGCTATAGCTGACAGCCATAGCCATAGCCATAGCCACAGCAATGCAGGATCCAGGCTGTTTCTGCGACCTACACGGCAATGCCAGATCCTTAACCCACTGAGTGAGGCCAGGGATCAAACCCACAACCTCATGGCTCCTAGTCAGATTGGTTTCCACTGCGCCACAACAGGAACTCCTAGGCACACCTATAATTTTTTTTCTTTTTTGGCCACCCTGTGGCACATGGAATTCCCAGGTCAGGGGTCAGATTTTAGTCACAGTGGTGACCTATGCCACAGCTGCAGCAATGTTGGACCCTTCAACCGACTATGCCAGGCTGGGGGTCAAACTTGAGTCCTGGCACTGCAGAGATGCCAGCAATCCCACTGTGCCACAGCAGGAACTCCTATTAATTCTTAATCAAGTCTGAGAGTTGGTAAATAGTTCCTCTTAAAAAAATCATTGCAGGAGTTCCCATTGTGGCTCATTGGGTTAAGGACCCAATGTTATCTCTGTGAGGATATGGTTTTAATCCCTGACCCTGCTCAGTGGGTTAAGGATCTGGCATTGCCATGAGCTGTGGCATAGGTCACAGATGTGGCTCGAATCTGGTTCTCCATGACTGTGGCATAGACCACAGCTGTAGTTCTGAGTTGACCCCTGGCCCAGGAACTTCCACGTGCTGCAGGTGTGGCCATAAAAAAAATAATAACTGCAGTGTTGGAAGTTCCTATGTGGCTCAGCAGGTTATGGATCCGACAATCTCACTGCTGCAGCTCAGGTCACTGATGTGGACTGGGTTCAGTCTCTGGCCTGGGAACTTCCACGTGCTGTGGGCATGCCCCCTCCCCCATCACTACAGTGTTATCCAACAATAACCAAATGCTTTCCAAGGTAATGAACAAATATAGCAGCTTTATGACTTTGTATCTTAATATAAGAAATTAAGAGAGTAGTCACTGTTCAAGGTTTATTTGTTGTTTTAGTTGGTATAACACCTGGATAGTTGGCTGCATTATTTATGTAGATTTTGGTTTCTCTTTTTACATTACAAGACATTGTACACTATTCTGATACATACAGTACGTAAAATAAGATTCTTCAGTTATGCACAAGACATGCAATACTGGATTTATACATCAGATCTCAGGATGTGATTAACTGGAGAAAAAAAAGTTGGACTGGGCATCTTGGCTAAAGGAACCAGATATATAACACAGAGTAAACACATATCTGACTTGAAGGGCAACTGCAGCATCTGCAACATTGGCCGGGGGGCCTCCTGAGAAAGTAGAACTATTTTACAAGAACCAATTTAGGACTACACAAGGTAAGTACCATCCAGCATCAGGATACAGCTATAAGGGTTTGTGAACCACTCCGATTTCTAACGTTAGGAAACTGCTGTTTTTCCTAGGCTGTCTTAACATTACTGCTTTAGTCACAGATCAGATAAAAAGGACAATCTTCAACTAAAACCTTGTTGTAGCCTAGACAGTGAAAATGGTATGTTATGAGAGACTTTAAAACTGCAGCTCCTTCTGGATCCCCCAAAGTGTATCTGCACTCTTCTTCAAATGAGCCTCTTCCTCGGGAGTCAGAGTCACTTTCACAACATCTGAGATTCCATTCTGTCCCAAGACGCAAGGAACACTAAGGAAGACATCCTCTTTTATGCCATAGAGACCCTGAAGACAAAATGAAAAATATTTGATGTTTTTTCTATTCATTCTGGGATCTCCAAAGACCTTCCGTCTCTTAACTGTAAAGCTTATTTAATGAAACGTGATAAGCAGAAATTCCTTTCCAGAGTATCAGGCAGGATGTAACGAACAGTGTAAAAGAAAGTCATTAAAACAGTAGCAAAATTTCCATTCTAAGAGAAAATCTTAATTATTGCCATTATCAACCATACTTCCCAATTTTTATTGTATAACAACACTTTGGTAACTCTAACTTGAGTGTGACTTGTTTTTCCCAAAGTAAAAAAAAATGTGTTTCTTTTATAGTTATCCACCCATTCAACACAATTTAATAGAGTTTTTTTAGTCAACAAGTTATCAAATATCTACGTGTTGAACAAAGTGCTAGTGGATGTTAATCCTAAAGCTCAACCATGTCTTTTCAGAAAACAAAGTCTTAGGGGCATTAATTGATTTTACTTAAATCAATGATTGAGGACTTGCAGTTTCAGAAGAGCTTTTTTTTTTTTTTTTGGTCTTTTTGTCTTATCTAGGGCCGCACCCGTGGCATATGGAGGTTCCCAAGGCTAGGGGTCTAACAGGAGCTGTAGCTGCTGGCCTTCGCCACAGCCACAGCAACACGGGATCCGAGCCACGTCTGCAACCTACACCACAGCTCAGGGCAACGCCGGATCCTTAACCCACTGAGCAAGGCCAGGGATCAAACCCGCAACCTCATGGTTCTTAGTCGGATTCGTTAACCACTGAGCCACGACGGGAACTCCAAGAGCTTTTTTTTTTTAAAAGCACAGGAAATAACGGCATTCAAGTACAACCTATTACTGCACAGACCTACCTTAATCATGGTGGAAATCGGATGCACCCGCCTAAGATTCTTCATTATACTTTCTGCCAAATCTGCCACAGATAGTCCAATGGCCCAGGACGTGTAGCCTTTCAGTTTGATCACCTCATAAGCACTGTAGGGTAGGGAAGTGCAGGGAAGATGAGGGAATGGTGGGAAAAAGTAGGATGGAGAACAAAGAAAAATAAAACTTTCACTGAACACATGCTCTATAATAAATAACTTATATAGTAAGTAATTCTACATAAATAATACAGTAAACTCACATTATGTATCTAAGAGTAACCCTTGCACATGTATACCAGGATGTTATGTACTGGTACGATAACAGTACTGTTGGTAATAGCAAAAATCTGGCAACAAGCCCAATGCTCTCCAACAGGGAAATGGATAAATTGTGTTGTATTCATAAAATGGAATACTACGTAGCTGTCAAAAGAAATGAAATAACTTTAGCCACATGCAACAAAATGGATGATAACACAATACTGAATTTTAAACAGTAAATCCAAGAAGATCTCATATAGCATGCTTGGACTGGGATTATCTCAAGTGTGTGCATGTGGGGGTGGGGGAGTGGGAACAGAGTGATGAATGGGAGAAGAAAAGAATTTGCTCATTTACAAGCACCAACAGACTAATAATTCTGACCCAACAAACGCTACCCTTAGCTGACAGCGACTATCAATATTTCTTGGGTTAAACAATGGGTTTTAATTAAACAGATATAAATAAGATGTCTTTGCCTAGACCAATCATGATTCATTCTTCAGTTCCATAGACTTGAGGTCCATACATGGCTGCCTGACTTAAAGTAAGTAATGCCACCAAGTTGAAAGTTTCCTATTTGAACAATTTTTTTTTTTTTTTTTGTCTTTTGTCCTTTTCAGGGCCACACTTGCGGCATATGGAGGTTCCCAGGCAAGGGGTTGAATCGGAGCTGTAGCCACAGGCCTATGCCAGAGCCACAGCAACACAGGATCCGAGATGCATCTGCGACGTGCACCACAGCTCACGGCAACCCTGGATCATTAACCCATTGAGCAAGGCCAGGGATCGAACCCACGACCTCACGGTTCCTAGTCGGATTTGTTAACCACCGTGCCACGACGGGAACTCCCCTTTTTGAACAATTTTTAATGTTAAAATTACTTACATTTCAGTACCATTATGAATCTATTCCTTGCTTAAAACTTTACAATCATCTGAATAAACAAGAAGCCAGCTGTGTTTCTCTTACAGGAACCTAGATTTAAAAATTCACATCCCTGGAGTTCCCATCGTGGTGCAGCAGGAAGGAATCCGATTAGGAACCATGAGATTGTGGGTTCAATCCCTGTTCTCGCTCAGTAGGTTAAGGATCTGGCGTTGCCATGAGCTGTGGTGTTGGTCACAGATGTAGCTTGGATCTGGAGTTGCTGTGGCTGTGACGTAGGCCAGCAGCTACAGCTTCAATACACCCCCTTGCCTGGGAACCTCCATATGCTGTGGGTGCAGCCCTAAAAAGACAAAAGACAAAAAAAAAAATTCATACCCCTAATGAATGAATCATATATGATGTTGAAGACTGAATCTCAAATAGGGTATACTTAATCTAACTTGTTTTATCTTATTTTTTTTTTTTTTTAGGGGTGTACCCATGGCATATGGAGGTTCCCAGGCCAGGGGTCAAATTGGAGTTACACCTGCCAGCCTACGCCACAGCCACAACACCACCAGATCCGAGCCACATCTGCGACCTACACCACAGCTCATGGCCAATGCCTGATCCTTAACCCACTGAGCGAGGCCAGGGCTCGAACCTGTGTCCTCATGGATACTATTTGTTTCTGCTGAACCATGACAGGAACTCCTGTTTTATCTTATTAGTTTACATTACAAACACAGAAAGATTTTTCATAATATAAACTGAGAATTACAGCAAATAAAGATAGACTGTAGCATTAATGTGTCTATCATTTTTAATGCCTTTACCTGTTTTATAGCATGATCATTAAGAAAGCTTTAGAAAACAAGTTTTCTGACAGAATAAATTAAATGCAAATATTATTAAACTTTTGATCTTTTAAATAAAAACAATAAATTTTGGAGTTCCTGCCGTGGCGCAGCAGAAACGAATTCGACTAGGTTGTGGGTTTGATCCTTGACCCTCGTTCAGTAGGTTAAGGATCCGGCGTTGCCGTGAGCTGTGGTGTAGCTCACAGACATGGCCTGGATCCCGCGTTGCTGTGGCTGTGGCGTACGCCGGCAGCTGTAGTTCCGATTAGACCCCTAGCCTGGGAACATCCATATGCCGAGGGTGTGGCCCTAAAAAGACAAAAAAAAAAATAAATTTTAACCTTTCATGTTACAAATTATGAGATCTATTACCTGTCCACCACCTGTTTGTGAACTGCTTTCCAATGTTCCTTATCTGCATCAGTACCTAATTCAGGGTGCAGATTCTTCAGGGAGACACCAGCCACATTCACTCCACTCCACACAGGCACTAAAAGAAATAGTACAGAATATATTTATTCCCATGCACCAGCCAGCATGGGAAACTAGTCGTCCTGACCCATTCTTCTAAAATTTTATCTGTGGAGGATTACCCTCTTTTAGTAGAGATGGTGAAGACCACACACACGCTAACTTTTAAATTTTCACTGATTAGATTATGTGAACCTATCAGTTTTCACTATTATTGTAACCTATTTTCCTAACCTACTGAGATGAAACAGCATGAGAGCATAAGAGGAATTTTCTTGGCATAAGGAACTGAGGACTTTGCACAAAGGATACCATCTTCCAACTGTGATAATAATATTTTTTTCTCATACCCTCCATTTGGCTTGGCTGACCTTTCCAGGGCTAAGCAGTTTGAGTATAAACAGCTCTAATATTAAGTGAACTAGCCTAAGAGCTATCATCTTATTATATGTCTGTCTACTGTAAGAAAGAAATTTCATCCCATATCCCTTATACCAGAAAATGTCATACAGAATGGTTAAAAATCTTTAAAATTCTTAGCATATAATTATACCAAAAGATAAGATTTCTGGAAATCATTCTACCCTAAAGAATGGACATCCGATTTAGGCTCTGATTTAGTAATGATCCTCCTGTCAATTTTTTACACGATCTTTTTGAACACAGAGAAAAACAAGTTATACTTACCACTAGAGTCTCCATGCTCCCCAAGGATCCACCCATGACAGCTTAGGGAGTGAACTCCCAGTCTTTCCCCCATTAGGTAACGGAACCGGGCTGAATCCAGATTGCAACCACTTCCAATAACACGGTTTTTGGGAAAGCCACTTATCTTCCAAGCCACATAGGTCAAGATATCCACTATGAAGAAAATATTTAGGCAGAGATACTAGGTGAGTCGTTAGGTAATTATTGACTACTCAAGATATATGGCCCTGTACAATCTCGGTATTGATCAAGACCAATCAATATTTTGGTTAATATTTTTAAACCTCTATACTATATATAATATAGCAAGTACAGTAAATATTCACGAAGTGTAGTTTAATGAAAATAAGCTTGCATCAATAACATATTATTCTGGAGTTCCCGCTGTGGCTCAGTAGTAACAAACGGGACTAGTATCCATGAGGACATAGGTTCTATCCTTGGACTCGCTCAGTGGGTTAAGGATCCCGTGTTGCTGCAAGCTGTGGGTAGGTCACAGACTTGGCTCAGATCCTGCATTTCTGTGGCTATGGCATAGGCCAGCAGCTACAACTCTAATTTGACCCCTAGCCTGGGAACCTCCATATGCTGCAGGTACAGTCCTCAAAACCAAAAACAATATAAAACAAAAACATATTATTCATAAACTTACCCCTTATCTAGATCTTAAGCAAGTAACAAATTTTAAAGTTCTGACTACATTAAAGGCATTGTATCCCCCTTTAATATTTTAAGCTTAACCATTTTACAAAACCACAAATCCACTCTCAAGAGAAAAGTGAAAAAAAAATATATATATATACACACACAGATTATGATATATACTGTCAGTTTTACTCTAGTTGATCTATTTTTATGCCATTAAAGTCTCACCTGGATTAGAAACAACAAGCAACTTGCAGTTCGGGCTGTATTTTACAATATTAGGAATGATGAATTTGAAGATGTTCACGTTACGCTGGACCAAATTAAGACGGCTTTCTCCCTCTTGCTGACGTGCCCCAGCTGTGATAATAACCAGCCTGGAGTTTGCGGTCACATGATAGTCTAGACAAAAAAGAAACAACAGCCAGATTAAGTCCTTTAAAAGAACTCCAACAAAAATTTCCATTAACTTTTTCTGATGGACAGTTTTCTCAGTGTTCGGCACGTGTGGCACATAAAAGCCCCTAACGCCCTTCAGACTGCTACCTTCCTTTGTGAGGTTTATCACTGTGGCCACTTGCATGGGGAAGGAATACATCAGCACCTTCCTTGCATTCTGGTTTTAGTCACGTTGTAGATTTACAGAACTACAATTGAAGGGAGCCAAAAGGAATCAAATTTATTCGATTCTCCTATCAAAAGAGGTACAGTCCCTAAATTCTTGCCACATAAGCTCAAAGCTCACTCTTTTACACTCCTATTTCTACTTAACTACTTAACTGTGGTCATTCAGCCCAGGGACAGGCTTTCCCCCCGCCCCAAAGCAGAAGCAACTGTACACTTATAAAGCACATCTTGCTTCTCGACACCGTGTGGCCCAGGACTGTGAACTCCAGGTTGAAGATAAAAGAGTCCTCTATCAGATAAGTGGTCAATGATTTTCAGGTGTCAAAAACAGACACTATTTGGGCCCAAGGCTCAGTTTCCTGGCTGGTACTTGTAAAGTGTGATAGGGTCAAGACAAGAATATCTGCTGAACAGGCTCAATTATCTTATCCTCAGCCTTATGCTAGTGTGTGAAATGAAACAGGGAAAGCAAATATATTTGAGTATTTGCAGCAATGTGGTAAAATATGGACCTAAGAAGATTGGCTAATTACATTCTAATTCAGATGCTTTCCACATCATGCATCAATGAGAGTTCCTCTTAAAACCATTTGCTAATTCAAACACTGATATCCATAGGTACCAGTGCAAAATTGTTCAAAGGACTCTCTTATCCTATACACAAACAAATCTCTGTAGAGTTAGAATTTCAAGACTGATAAAAGAAGTCTAGCAGAGACTGGAATATGAACTTGTTGAAATCAACCTTTGCCAGAGACAATTTTTGGTGTCCTAAGGAAAAGGCTGCCATGTTGCAGATCCATCATCTCTCCCTTCAGTTTGTCTTCCATGACATCAACGAGAGCAAGTTCATCTGCCAATTCCTAAAAGACATAAAATTTTTAGTTACATGGAAAACTATCATTTTCAAATTTTTAGCAGAGCATATAAAATTTCAATATTTCTGGGGTAGGAGAATTCCACTACTTTTATTAGTATCAGGACATAGCTCAGAGTAGAGGTAGGCCTCCATTTAAAAGCTGACTCACAGGAGTTCCCGTTGTGGCATAGAGGAAAGGAATCTGACTAGGAACCATGACGTTGCAGGTTCTATCCCTGGCCTTGCTCAATGGGTCAAGGATCTGGCATTGCTATGGCTGTGGTGTAGGCCGGCAGCTATAGCTCTGATTAGACCCCCTGCCTGGAAACCTCCACATGCCACAGGTGTGGCCCTAACAAAAGCCCAAAAAGACGAAAAATATAAATAAAAATAAATCAATAAATAAAAGCTGGTTCACAGATGACCTAAACATAGGAAGATACACTGACCCTTTTTCCAACCCCTCTCTCCTCTCGGAAGCAGCCCCTGCAGGAGGCCCACCGCCACTGTACAGAAGCACAACGCTCAACTGACAGTGAATAACACCCAATTTTGTGAAACTGCTCTATTTGCTCTCTCAAATTCAGCTTTACACATTGATCTGAGGTCATTAAATAGCTGAAATTGACTAGTATTCTGGATCATTCTCTGATTACATGTTTTCCACATATTAACCAACACCAATAGTTTTACACATTTTATAAATATGTAAATGTGCAGATCTGTATATTACATCATACTGGTGAAAACATATCCTTTCAGATGAACCTATAAAAGCTCAAAGGATCATCTCAGACAAGGAGCACTAACAATAGCTTTTTATTTATTTGTTTGGCCCCAGCCATGGCATGTGGAAGTTCCTGGGCTAGGGACCGAACCTGTGACACAGCTGCAGCCTGCACCACAGCTGTGGCAATGCAGGATCCTTAACCTGCTGCGTCACATGAGAACTTCCACCAACAATAGCTATACTTTTTGTTTTTTCTTTTTTGGCCACCCCATGGCAAATGGATTCCCAGGCCACGGATCATATCCGAGCTGCAGTTGTGACTTACGCGGGGCTTCAGCAATGCCAGATCCTTTAACCCACTGTGCTAGGCCAGGGATCAAACCTGCATCTGGCACTGCAGAGATGCCCTGGATCCCACTGCACCATAGTGGAAACTCCAACAACAGCTTTAACACAAATGGGATGTGGATTATTATAACCAAAGAGGTTATATCAGCTGTGCTGCAGATCTACCCCGAATCATCTCCAATAAAATGAGTGGTCTGGCAGTTACTCTTAACCACACTTGAGTTGGGTTGGGGGGGCAACCCAGAGAAAGACCACAGGTGATTCATAGGTTTGGGGAAAATAAATGGTAGCAGTTGCTGCCCCAATGGGGAAGGAATAAGAGTTGGTATACTATGTAGTTTCTTCTGAGAACACACACAGAGCAACGTGTATTGTTACAAGACCTTGCATAGCTCATTTTTGCCTTCAGTCCCTTCTGATTTCAATCCTTCCCTGTTGGAATCCAGAATTCATCATTTCACTCTTATTAGGAACTCCAAATCTGAACCTAAAATATCTTTTTTTTTTGTCTTTTTGCCTTTTTATGTAGAGCCGCACCCGCGGCATGTGGAGGTTCCCAGGCTAGGGGTCTAACAGGAGCTGTAGCTGCCGGCCTTCGCAGCAGCCACAGCAACGCGGGATCCGAGCCGCGTCTGCAACCTTCACCACAGCTCACGGCAACGCCAGATCCTTAACCCACTGAGCAAGGCCAGGGATCGAACCCACAACCTCATGGTTCTTAGTCGGATTCGTTAACCACTGAGCCACGAAGGGAACTCCAGAACTTAAAATATATTAATAGTGTAAGCTGCCTCAATTTCTTTTTTATATAAACCAGGCTTGAGTGCTGTAAAAAGAGCTCTTTATTCATTCACAAGTTCTTTTTTCCTAATTATATCCCATCCTAGGTACCAAAACTGCTATCCAAGGAGGGTAGTGGAGATTTGCATGGGTAGAAGACTTCCTACATTTGGTTTTTCGTGTGTATTTTTTTGTTTTTTGTCTTTTTAGGACCACACCCAAAGCTTATGGTAGTTTCTGGGCTAGGAGTCAAAAGGAGCTGCTGTTGCTGGCCTACACCACAGCCACAGCCACGTCAGATCCAAGCTGCATCTGTGACCTACACTGCAGCTCATGGCAATACCAGATCCTTTATTCCACTGAGCAAGGTCAGGGATCAAACTCACATCCTCATGGATAGTAGTTAGATTCTTAGATTCTTAATTTGCTGAGCCTGAATGTATCAATTTCAATTCAAAAATTACTTTGGGATTTCTCGTCCTGGCTCAGCGGAAACAAATCCTACTAGGAACCATGAGGTTGTGGGTTCGATCCCTGGCCTCGCTCAGTGAGTTAAGGGTTCGGTGTTGCCGTGAGCTGTGATGTAGACTGCAGACACGGCTTGGATCCCGCGTTGCTGTGGCTGTGGCGCAGGCCTGCAGCCGTAGCACTTGATTAGACCCCTAGTCTGGGAAAATCCACATGCTGCAGGTTAGGCCCTAAAAACGACAAAAAAAAAAAAATTACTTTAAAATAATTTTAGCTTGTTTAAAGGCATGGGCTCTACTTTTTCATTTGTAGGCAATTATTAGAGGTTAATATGGTGGAGCAAAGTTAAGAAATTGGGTCTCAAGCCTAAAAACCTTTAATTTTTGTAATTTAGATATCCTTTTGGTATAACATCATGTTTTGAAAGTTTGTTTCAGGAGTTCCCTGGTGGCTCAGCGGGTTAAGGATCTAGTTATCACTGCTGTGGCTCTGGTCAACTGCAGTGTCTTGGGTTGGATCCCTGGCCCTGGAACTTCTGCATGCCATGGCACAGCCAAAAAAAAAGGTTTGTTCATATAAATTTTTTTTGAATGAGTGTATGAACCTAATTATCTTATATGTAATATGATAATGCAATTCTTGGAGAAGTAGGGGATGACTGGCGTCAAGCTATCCTTGGACTCTCTCACTTACCTTCATTAAGATGCTGATGGCGCAGGCCATGCCAACAGCACCAACCCCAACAACTGTAATCTTATTGTGGGGAACATGCTCTTCCTTAAGAAGATTCTGAATCAGCTGATCCTTGAGAGTTGCCATTGTGGATTTAGAACCAAAAGGAATCTATAGGGGAAAAAACATGCACTGTCACTCCATCCTCTTTAATGTGTATTAACCAAAAGGTGTTCTGGAAAACCTTATTTTGCTTACTTTTGGGGTACTTGCCACTGAAAAAAACAAAAACATTACACAAGAGACGTCTAAAAGGGGTGGGAAAAACCCCTAAAGATAGGCAAAGGCGAGGTGAAAGGTGTAATGCCAGGATCTGGTCTGGCTAGGATGTTGGTATAAAGGTCCTCACCTTGGCGTGGAAAAACAGTATGGACGTTTGGGTGTAGGTATAGCCTCCAGACGGCTCACCCATTTTGACTTATCGGCTCCAAGTGGAGCTGGCCTCTCCTCAGACAAGATCACTGTGAGCCTCCGGCCTAGCTCTACGCCAGTCACCAGGACTCCTGCCAAGCCCCTCAAGGACCACAGGCACGTGGTTAAAGTGCCTCTAACGGCTTCACCGCCTCACCGGTCCACCCCGGAGCCAGTAGTGCGTACTGTGATCTCTGCCCATGCGCAAACACCCTCTCCCCCAACCCTCCCTGCCGAAGAAGGGGCGGAGATCAACTGTTCGTCCCCGCCAGACCTCCTTGCATTTTTACGCCCCGCCCAGACCCGGAAGATTAGCAGCCGCCCCTCCCCCCTCCCCTTAGCCAGCCACCAACCTTGAGCGCAAGCGCATTTCAGAGCGCTGGGCGGAGACAAGAGTAGTGCCTAGTGGCGGCTGGCTCCTGAAAGGTGGGCACCTACCCCACAGCCTGGCGGATGCTTGAAGAAACCCCGCCCAAAGCAGACGTGATCAGGAACTATCCCGCTCTCTGGGTCTGAGGGAGTGAGCTCGGAATCAGACTTTAGACTTAACTAGTGCTCCAAAGCACACATGAACAACGTGAAGAGTGGCTGGCAACCTCCCCAGCCTGGCGCGCGGCCAGAGCCAGATTTTAAATCGTGATACCAGGAACCAAGGATTGTTACCCAACCCGGAGGCACCTCATATGGCTTCTGCCGCGATCCTTCGTGCAAAGGCATGAGAAACGGTATGAGGAAATTTTGTTAGTACCGGAAATGCAGCGATAAGCGGAGACCTGAAGCCTGGGGCCCTCAAGTTAATAGATACTTGGTGGAACCCTGGATTTCCAGAACCAGGGAAGGGAGCTTCAACTCTGCTAGTCCAACTCTATATCGCATTCACTGGAGAAATTATCAGAGATTGCATCCTGAAAGCACCAAGTCTAATATTGACACCCGCCCAAAGGGCAAAAATATCTGAGAGGGCTTCCAGGCAGGCAGCCCAGAATCACCAAGCTAGAATCGAGTCTCTCCTTACAAATTGCTGCTATTTCTAGACAGCCTTGTAAGGTTTCTGCAGCCTGGCTGGGGGAAGGGAGTTCTTTCCGCAGGCATCTCCTGGTTTCACTATAACCTGAGCCCTGGGCTCCGGCGCTCCTTTCCATGTGGGAATACAGGTCCGGGTGAAGCCCTGCAGAAAGAGGGCCTACCCCCCAACTCTGCCTCCCACTCACTGTGACCTTTGAGATGCCCTAACCAGCCTTAGGTTCCCGCATTTGTCAAAAGGAGGAAAAGGTACAGGGTGATCCTATTCTCAACATACTGTCTGAGAGGCAGGAGAGCTGCCTGATACCCTTACTGCTTCATCTTTGCATACACCACGTCTAGTGTAGCGCCCGATACATCAGTAGCTTCTTAAAAAATGTAATTTGCGCAAAAAACCCTCTATAGCTGCCCTCAAGGAGCCCACCTCTTGAGAGTCCCACGGTTAAAATGCGACCAAAGGGCCACCCAGCGGCTTGCTGGCTTCCAGAAACCCACCCAAACACTGCTGAGGCTTTTTCGGCTCCTTGGACTCTGGGAACCTGACTTCGAGCTCTGTTGCGCTTTGCCCATTTGGAGCCTGGAGGTATGCCCCACCCTTCAGACCTGTCGACTCCTGGTCCTTCTGCATCCACTCAGGCCTACGACCCCAGATTAGATGCGGCCACCTCCTTGGTTCCCCAGCCCAGCCAGAGGCCACCGTGCCCATTTAGAGCCAAAAGAGGGTACCGCGGGTCCTGAGCCCAGGCGTGGCGTGGGCCATCGCCCAGGTCTCAGGACTATGGCTCTGGGAAGCAGAGCCTACACACTGCGGGAGCGGGGACCCCTTCGCGGGCAGCGCGGGGACAGCGAATCCCGAAGCTGTCGCTCCCCCCCCCTCGGGGGCCGTGCGCGCAGGGCGGGACCGTACCGGGAGTGCACTTCGTGCGGGCGTGGGAGGCGCGAGGCGTCGGGTCCGGACTTGGCGGCAGCTGCTCCGGTACTCCGAGCCGGGAGCGGGAGGGGCCTTAAATGCAACAGCGAGGTTGACGTCAAGGGGGAGCCGGGCGGACGTGCAAGAACCCACGTGTGGGTTGGGCTGGGGGCGGGCTCCAAGCCGGGCGGAGCAGTGGGGGAGGCCCCGGTGGCGCGCGCAGCGGAAGGACCCATGTGCGCCCAGCCATCTGAAGCCGGAGCTACGCTGCCTCTGGCCGCAAAAGTCCAGAACGGAGCCTTCAGCCGGGGTCAAGCTGACCCTCAATTTCCTCTTCCATAAAATGTGTAAGTTACTCTCAAGGAAGGCGCGGTCTGAATTTTTGCCGCTGTTGTCCAGTGCCCAGAACAGCTTCTAGTACGTAATGGGCACTCCACAAATTTTTGTTGAAAGAAAGTGCCTAGCATGGCCAGAGTCTATTCATCTTACCTAAGTTGAGTGATCTCCAAAACTTGACCCTGCTTGACCCCATACTGCTAAAACTTCCAAGTCCCGTAACTCAAAGGAAAGCCTCAGCCTCTTGTGTCCCCCACCGGCCCAGCACCTCGTATACTAGCTACACCCAAGAACTGTCTGGTTGTTTGCTGTTTTTTTGTTTGTAGCACATCATGTTCTGTTTTACCTTTGGGCCTTTGCTCATACTGGTTCCAGGCCGGCCTTCCTCCTCCATCTCTTTCAACTGTACCCATCTTCTGGTACTCCTCCCTCTCCCCCAGCGCATACACCCAAGGAATTGGTATCTCCGTCCTCGCATACACCCAAGGAATTGGTATCTCCGTCCTCGCTGCTCCCACCACACTCGTCTGTACATCCTTCACACCGACTTGCCTTACAGGTGTGTTTGTGGCTCTGCTCTCCTACCTGCTGATGAGTCTCTTAAGCGCATGAGTGAGTCTACTTACTTCTTGCACCTGGGGCACCAATTTAGCTGCCAGCTCTGAGAAAAATCCAAAATCCTGGGTCCTTTGGTTTTGAAAGCAAAACTCTAATCTCAGTTGCAGAAAAGCAGCACGTCTGGCACATCCTAAGAGTTTTCCCATCACTCTGGGAGGCCCAGAAACCTAGGTTCTCTCCCCAGACACACAGTCTGAGGGGCTGAGGGTCAGCTAAAGTTCTCCAAGTTTCCTCAGGGCAGATTGCAACAGTGCCAGTGGTTCCTCAAGCTTTGCAACAATGTCCTCATTTAGTCAGGTCTGGGCCCCTGCCTGCCCATCAAATGCAACCACAGATGTTGGGAAGAGGAGAGCAGAGAGCAGAGAGCAGGCAGGTAGGAACCTTCACCCAAGAGGGCTCTGGGATGGCCTCTGAAGATAATCTAGGCAGTTTGCTGTCCCCTAAATTAAGGTACCTAACAAGAGCTAACTCTGAATACAACTTCTCTCTTTTTATGTAGAACAGGAGCTTCTGTTTAACTCTGCAAATAAGAATAAGTACAAGTTACTCAGCACGTCCTGTGTATCAGGCAGCAAGCTAGGCAATCCCCACACTCATCCTCACTTTAATTCTTTGGAGTATCTCATTTTTCAGATAAGAAAACCAAGGCTCAAAGATATTACTGACTTTGCCAAGGTCCTACAGCTAATAATTGATTTCAGCTGGTACTTTAACCTAGGCTGATGACTCCAAAGCAGTGATTTTTTGTTTGTTTGTTTCTCTATAGGATGTTACCCGTCCTCCGCCGCTCCTCCCCTCCCTCAACTCCATAAAGGTCAAAAAATTATTACAGGAGGCCCAAGCCAGTCCTAGGCTCAGAAAGTTCAGTTCTCAGTAAGACACAGTGGGTGTCCATGGGTGCTTCTGTCGTCTGAGCTGAACATCAGTCTCTGCATCCTCAGACTGCGACTTCCACCACTGGCACTCCTGCTTCTCAGGCCTTTGGCTTGGACTGGAATATGTACCACTTGCTTTCCTGTGTCTCTGGCTTGCAGACAGCAGATCTTGGGACTTCCGCCTGCATAATCGCATGAGCCAATTCTTTTCAGTAAATCTCATTGTCTCTCTCTCTATATATATGCGTAGTCCGTTTCTCTGGAGAACCCTGACTAATACAGAATCCTGACTAATGCAGTCCAAACAGAATATTTTCTGTACTAAAGCCAGAGCTGAGGGTGGGGCAGGAAACTGTTTCAGAAGGCAGAACAGACTTCTCACCCTGACCAAGTGTTTTTTGGGGGGTGGCCTCTTTAAAAGGGAAAATCCACCAAGAAGTGGTCTGAGCAAGGGACAGCCCAGCCTTGGAGAATGGGTGCTAATCAGCATGCAACATAAGAGTTTCCTAAGTGACCCTGGCCAGAGAATGGTGTCTATCCAAAACAGTCATTCCTTCATTAAGTATTTATCATGTCTGTCCTCAAGAACATCCAATGGCTCCTCTGTCAGTGGCCTCCAGAATAAAATTCAGATTCCTTGCAAAGACACACTAGGCTTCCTATGATCTAGGGCCCACATCCCCTCTCCGGCCTTATCTACTATTTTCCTTCATGCCAGTCCCAAGGGTATTTACCACGTCCCTCAAATATGCCATCCACTTCCACCTAGGCAGTTCTTTCAACCTGAATGACCGTCCTTGCCACCATCTCTGCCCACCTAAAACTTTCACCTTCACAGGCTAGGTGCTGTTCCTTGGGCTTTTTACATTAAACGAGTTCTTATTGCTGTGCAATCTTTCTCTCAACTAGATGGTAAGCTCCTAATAGGAACTTTCTCATTCATCTCTGTATCATTTAATAAATGTGTTTTGAATTGTGTGTCTCCTAGGTAAAGGGCACCATTCTAGGTGCTGGGATACAAAAATATATAAGACAAATTTACAAGCCTTCAAAGGCTCACAATTTAGTGGGGGGAAGCAACAGCATCCCTTTCTACAGTTCAAATGCAAGATAGAAGGTAACACTGTCTCAAAAGAGGTAGATAAAACTGCCCTAGGAAGTTCCCACTGTGGCACAGTGGAAACGAATCTGACTAGTACCCATAAGGATGCGGGTTTGATCTCTGGCCTCACCCAGTGGGTTGGAGATCTGATGTTGCTCTGACCTGTGGTGTAGGTCATAGACGAGGCTCAGATCCCACGTTGCTGTGGCTGTGGCATAGGCCAGCAGCTATAGCTCCAATTCGACCCCTAGCCTGGGAACTTCCATATGCCGTGGGTGCAGCCCTAAAAAGCAAAAAAAAAAAGGAAAAAAAGGAAAAGATTGCTCTAGCATTCAGAGGAGAGACAGGTCCTTTGGCCAAGGATACTGGTGAGTACTGTTCCTGGAAGAGGTAGCATCTGAGCTTAGCCTAGAAAAAGACTGCAATTGATGAAGATCAGATATTGAGGAAAGCAATGAACAAGCGCCCGGAGGCGGGAAATTCAAGGTGTGCCTGATGAATCCTCAGCTTTAAATGCTAGGCTATGAAATATGAGAGTTTGGTTTTTTGGTATTTGGTGGCCAGTGGAAGTCACTGCAGTTTGAGGGGAACAGGAGAGGTAGGGTGAAAGTAAGGTGGTTGAGAGGTGAGGGATGAGGGTCCTGATGGGGGACATTGTTGCAACTACACAAGAGGAAATTCAGAACATACACAGCTCCAGCCACATCTGCACAGAACACACACTTCTCTGACACACCCTGCATGTCCATTTGGCCCCTCTGAACACTCCCTGATAGCCTTTTTCTCCATCTTTTCCGTGTTTGCAAAGCTGATGGCTTTACTGAGTTTCAGGGCCCTCGTCCAGCTCTGTCTCTGATATGCCTTCTGTCTTTGTGCAAGACAGAGGTCTGCTCTCTGGGAAGAGCGGGTGGCTGCCCCTGGGAGACAGCTTCGTGTCATCGCTCAACCTCTTCCATCACTCACATGATAGGAGTGGAAGCTGAAGACTCCACCCTGACTCCTCAAGTTCTCTTGTGTGCCATCTCTTCCGGTACCCCGATGCCTCCCCACTGAAAGTCCTTCTCCTCTCCTCCAAGCCGGCTCATCCTCAGACACTAGATGCTGCCTCTGTTTCCCTTTTTTGCTTGGACTGCATTCCTTCCAGAGTTTATTTCTCACATGCCCCCTAACAGAATCCCCCTCAGAAACTCTAGACTCCCTTTGCCATATACTGAATGTTTGTCTCCTCCCACCCCATTCATATATTGAAATGTAATTCCCAATGGAATAGTCTTAGAGGTGGGGCTTTAAGGAGGTGATTAGGTCATGAAGATGGAGACTTCATGAGTGCTGTTAGTGCTCTTACAAAAGAGAGCCTAAAGGAGGTCCCGTGGTGGCTCAGAGGTAACAAACTCACCTTGTATCCATGAGGACCAAGGTTTGATCCCTGGCCTCGCTCAGAGGGTTAAAGATCCGGCATTGCCGTGAGCTGTGGTGTAGGTTGCAGACGTGGCTCGGATACTGCCTTGCTGCGGCTGTGGCGTCACCAGAAGCTGCAGCTCTGATTCGACTCCTAGTCTGGGAATTTCCATATGCCACGAGTGTGGCCTTAAAAAGACACAAAAATAAAAATATGGAAGAGACCCTAGAGAGAGTCCCTTGTCCCTCTGCCATGTGAAGACACAGAGAAAAGATTGCCACCTATGAACTTGGATGTAGGCCTTTACCAGACACCTGTCAGCACCTTGGTCTTGGACTTCTGAGCCTCCAGAACTGTGAGCGATAAATCTCTGTTGTTTATAAGCCACCCAGAATATGGTATTGTGTTAACAGCAGCTTGAACAGACTAAGGCACCTTTCCAGCAACCTCCTACCTCAAGAAAGAGATAAGACCTTTGCCCTCTTCTCTCTGTCCTTACCTGGCAGGGAACTAGGCCTTGAGCTTTCCATCACATTGATGGGTTCCAAGGTAGGGAATGTCACCAGAATGTAAGTGGCTTCCAAACTGAGGTCTTCCAAATTCAGTGCTGCAGAAGGAGTCCCAGGCCCTCTCCAAGCCATACAGTTCCCAGTGTAACAGGATGTGTCCCTTACCTAATCACAGCAGGGGAGGACTGTGGAAAGCTGTGGCAGCCTTTTCCTCGACAGGCTGGACAAAGACAGTGACAGTCATGGCTTAGCAAAGATGAGTGAGCCGCCTGGTGGAGGGGTGACAATGACCTGAGATTCTTTGTCATGGACCACGGGTAACACTGTGGGAGTCACAGCATCTCTGGCTGTAAACATGAGGGTCTTTCTCTCCCAGTTCAAACATCCAGGGAGGCTCTGAGCTAGGGAGTCAAGCCTCCACACACACCTTCATTTTTAGTTTTGCTCAGGACTCAACGGCAAGGCTGCCCCCTATTTTGAAAAGTGATTGGGGCTACTCCTGGGGTGGAGGCACATATTCAAGGCTCCTAGCGTCACCCATGGCAAAAGGAAATCCATGCCTGGCACTCTTTTGTCCCCATATGAGTTCCAAGACTGGGTCCAAAATTCCCAAAGCATGGGTGGATATTGGATTTATTAATAAAAACAGCCTTACATGGCTTTGAAAGTGACTTACTAATAACAGGAACCCTTCTTTCTTTGATCCTGTAGATATTTCAAACTTTTAACCACATGGGGAAATACATTCCAAACCCTAGCACAAAAAAGAAGGGCAATTTCCTCTAAAATTCCAAGGGGATCAAAGCAATTTTAAGTCTGAATTCAGCCAGGGAAGTCTACTGGTAATTTCCTGGGGCTGGGTGTAGGAAAGGAATAGCGGTCTTCTTAGCTGTGCAGCTGCTGACTGCAGGCACCTTCACTGAAATTTGGGTCCTTTTTTTTTTTTTCCTAAACTGGGGTACACAAGCATTCATCTAGCTACACCTCACAAAGTGGGTTCTATTGGAAAAGGAGGCTCTCTGACCTATGACCTGAGCTGCTCAGAAGACCCTGACCTGAAAATGTAGTCCCACCTCATTTTTCTAGGGTATCAGAAATTGGGTATCAGAATTGGTCTGGCTCCGCTAGGGAGCCTGGGATTCTGTTAAGAAGAGCAAAAGAGAGCTCCTTTGAACTCCAAGAGGGCCCACAGGCTGCGGTAGGTGCAGACATGCAGAAAGCTTCTCTACAGCTGGATAAAGCTCACTGGATTCTTCATTTGCGCGTCATTTAGTGGAGCTTTCATTTCCATTCTCTCAGGGTATTTTCCTTTTTATTTAGGGTCGTACTGGAGGCATACTGAAGTTCCCAGGCTAGGGGTCAAAGTGGAGCTGTAGCTGCTGGCCTACACCACAGCCACAGCAAGGCAGGATCCTTAACCCACTGAGTGAGTCCAGAGATCAAATCTGCATCCTTATGGATACTAGTCAGGTTCATTACTGCTGAGCCACAACGGGAACTCCCTCTCATGGTATTTTTACCTCAACCAGGAGAGGAAAGCACAACTAGAGTTTTTACCTCTGTTTTACTGGTGAGACTACCAAACCTCAAAAAATGTAATTGCTCCAGACCTGATAGCTGGAAAGCAGTCTGATAAATTTCAAACTGTGAGTCTAGGTTTTCTTCTCCTATGCTACTCTGCCCCTCTGTTTTTCGGGGGGTGCCTCACAACCTGGAAAGCAGTTAGCTCTTTGTTCTCGGAATATCAAAGGGCAAATGTGATAAATGCTCAAGGTCTCTCATCCAGGGCTGCAGGAATGTCCAGACAGCCACCTGTCCACAGGGCTGCTTCAGGGCCCTATCTAATCAGCCTGCCTCTCGCTGACGCTCCGTTAGCCTTGCACAGCCCACGTGTGTGCAGGACTAAACTCTGCCCTTTGTACAAACACACTTGCAGTGTCAGGCCCTCTTAAAGGACATTTTAACTTAGCTCATCCTCCAGTTTTAGCCACAGAGGGATGAAAGCCTAGGAGAGGCCTTCACAGACTTGGCTTCCCTTACCCACTGAATCAGAGGGAGACCAGCCCCTCACACCTACCCCACTTTTTTTTTTCTTAAACTATATTGTCTTTTTTTTTTTTGCTTTTTAGGGCCGGACTCGTGGCATATGGAGGTTCCCAGGCTAGGGGTTGAATTGGAGCTAGAGCTGCTGCGGGTCTACACCATAGCCACAGCAATGCGGGATCCGAGCTGCGTCTGCTACCTACACCACAGCTCACGGCAACGCCGGATCTTTTAATCCACTGAGCGAGCGAGGCCAGGGATAGAACCCGCAATGTCATGTTCCTAGCTGGATTCGTTTCTGCTGAGCCACGACAGGAACTCCACACCTGCCCCACTTTGCCTGCCCTGTAGGGCCCTCAGCAATCCTGCTGGCCTGAAGACAGACATTGTTGCTCGGTGGGAAAAGGACCCAGAGAGGGAAGGAAAGTGAAGTGCTTTCAACTCTACCTTAGTGTTTCGGGTAGTGGCTAAGGGACAGGAACCTGCCACCTAGTCTAGTGCCTTCTCCTCTGTACCAGACACCATGGCCTTCTCCACAAGCCCAGGCTTTTTCTGGCACTGTGGGTGTGGCTCCACTCCCAGCTCTGACTTCTGGGGTTTTTCCACTGCACTACAGCCTCTTCGAACAGCCCTCACTTGGGATTGGCAGCTTGGTAGAGAGGGCTCGCTCAGCGGGAGGCTACACCCCAGCCAGCCATTAAAGCGACAGGACTGGCAGTAGGCCACTTCAGTCGAGCACTGTTCTCACAGAGCGCCCAGCCTCAGCCCACTCAGCAGCCCCCTCAGCCTCAGGCCCATGATGTCAGACTCTCCACCCAAGCTGAGTTAGTGCTCAAGAAATCAAATCTCTCCTCCTCATTTCCTAAGGGAGGCCAGGCCGCCTGTTAACCACAGATGGATACAGGCTGTGCCAAGATCTCCATGGTAGCCAGGAGCCAGAGCTTCCTGCCTTGGGCAATGATCCAGAGCCAGCATCCTTGGCAGTGCTCCCTTGCAGACCCTAGTGGGACTGACTGTCGCTGCGGGCCCATCACACACCCCCGTCGTCTCTGGAAGTTAGCGACAGCCTAGGGAGGAAGCCCAGCTGGGTTGATCTGGAAGACTTCAGACCTAGTGACAGATCTTTGAGAAGGGTCCTGAAATGGAGCAGGCTGGGTTCTTTGGAATCCACCCTCCCCCTCCCACGTGGAATTCATTTCTCAAGGAAGGCAGTGGGGTTCTGGTGGTAAACCTCCTTTACGGTAACGGAGGTGAAAATTTCAAGTGTGTTAGTTGGCTTTAGACTCTGCTCTTCCTGGCACAGAGGGTGGTGGTGGTCCAGGAGATAGTTTGCCATGGATCATAATGGCGATAATCCCAGATCCTTACTAACCTCCACCCCATAAAACGGACCTCAGGGCATCTGAGGAGCTGGTAGGCTCTTAGCAGGGTGGGTGTTTATCAATGTGGAGTCGGACTCTAGAGCCAGTGGAAGGGCAGGGTGGGGACCCCAGGAGAAGAGATGGAGCTAACCTTACTGCCATGATGTCAAGAACTGGGGAGGCCTCTTCAGAGAGGTTCCAGTCCCAGGAGAAAGCCAAAACAAAAGGCAAAGTGGAACCGCTCCTGGTTCGGCCAGCTCTTCCTCTCGGCCCTCTGCGCACGTCTCTGGGAGGAAGCCTGAAATTCAGTTGTGTGATTCACAGACATACAGCACAGACTTGTGGTTCCAAGGAAGAGGGAGGAGGAAGTAGGATGGGCTGGGGGTTTGGGGTGAGTAGGTGCAAATTATCACCTTTACGATGGGTAAACAATGAGGTCCTGCTCTGCAGCACAGGGGACTATAGCCAGTCTCTTGAGACAGAACATGATGGAAGATAATAGGAGAAAAGGAATGTGTATGTATCTATGACTGAGTCGCTCTGCTTTAGAGCAGAAATTCGCATAACATTATAAATCAACTATACTTTAATAAAAAATGTATACAAATAATAAAAAATTCAGTTGTGAATACTGCGCCGGGAGAGAGTTCACAGGCTTCCCTGCTCCCTGGGGTATTCCTGCTCCTCTTCAACTTCTCTTCCCAATCCCAAAGGGAGTTTGGCTTTTGCTCAACTTGTTCTTTGGGCTCTTGTGACTCAGAATCAATAATACCCAGTTGGGGAAGACTGTGTTTTTGGACTGGTGGTGGGAAGAATGATTTGGGTCTACAGGATGTTAATCTATATAATAAAGAAGAAAATAAAACGTCTCCAGGGAGTTTGGAGGCAGTGGAGGTGGGAGATTGGAAAAGAGCTGCCCTAACTTCTGCTGAAGGATGAAAGGAGATCTGACAGGAAAGAGGATTCTTGGTAAACGCTGCTATGGACATCACTAAATTCCACTTTCACTTTGCCAAAGGGCCAGCCTGGGATTTGAGCTGCTTTGAAATTACTTGTGATTGCTGAAGGGGGCTTCCTGGTCAGTGCTAGATCAAACCTTGTGGGTCCAGACTTTGTGAGAATTACAGTAATAGTCGCTCCCACGTTTACTGAACATTTAATATGGATGTACCCAGCCCTCCTACTAAACCCTTTACATGTACCATCTAATTTTTGTGAGGGCCGCATCAGTGGCATGTGGAAGTTCCTAGGTCAGGGATCGATCATGTGCCTCAGCAGCAACCCAAGCTACTGCAGTGACAATGCTGGATCCTTAACCGGCTGCACCACTGGAGAGCTCCAATGTGTCATCTAATTGAATCTTCGCAACCATCTTGTGGGGTAGGGAACATCACTACTTCCATTTCCCAGAAACAGGTACCGAGTCTTGGGGAGGTAAAGGCACTTGCCCTAAATCACAAAGCCAGATGTGCTGTAGCCAGGCTTTGAAGATATGAAATTCAGGTGGCGCCGGGGCAGACTCCTTGCATAGAAACCAGGTGCAGCTACTGCCCCTGGCAGCAGGGACAGTGGGGAGGTCCTCTCAGGACATTGCTAGGCTGTGCTGAAGAGGGCTCTCTGTGCAAGCTGCAGCCTCTCACTGACCTCACGAAGCAGAAAATCAATGAAGTTGACATGAGGCATTGCTCCACGGAGGCTGCTCCCTCACTGCCCTGAGCAGCAGGAATGTGCCAGGGGCTGATAATGATCATCAGGGACAGCTCTTGTCAGCCAGTTTCTGGGCCACTTTGTTAGTCCTGGGACGGAGAGGAATGGGGAACATAAAGCCCAGAGTGACCCCATTTGAGGAGGGCCCTTTCTGTCCATGCCTTTCAGAATGCAGGCATTCCCCTGCCACTTGGAGAGACACTCTTCATGTCTCCTAAGGGACAGGAGGGACAAATGGCAGAACCTCCATCTGCTCTGCATTCCTCTGCTGTGCACCAAGCATAGAGTCCTTCGAGAAGAGGGTCTCAGAGGGAACCTTAGGTTTGGCAGGCAATCACTTTCTAAGCCTTAGGCATCTGTCAAGTAGGAAAAATAACAGTAGCCATCTTGGGATTTCCCTGGTGGTGCAGTGGGTTAAGGATGTGGTGTTGTCACAGTTGTGGCTTTTTTCCCAGCTGTGGTATGGGTTCAAACCCCGGCCTGGGAATTTCTGCATGCTGCAGGTGCAGTCAAAAGGAATAATAAAAAAACCCAAATGAACAAAAAATATTACCCACCTAATAGGCATATTGCAAACAAAATGACTTGGCACAGGAAAATTGCTTAATAAACCGTACTCCTATCTCAGGAAATGAGCTGAGCAGAGAGGCCAGTTTGTGGTCACTGCTCTGACAGTTTCATTTATTTAGGACTCTGACTGGTTTAGGGCATTCCTCTTGGCCCTGCACCAGGGAAGTCTGTTTCAGAACCTGTGTATAATGCCTGCCTTATTCAATCTTTTTTTTTTTTTTCAAGAGGAATGCCTTAGTAGTACTGCAATTGGTTTTAATACACAAGGTTGGGCTGATTAGGAAGGGGCTACATGTTTCTGAGTTTTTTTTTTTTTGGTGGAATCTTTTAGCTTAAGATGTAAAGCTCACAGTTATTCCTGGCCACCTGAAACTAACCACGTTGCCTGGCCATTGCCATACACAGGCTGATCTCTGCCCCTTGCATGGATTCAGAAAGGCAGCCCCTGCCCACGAGACCCTGGCCTCCCTCAGTTTTACTTCTCTCAGAGTTTGAAAAGAGAGGCAGCCATGCCACGTCCAGACAACAGCAGCGTGAAGCTGGTGTCTCCAGGGGACAGGCCTGCAGTTGTCTTTCCCTCAGTATGGTTCTTTGCTTTGGCCTCACACCATCCTGGGTTTGACTCCTGTCTCTGCCACTCACTATGAGTACTTGAGCAAGTCACTTCATTTGATGGAGCCTCTGGAGAATGGGGATAATACCATTTTCATAGGCTGTTGTGAGGTTTGAATGTAAACCTCCCAGCATCCAGTAGGTGCCCACTAAATGTTAGTTGCCTTTTCTATCCCTAGGGGCAATCTGGAATGTTGAACTGAAGACACCTCCTGAGAAGCTCTCGAGAGCCCCAATCGAAGAAGAGGGCTGGCCTCCAGGAGCTGGGAGTGGGCTTTGATACCACCTGCTTCCACCACTGCACTGCCTCTGATCTGGGCTGGAGGTGTGCTAGGGGCAGTTCTGAGACAGGTGAGCAGCTTCCTGGAGGCTAAGAACTCAATACTCCAACTAACCATCAGTTACCAGCCCCTCCTGCATCTCAGAGGAACAGGAGCAAAAGTGCACAGGAAGGGAGGTCTCTGGGAGCAGAAGTGCAGCTCTAAGAGGGAGGCAGTTTCCACAAGGCCTGCTTTGCTTCTCTGGTTCCCACACTCTGCAGACAGCCTCTTGCAGCTCAGAACTGGTTAACTCCAACCAGGCTGAAAGATTTCTATGTCATTGCACAAAAACAAACAGTGAGAGGCCTGCACTGGGCAATCCTTAGTTTCCATTCCAGCTGGGGGAAGAGCACACGCCCCAAGGCTCTTTTGGAAAGAACTGTGCTTCTTAAGTCTCCTTTCTGGATCATGTGGCACCAGCTAGCTGCAACTCAGCAGTACTGGTGTTTACCATATTTCAGTCATTGTCACAGTGCTGGCCATTCCTGAATGCCACACTACAACTCTGTATTCAATACATTTCTTTAAGTTGACTCCCTATTTTACTTAGATTCCCTCAAGCAAATACCGGCCTGACAGGCCAGTTACATTTAAAAATTTATATACATACATTAAAACATGTAACTACTACAGTTAGAACTGTGAAATGCTCAGTCATGTGATACTCACTCAACCCCCTGGAGGTGTGCTAACCACACTTTAGAAAACACTGGACTAGTGAACAACTTAGGAGTAGATCATGTGACATGCTCACGGACACTAGGAGAAAAAGCATGAGCTCAGTAATGGTAACGCTAGACAGCTGTAACACAGGAACTGAGGACAGATATTAAGGGTTTGGGATGTGAACAAAAAAGGCTGCCTGCCAAGTCAGTAAACAAAGGATATTATGGCCATCAAGCCATTGGCCACAGTAGCCACCTCCAACAGTGTACCCTGAGGGAACTCAGGGAGATAAACAGGCTGCCAGCCTCAAGTCTTCAGCAATTGCACCCACCCCCAGCACTGCACCTTGAGGGGATTCAGGATGGGAAAAGAACAGGATACTGACCCTAGATAGCTGAGGTGCATATCAAAGGAGTACTTTCATTAGGCCCAGATTCTATCATCTTCCCATAAGCAGAAGAACGCTAATTCATTAACTTTGAGATGTTTGTTTCTTTCTTTCATTAGCAGAAATGTTTTGGGAGTTCCCGCTGTGCGTTGTGGCTCAGTGGCTAATGAACCCAACTAGGACCCATGAGGATGAGGGTACGATCTCTAGCCTTGCTCAGTGGGTTAAGGATCCGGTGTTGCCGTGAGCTGTGGTGTGGGTTGCAGATGTGGCTCAGATCCCGAGTTGCTGTGGCTGTGGTGTAGGCTGGCAGCTGCAGCTCCAATTGGACCCCTAGCCTGGGAACCTCCACATGCTGTGGGTGCAGCCCTAAAAAGACAAAAGACAAAAACAAAAACAAAACAAAACAAAACAAAAAAGGAATCAAGCAAAGGCATTCTTACAAAAAAAAAAAGAAAAGAAAGAAATGTTTTGATGTTCAACTACATGGTTTGCTTTTTGTATATATTCTGGCTCCTCCTTTACTTCTTTAGATAGAACCTGTCTCCCAGGCTTAAGTCTTCAGTATGTCTGTTGAATAAAAACATAATTCTCAATTTCTAGCTTGTGGTTTTATTTTTTTACAGTCGACAGTTTGTTATCAGTGTAGAGCAATCATCTTATGGGGCCTCTAGTCACAAAATGGTGAACATTCACCTAGACACTAAAACATCACCCAAATTCAACACTAGTGGATCTCTGGTTACACAAGGTGGATTGAACTCACATGTTAACTCCTTCCCTAAATCCCACTAGTCTGAGAAAAGCACATATAAAAGTCTAATCATACAAAGACCAAGAGACAACCAGACATGAGGACAGCCAACCACCTTTGAGAAAGCTGAAATCAGTGAGACTAACATCAGCGTGACATCCAAGTGCCCACGGAGAGAGGAAGTGAAGAGATGACAGCTGATCTGCCCTTTAAAACAGTGGGTGGGCTCAGGAATTAGAGGGAGTAGGTTCCATGGAAGGTAGGAGTCCAGTGTGGGGCATGAAACAAGGGATGTAAGGGACTGTTAAGACTCCAACTTCCTATCCCCACAAAATGTGCACAAAATGACTGTCCCCTGTCTCCACCTTCACTGACAACAGGGGGTTTATTCTTTGGGGAAATGCAATCAGGATGCAAACACAGTGGTGAGGTACTGGCTAAAGACCAGGGCATAAGAGAATGTCTACATAAGGAGAACTGACTTCCTGAAGCAATTCCCAGAGAGCAGGCATCCAAGTTTATATTCCCAGCTAGAAACATGGAGGTTCCTCCTCTGCAGACTGAATGGCCTCAGAGAAAAACTCTGTAAATATTGACATCTGAGTGTCCCCGGTAGCAAAGCAGCTTCCTCCCAGTCACCCCCATGGAAGTCCTCTACTTGAGACCTGCCTAAGCACACTGAGTTTCTAACCCACTTTAAAGCAACTTGCTCAAAGCTAAAGCTAAAGCTGAGGTCCTTAGAGAACGTAGGAGAGGAAAAGTGAGACGGAGCCCTCCCTGTGGGACTGTGGATGGGCCGTGTCCTTTTAACTCTCTCCTGGTGACCCCTCCCTTTCATGGCCTCATCAGGCCTTGGCCTTTGATAACTAGGAGAGTTCACTGAAACTGTATGGTTTCTCTATACTCTACCCACATCCTGGTAAATTATCCCTTTATTTATCTCCCCAAATCACCCAATTTAAAGGTGCCATTTATTTCCTACCAGGACCTTGACCGAAGCACTAAATAGTATTTAATTATCAGAATGTGAACACTGCCTATTGATTACCAAAAAAACCTGTGAAATAACTATATCGGGAAGCCACAGAGAGGGAAATGGAGATAATGATATAAAAACACTAAAATATCATAACAGCCAGTAGAGAATAACAAAATTGGAGTTCCCATTGTGGCTCAGCAGAAACAACTCTGACTAGTATCCATGAGGACACAGGTTTGATACCTGGCCTCACTCAGTGGGGTTAAGTACCTGGCATTGCCTTGAGCTGTGGTGTAGGTTGCAGACGCAGATTGGATCTGGCGTGGCTGTGGTATAGGCCAGTGGCTACAGCTCCAATTCAACACCTAGCCAGGGAGCCTCCATATGCCACAGGTGCAGCCCTAAAAAGACCAAAAAAAAAAAAAAAAAAAAAACCAACCAAAAACCCAAAGTTGATAAAGAATGGTATACACTAAAAAAGTTGAAAAAAAAAAAAAGTTGAAGATGTGCTTTTTAGGGCCATACCTACAGCATATGGAGGTTCCTAAGTTAGTGGTCCAATTGGAACTACAGCTGCCAGCCTATACCAGAGCCATAGCAACAAAGGATCCGAGCCACATCTGGAACCTACATCATAGCTCACGGCAACACTGGATCCCTGACTCACTGAGCTGAGGCCAGGGATCGAACCTGCATCGTCATGGATATTAGTCGGATTCGTTTCTGCCGCACCACGAAGGGAACTCCAGTGATTACTTTTGTAGAGGAAAGGAGCTGGGAATGGTGGATTGGAGGATATATTTTGGCATGCACATTTCAATGCTTTTGATTTCTTTTCTTTTTACAACCGCATCTGCAGCATATTGAAGTTCTTGGGCTAGGGGTCGAATCAGAGCTGTAGCTAAGGCCTACAATACAGTTTGCAGCAACACAGGATCCTTAGCCCACTCAGCGAGGCCAGGGATGGAACCCACATCTTCATGAACACTATGCTGGGTTCTTAACCTGCTGAGCCACAGTGGGAACTCCTTGATTTAAAAAAAAGAAAAAAATGTTTATTTATTTGTTCATGCTCATGCCTGCGTCATGTGGAAGTTCCCGGGCCAGGAACTGAACCCGCACCACAGCAGCGACTGGAACTACCACAGTGACAACGCTGGATCTTTAACACACTGGGCCACAAGGGAACTACCCCAAATTAATTTTACAAAATAAAAATCAGGAGAAAACAGGACAGCGAAGGTTCTTTGAATTCTTCAGAGGACCTAGCACATAACGAATGATTAGGTATCAACAGCAGAGCCGGAGCCTGGCTGGTCCTCCTTTGGGGCTTCAGATCTGAGAATCTGTCTCTGTCACTGCACTGGAGGAGAATGAGGCTGTCTCCCAGGCTTCAAACTATATGTACTTGTCAGTGTGTGGCCTGATAGCATAGATCTCCCTCTGCATATTTTTGTAGCAGGTAGAGGAGAAGTTCCAACCTGCCTGAGTAGGGTGGGGAAACAGGTAATTAGGGAACGAGAGGTCAACAGTTCACAGTTGCACAGATTTGCTCTGAAGAGCTGAATTTGACTGTTTGCTCTCTGCTGCCAAGATGGAGTCAGGGTCTTTAGGAAAGTTATTTCACCTCTCTAAGCCACAGTTTATTAAGTCCCATGAGGGCACAATCTATTCTACCATCATCTAGGACAGTGCCTTTTCCTGCCCAGTGACTTTACACAGGGTAGGAAAATGCTGATATTTTATGCCAGCCAGTAAGCTTTGAGCTGAAGTCTAGTAATGATAAATAATAAATGGTAAGAGGAAACATTACCGAGTGCTTAATCTGTGGGATGCACTATTCTAAGGACTTCTATTAGTGTATCTAACCTTCATAGTATATCTGTAAATACAATTATTATGCCCATTTTACAAGTGAGGAAATTGAGGCACAGAATGATGATATAATTGCACACAACTAATAAATGGCAGAGCCTGAGTACTTATATACCAGATTTTTATTAACCTACTAATGTGACAGAAAAAAATGGACTACTATTAGGTTTTTAAAGAAATTCCGGGGTTCCCGTCATGGCGCAGTGAAAACAAATCCGACTAGGAACCATGAGGTTGCAGGTTCGATCCCTGGCCTTGCTCAGTGGGTTAAGGATCCGGCGTTGCCGTGAGCGATGCAGCTCAGATCTGGCGTTGCTGTGGCTGTGGCATAGGCTGGCAGCTACAGCTCTGATTAGACCCCTAGCCTGGGAACCTCCATATGCCTTGGGTGTGGCCCTAAAAAGACAAAAAAAAGGTTCCTTCTTCCCTAAGCTATTCTTGTATATGCAACTGTTGAGATGACAAATCACTGTATTTCGGTCGGGGAAGTGCGCACTGAAGCCTGTCAGTAAACCATGTTTTGAAGAGAAACCCTTTCACCTATTTTATCAAGTTTCAGGGTTGCTCTCCTGCTAACTCAGTGTATTTTCAACAACTTTTTCTTTGATCCTAACCTCTATTTCTAAGAAAAAAATTCAGCAAGTATTTAAAAGATAATAGGATATACCTCTCTTCTCACTGCCACCAAAAAAATAAGACAGCTTTTTCGGAGTTCCCATTGTGCGCAGCAGAAATGAATCCAACTAGTAACCATGAGGCTGCAGGTTCGATCCCTGGCCTTGCTCAGTGTGGTTAAGGATCTGGCATTGCTGTGAGCTGTTGTGTAGGTCGCTGACGCGGCTCAGATCCCATGTTGCTGTTGCTGTGGCGTAGGCCAGCGGCTACAGCTCCAATGAAACCCCTAGCCTGGGAACCTCCATATGCCGTGGGTGCAGCCCTAAAAAGCAAAAGAAGCCAAAAAAAAAAAAAAGACAGCTTTTCCCCGTAAATATTAAACATATGAAATGAAACATTACTTTCAAACGGATTTTGATTTTCTTTCTTTTTTTTTTGTCTTTTTGCCTTTATGTAGAGCTGCACCCGCGGCATATGGAGGTTCCCAGGCTAGGGGTCTAACAGGAGCTGTAGCTGTTGGCCTTCACCACAGCCACAGCAACGCGGGATCCGAGCCAAGTCTGCAACCTACACCACAGCCCACGGCAACGCCGGATCCTTAACCCACTGAGCAAGGCCAGGGATCAAACACTCAACCTCATGGTTCTTAGTCAGATAGTTAACCACTGAGCCACGAAGGGAACTCCATGATTTTCAATTTATAGTACCTTTTCACAAAGTTGTCCTTTGATCTATATTTTACATTTTACACCCCAACCAGGAACACAGAAACATCCTCTTCACATTCTCAAAGGAGTAAAGAGATTTTATAAATATTGCAACCTAAGTGTGAAATCAGTTATAAGCAATATATATATTATATATATGTTATAAATCAGTTATAAGCAATATATATATATATATATATATATATATAAATAAAGTAACTGATTTGGAGAATGCAGGGCACCACAAAAAAGTATCTATTAATAAATCTATTAAAGATAAGCCAAGAAAATTGGATTTGGGCATTTTTTTGGGGGGGTAAAAGTATAGGAAGGAGCACCTTTACTGTTACTTGAGGGAATTTCTTCTGTTTAGGTTTCTAAACAATGTAATCAAGAACATGCTATCATCCCATTTCATTGCATTTTCAAGAATAAAATACCTAAGAATAGACTGACCTAAGGTGGAAAAAGACCTGTACTCTGAAAACAAGATGCTGATGAAAGAAACTGAAGACAGCTCAAACAGATGGAAGATTATACCATGTTTTTTTTTTTTTTTTTTTTTTGCTTTTTAAGGCTGCACTCGCAGCACGTGGAGATTGCCAGGCTAGGAGTCCAATCGGAGCTACAGCTGCCGGCCTACACCACAACCACAGCAACGCTGGATCTGGGCCGTGTCTGTGACCTACACCACAGCTCACGGCAACGCTGGATCCTTAACTCACTGAGCAAGGCCAGGGACAAAACTCACAACGTCATGGTTCCTAGTCAGATTCCATTAACCACTGCACCACGATGGGAACTCCTATACCATGTTCTTGGATTGGAAGAATCAATATTGTTAAAATGACTATACTGCCCAAGGCAATCTATAGATTCAATGCAATCCCTATCAAATTATCAATGGCACTTTTCACAGAGTTAGAACAAAAATTTACAAAATTTGCATGGAAACACAAAAGACCCTGAAGTCAAAACATTCTTGAGAAAGAAGAATGAAGCTGGAAGAATCAGACTCCCTGACTTGACAGCATACTACAAAGCTATGGTAATCAAAACAGTATATTACTGGCACAAAAAAATAAAGATCAATGGAACAGGAAAGAAAGCCCAGAAAAAAACCCATGCATTTATGTTCAATTAATCTATGACGAAAGAGGCAAGCAAGAATGCACAATGGAGAAAAAATAGTCTTTTCAATAAGTGGTGCTGGGAAAATTAGAACATTCTCTAATACTATATATAAGAATAAACTCAAAATAGAATAGAGACCTAAACGTAAGACTAGATACTATCAAACTCCTATAAGAAAACATAGGCAGATCACTTTAACATAAATCACAACATCTTTTTTGGGATCTGTCTCCCAGAATAACAGAAATAAAAACAAAAATAAACAAATACGAACCAATTAAACTTAAGCTTTTGCACAGCAAAGGAAACCAGAAACCAAATGAAAACACAACCTATGAACTAGGAGAAAATATTTGCCAATGATGTGACCAACAAGGGATTAATTTCCAAAACATACAAACAGCTCATACAGTTCAATATCAAAAAATATCTGAGCAAAAAGTGTGCAGAAAAGACCTAAACAGACATTTCTTCAAAGAAGACATACAGATGACGAACAAGCACATCTGAAAAGATGCTCAATATTGCTAACTATTAGAGAAATGCAAATCGAAACCACAATGAGTTTCATACCGTCAGAATGCATCATTAAAAAGTCTATGAATAATAAAATATTGGAGAGGATGTGGAGAAAGGGAATCCTTATACACTGTTAGTGGGAATGTAAGTTGGTATAGTCACTATGGAAAACAGTATGTATGGAGGTTCCTCAAAAAATTAAAAAAGAACTACCATATGATCCAGAAATCCCATTCCTGGCCACATATCTGGAGAAAATGCCAACTCAGAAAGATACATGTACCCCAAGGTTCACAGCTGCAAAATTTACAATAGTCAAGACATGGAACTAACATAGGTGTCCAACAGCAGATGTATGGATAAAGAAGAAGACACATACACACACACACACAGGAGTATTACTCAGTCATAAAAAAGAATGAAACAATGCCATTTGTAATAACATGGATGGACAGAGAGATTATCATATGAAGTGAAGTCAGACAGAAAAGGCATATATAATACCACTTATATGTGGAATCTAAAAAAAATGATACAACTGAACTTATCTACAAAATAGACTCACATAGACAACAAACTTACGGTTACCAAAGGGAATACTGGGGCTGGTGTGGGGTGGGTGATAAATTAAAGAGTTTGGGACTAACATATACACATTACTACATATATATAAAACAAGTAACAAGGATCTACTCTATAGCACAGGAAACTATACCATCTTGTAATAACCTATAATAAAACCTGAAAAATAACATATATATATATACGTATAACAGAATCACTTTGCTGTACACTTGAAACTAACACCTACTGTAAATTAACTATACCTCGATTAAAAAAAAAAAAAAAGAGAGAAGATGCTCCCTTTCACTGCATGGCCCTGTGAAAACCTGTATCAGCACTAGGACAGCAAACACACCACACTCATTAGGTGCTGGACTCTGCTCCAAGTGCCTTATATATTCTGCTATCCTCACATAACCCTATCAGTTAGGTATTACTATTAATAAACACACACTTTACAGATGAAGAAGAAACCAAGGCACAGATTAAGCCAATTGCTCCATCACAAAGCTCACCAGCTATGCAGCTGGGATTTGAACCCACCCAGTATAGGTCCAAAGTCTGTGCTCTGCTATATACCATGCTTCCACCGTGGCTGAGGCTGCAGTCAATACTGGGAGGGCCTGTTATAACACTGCTTTTTCTCTACTTCTTATGTCTGTGGGTCTAAACGTTCTTAGGTGGTAAGAATCTGCTTGTACATGTAAAATTTCAGGAAATTTTTGTATTCAGGCCATGCATAGCCTGTTCTTATGGCCAACTGGGTGCCAGAAGTAGTACACAAATACATAAGGGCAAAATCCACAAAAAATTTGGCCTACAGAAATGAGACCATGAATGGATTCTCTAAGGAGATAAGCCCCACTGTCAAGGTTTATCTTAAAAGGGCATAACTGTATGCACAGGTGTTTTCTTTGCTAGAAAAATCTCAGGTTGTAGGTTAGAAAAATAATTTTAAGTGTACAGAAAAATGTCCAGTAGCACCAAGCATTACGAGGATGAGATTTAGCAGTAAGAACACAAAAATATTTTTTACTTAATATGTCAGTACTCTTTAAACCTTAAAAATTATCTTTTTAAAATTTTAAGTGGATATTAATGGTCAGTGATCTTGTATCTGTCATTAATTTTTCTTTCTTTCCCTTTTTGTCTTTTTGGGGCCATACCCGCAGCATATGGATGTTCCCAGACTAGGGGTCTAATCGGAGCTGTTGCTGCCAGCCTACGCCAGAGCCACAGCAACACTAGATCTGAGCCGCATTTGAAAGATGTACCACAGCTCATGGTAACGCCAGACTGTTAACCCACTAAGTGATGCCAGGGATCGAACCCGCAACCTCATGGTTCCTAGCTGGATTCCTTTTTCAATGCTCAATGTTCACCAGACATTTAGCTACTAGAACCAGAGAGATGGAAATTTGTGTAATAAAGGCCTTTTAACTCTAACATGGAGTAAATCTGAATTTGACATCTGATGTTAGCGCAAGTTCCGTGAGGTAAGTACAGTCATTTCTGTGATTTTTAACTGGCACATAGTTTTGAGTTATATTTTATTTTCCTTTTTTTGGACACACCCATAGAATATGGAAGTTCCCAAGCCGGACCTGTGACCTGCACCACAGCTGTGACAACACTGGTTCCTTAACCCATGTGCTGGGCCGGGGATTGAATCAGCAATGCCACAGAGACAAGCTGGGTCATTAACCCACTGTGCCACAGCAGGAACTCCAAATACTGCATGACTTTTTTTTTTTTTTTGGCTGCACTCGTGGCACGTGAAATTCCTGGGCCAGGGATTGAACTGGCAATGTGGCTGTGGCAACACTGGATCCCTAACCTGTTGTGCTACAAGGGAACCTTCAAGTTTTCTTTTTCTTTTCTTTTTTTTAGGGCCACACCCGTGGCATATGAAGTTCCCAGGCTAGGGGTCGAATAGGAACTATAGAGGTCAGGCTATGCCACAGCCACAGCAATGCCAGATCCGAGCCACGTCTGAGACCTACATGTACCATAGCTCACAGCAATGCTGGATCCCCGACCCACCAAGTGAGGCCACATCCTCAAACCCACATCCTCAGGGATACCAGTCGGATTTATTTCTGCTGCACCACAAGAGGAACTCCAACAAGTTTTATTTTTCAATCTGGCCTGACAACTTTTGTCTTTTAGAGTGCTCAGTCTGTTTTAATTGCTAGTAAATTGGGTTTAAGACTACCATCTTGTATTTATTTCTACGACTACAGATGAGTAGTCTATAACTTAAGCCAGAATTTATCTTATGCTTCAACTTCAGCCTGTTCCTGGTATCATCCACCCCAACAAACACAGCAGGTTGCCAGGTGGTCAAAGAGGGTATTGGTTTTTCATGCTGTATTATTTGGGAAAGTGGGAAGAATTGAATCTCTGGCTCTACTTCAACAGGCTCTGAAAGACTATGAAAGCAGAGTTCTGTGCTTCTAAAATTTGAATCCCAGTCTTTTCTGTGACTTTAATACACACCCAATCGAGGATACGGACTACAAACTAAGGCTGATCATTCCTGAACCAGGTTCTAGGCAATTCTCCAGGGCTCTGGATGATTTAAGAGCTGAAAATAACTAAGACTCCCCTGGCCTTAAGAACTGGGAGAACAGCTGAGTCTTGAAGAAGCTAAACTGGGAAAGGGCAGAGGTAATGCACCGAGGAATCCCATGCAAATCCTGACACTGGAAACAGCAAATCTAAGTTTAAAACAGGCAGCTTTCCATTTCAGAGCCACTGTTGGCTCCAGATGATATATGCACCAATAAGAAAGCACTTTTTGGATTTAAACCCTCGCTTGTATAAGTGGGTTACCTTTCTCAGTAGAGATGTTTGGGCAAAGCAAGTATCACAAGGTATCCGCCTCCTCTTGTGGTGGAAGGCCAAAGCAGACTAGCACTACTGATTTTGTTTTTCTACGAGAATCTTACTCTCCTTAAGACAGGACATGCTTTTAATAAACTACTTGGTAGTCCTTTAGGCTAACAGAACCCATTAAGCAGATTAACACCATAATGCGATTTGCCATAAAAGCAGCACAGAATAGAAGAGAAGGCAAGAATGACTGACAGGACAGTCAGACAAAAAATGGCAATGGCAGGTACAGCTGTGATTCAGCCCCTAGCCTGGACTGGGGAATAAAAGCTTCCAACTTCACAAGCACCCGATCTAAGTGACTGCAGAAGCTTAGGAGTTGAGGAAAAATGGTCACTTACTGGGGTAAATTACTCAGTATCGAAAACCATTTTGAGACTTCCCATTACAGCTCAGCGGTAATGAATTTAACTAGTATCCATGAAGCCTTCCTCAGTGGGTTAAAGATCCTGTGTTGCCGTGAGCTTGCCGACGTGTCTTGGATTTGGTGTTGCTGTGGTGTACGCTGGCAGGTACAGCTGTGATTCAGCCCCTAGCCTGGGTACTTCCATATGCTGCAGGTGCAGCCCTAAAAAAAACAGCACAAAAAAGACTGAAAAAAACAAAAACAAAAACCCAACCCCTCCAAAAACAAACCCATATTGAAACCATATTGAAAGGTGCTTGGTACTGTGTTAGTTTATCCCAGCTCTCAATCACCAGCAGCTATCGTTTTCCACAATGGGAAGGTGAGGCCATAAGTTGCCAAAGGTCATTTTGAAAGGACTCCGAGGATCAAGCATTTCAAATGCAAGCTAGACTTGAAATTGACAGCTATCTCTGGTGAAATATCCCTTAAGTCCTACATTCCCTATGAGACTCAGTCATATACCTTACAAAGTCTTAAATTCGGTCCCCTCCTTTCTATTTACCAAATTTCCACTTCAATTTGGATCTAGTTTCCATTCTATGTTTTGGCATCTGTAACCACTGGACTTTTTAAAACACTTTTTGCTTCTTTAAGGGTCACACCTGCGGCACATGGAAATTCCCCTGCTGGGGGTACGCCACAGGCACAGCAACACAGGATCAGAGCGTCACGTCATCTGAGACCTACACCACTGCTAACGGCAATGCCAGATTCTTAACCCACTGAGTGAGGCCACAGATTGAACCTTCATCCTCATGGATACCACTTGGGTTTGTAACCCGCTGAGCCACAATGGGAACTCTATAACCACTGGACTTCTTATCTAACAAACAAAACAAAACAGTCAACCTCACAGAAACAACTTATTTGATTACAATTTTCTACAAGATTCCCTATGGATAATGTCTGAACTTCTTACCTTATAAAACAAAGCCATTCACAACCTGAACTAAAACTGATTTATTTTCCCAGCCTCTTGCTACTTCCAACCCTTCATTTCAACAAACACTGTTCCCCACAACACACTGTGGTCTTTCAAAGCCTTCATACCCTCCTCATACCCTTCCCTATTCAACGTTCAAGGCTAGCTGAGACATAACCTCTTTGGTGAAGCCTATCCCATTCGCCCAACAGTTTCTTCTTTGAAGTTCCACTACATTGATCACTTTAAAGGAGCACTCAACAGAGCATTTTATTTCTTTACAACTGTCTTTCCCAACAGACATACTCTTCTATTTCAAACATTTTTCTATTTGCTCCATTGATACTTACAGAATAGTTGGAGCTATGATACATTTGAAAAGCACTTTGTAAAACTTTGTAAAACTGTGAAGTGTAATATACCATTACTGTACTGATCTAAAGGAGAAATGGGAGGACTGAAGCAGAAGAATGATGTTGCCTCTTTACTTTTACTGGTTCAAGGCCTAAACAGGTTTTTGATCTGCTGTAGCTATTTTACAAAAGATAACGAGCTAGTCTAATAGTTTTAAAAAATGAGTAGCCTTCAAGCAGCCCATCCAAGTGAGCACTATACACAAGGACAATCACAAAATAGGTTACAGTTAAAGGAGTATCTATAAAAAATTTTACTTTTTTCTATAATTTTTAATACACCTAAAGTCTTAAACAGTGAGTCAATCCTATTAGGAACAAAATATGGCACAGATTTCAGAAATAAGAACAGATCTTTTTTTTTCCTTTGCATTCTGGCTTTTCAGTCACTATGCAATGATTATCGATTTGCCAAGGAGAGTAACAGATACTGGAAAAAAAAGAGATATGAGAAACATCTTTTATTTTTTTTCTAAAGAGGTGAAAATAAGTAAGATTTCTTATATTTCTCACTCATAAGATTTTTAAACTCTTAAAAATGCAATTTCCTCTTTTCAAAGCACATGCCATCTTAAAAAAAATTTAGCAATGTACATTTGCACTCAAAGAAAAACATGCAGCGCCATTGTCTTCTGACAAAATTCTGCATTAAAACCTCACACAACTTGCTGCAAATATACTCCCCCTTTATCATGTAGGGACTCCAAACCACAAACATTCAGTGCAATATTTATTGTTTCTTATTTCCGTAGGAAACACAGGACCAATGATGTCTTCTGACTACAACTGTTTCCTGATGGTTGAGCAACAGTCTCCCTCTGCTTTAAAGTACTGTCTTTAACCTGCTGATATAAGGTACAACTAGAATTCAGCAAAACTTGAGGATCCAAGTGGAAGATGGAGGAGAAATACTTAAGGTGTACCCTGCGCCATAAACTTAGGGAAAAAATTTACACAGAAAAAAAAAAAAAAAACCTCAGATTTTATCAATGCACCCTTTTAAAAAGTATTGTTTTTTTTTTTTAATTTCTGAAAGCAGCTTAATGTGAATCAAAAGCAGTTCCTGAGTAACTGCAGTAAACAGTGTCTTTTTAAAATATATATATATGTATATATATATATGCAACTTAGCTCATTTTGGTTCTGCCTTAATTTACCTCTCCAGCTTTTAGTTTAATCACAGTTCCTTCCTTTCAGTTCTCAATGTGCAAGTACAAAGCATCAGCTCTGAGGGTTGGCATCGTGCAGATGTTTCTTGTCACTTCTGTGTGATCACCTGCATGGTCTGTCAGGCCAGGCTTCCAGAGTCACTGTAGGTCACAGTTCTTTCAGTCTCACAAAACCTGTGAGAGCCACAGATACTTCACGTTTTCTTCATTAGACGCCGTGACTGCCATGTATGGAGCTTGTTGTAGGCTGTCTGGAGCATCTCCTCTATATGACTTACCAACTGAAAAACATAGCAAGACACTTAAGCAACAACAGGGTAGAGACTGGGGAAGTTAATGCTTCTGATCCAGATCTGGTATATACCTAACTTTTTTATTTCCTTAAAAAAGCAATATGCAAGCCCTTGTGAAGGTGTGATATACACATTTTGTATAAAGGTAACGGAGATGGGGAGGTACGGTAGAGTCTGAAAATTCACCTGCTGTGCCTGGGTTGTATGTCTACCCTGTCATTAACCAGTAATAGGACAACATGAAAGCCTGTGTCCTAGACCTGAGTTTCTTCTGTCAAATGACAGAGGTGAATTAAACTGGTGATTTCTAGATTTAAACAGTAGTTTCTTAACTAAGATCAAGAGGGTTGCATCAACATTATCTTAAGAGAGAATTTGAAAAATGCCTTAATCCTCTGAAAATTCTAAGGTCTGGAATGAGACTCGAGAATCTGTCAGTTTCAAAAGCTCCTGCACTTAATTCTGTTGCCCAGACAATCTTCTGAAGCACTTTTCTGAGTTCTCTAGTGTCTTCTTCAGCTCCAACATTTCAGGATTTCAGTATAACTCAGCAGATTACAGAAAAATCCAAGTGATTTCAAAGCTTCATATAAGCACTATGTCACATCTTAGATCAGGACTATGTAATTCTGATTAGATAAAAAATTTTTCCCTAAGAAAGACCACACTGAGCTAAGCTGATAAAGACTCCTGAGGTAGAATGACTCCTGAGGTAGAATGTCTCCGGATTATTTGTTTCCTTGGAAGTGGACAGCGTAATTTACACAGTTGAAAGACCGGTAAAGTCAATTCTGGCAGTATGGGGACAGAGACAGTATGGGGACAGAGACAGAAGTCCTAAATCCATTTGAAATGCCAGTAACTTAGATTCAATCAGAGTCAAAAAGCAAAACAAAACAGCCCTTCATTTACCTACCACATCTGTTATCACTCTGTGTATGTGTGTGTGTGTTTGTGTCTGGTGGGAGTGGAGAGGTTCTGCCTGAAAGCTATATAAAAATCATTTATTCTGCTTGATTAGTAGCAGTGGTTCCACAGTACCAGCTAGAAGGGATGAACACCACATCATCCTGTAAGGCTGTACATGACCTCAGAATCCTTTTTACCACTTGCTCTAGGCAGTTAAAATCAAATGAGAAGGCACAGGCTGAAACCTATTTGTCATCAGAGTACTATGGGAAGACAGTCAAGTTTCTTTTCTGACTATAATATTGTAATATTTTGAGAAAAACCACTCAGAATGTTTATGGAATAAATACTAAAAATAATACCGATGAAGTTTTTTCCAGCTTTCAATGTAAAACTCCCTGTTTCGATTACCCTACTTACCGTAATACCCAACTCAAGTTTGGATACACTTTCTTTCCCCAAGTCATCTCTAAGATGACTTGCATTATACACACATAATCCTGCGTGGTTGCTCAAGCCTCGCATTTAAAAATAATGCTAAAAATCCTGGGCACGAGGTGACATTTCTCACTTGTTACCTTGCCCACTGTCCTGCCCTGCTGTTAACAACCAGGCAAGCTGAAGGCAGGCCATAACCCAGGAACTGTTGGTTTACTTTCATAAATAAATTCATAAATTTTGAAAATTCTGCCTTTCTTTGCATTGCTAGATTTGTACTTACTATTCAGGTTTTCAAAATAAGTATTTTTATTTTATTTTCCCCCCTTTTTTTGGCTGCCCTGTGGCATATGGAGTTTCTGGGTCAGGGATCACATTTGAGCAGCAACTACGACCTAAGCTTCAGCTGCGCAGCACCAGATCCTTAACCCATTATGCTGGGCCGGGCATTGAACCTGTGTCCCAGCATTCCTAAGACGCCACTGATCCCATTGTGCCACAGTGGGAACTCCTAAAATAAATATTTTTTGGGAACATATACATGTTGGCTGTAAATCTATGAAGAAAAGCATGGAGGTGTTTCCATTGTGGTTCAGCGGAAACGAACCCAACTAGTATCCATGAGGACTAAGGTTTGATCCCAGGTCTTCCTCAGGGGATTAAGGATTTGGTGTTACCGCGAGCTGTGGTGTAGGTTGCAGACACAGCTCAGATCTTGGTTGCTGTGGCTGTAGCTGTTGTGGCTGGCAGTTGAGGCTCCAATTCGATCCCTAACCTGGGAATCTCCATATGCCCCAGATGTGGCCCTAAGAAGACAAAAAAAAAAAAAAAGAGAGAGAGAGAGAAAGAAAGAAAGAAAAGCTTGGAGATGATTATGATTATTATAAATGTCTGGTTAGTCTTAGCCATGGGAGAGTGTGAAGAAGGTTAGGGACAGGGCACTCAGGGAACACCTCTGAGTACTGGTAATATTCTATTTCTTACCATGACTGGTAGGTACCCAGATACTTGTTTTATTTAAAAAAAAATGATGTAAATGTATGATACATTTTACAATTAAAACAGTATTCCCTGGAGTTTCTGCTGCAATGCAATGGGATCGGCAGTGTCTCGGTAGCTCAGGATGCAGGTTCGATCCTCAGCCCAGCACAGTGGGTTAAAGGATCCAGTGTTGCCACAGCTGCTGCATAGGTCGAAACTGCAGCTCAGAATTGATCTCTGGGCCTAGGAACTCTGTATGTCACCGGGTGGCCAAAAACAACAACAACAACAAAAAACCCCAACCAAAAACAGTACTCCCTTGGAGTTTCCTGGTGCCTCAGAGCACTGGGGGTTCAGCATAGTCACTGCTGTGGTATGGGTTTGATCCCTGGCCTGGAAACTCTGCATGCTGAGGGCATGGCCAAAACTAAAAATCAGTACTCTCAGCAACAGAAAAAACAATATATACACTTAATTATAAGAAAACAAGATCAATTTCAATATTTTAACACATAGAAAAAAAAATCAAGCCAGAATTAGATCGTTGCCTTACATTTGTGCTTAAATACTGTCTCCGAATTTTTTCTTGGAATGGGCAGAGCTTTGTAACTTGGAATCGTTCCAAATTACTTTTCATTTTCACTACCTAAAAAAGATGAGAGAAATAATGAATTACAAAGAACTCTCAAAGGACCTACCAGGGACTAAGAAAAAAATACACATAAGACGGTTACTTTTTTTTTAAAGATTAATTGGCTCCACCAGAAAGAGAAGCAATTTCCAATATAATTAATTTTTTTGATTCATAACTCATATCCTTCCTAATATTTTTTGTGCATGCCTATAAATGTAAATGTAGAAAATGTATACTATTTATCGTTTAAAATTCCACTTCGGGCGTTCCCGTTGTGGTTCAGTGGAAACAAATCTGACCGGCATCCATGAGGACACAGGTTCGGTCTCTGGCCTCGCTCAGTAGGTTAAGGATCCCATGTTGCTGTGGCTGTGGTGTAGGCTAGCACCTGTAGCTCCAATTCGACCTCTAACCTGGGAATCTCCATATGCTACAGGTGTGGCCCTAAAAAAACAAAACAAAACAAAATTCCACTTTTGGTTTAATGTGAACATCTCTAAATAGCAAGTTATCATTTAAAACAGACATACAGTATTTCAATGTCTGAGCATACTGACATTACTTCTTTAACCAATCCCCTTCTGATAGATATTCAGACCATTTCTACATAGACAGTGGTAGAGAAATATCTCCATGGCTAGATATTTATACACACTCATTCTTAATTATTTCTTTCTAAATTTCTAAATGTTGAATTTCTGGGTCAAAGAGTTTTTCTCAAATGTAGTACTTGTAGTGGAAGAAAGAACTCTTCTTCGCAACTTGGCCAACAATGATCATTTTAAAAAGTTTTTTTTATTATTTTGCAAATTGTAGATGAAAAATGTTTTTCACTGTATCTTTAAAGATAATTTATTTGAATACTAGTATGAAAATTTCCTCTTAGGTTTACCAGGCTACTTCCATTCTTTAGCCTGTTTTTTTTTTGTCTTTTTGCCTTATCTAGGGCCGCACCCGCGGGCATATGGAGGTTTCCAGGCTAGGGATCTAACAGGAGCTGTAGCCACCAGGCTTCACCATAGCTACAGCAATGCAGAATCCGAGCTCCATCTGCAAACTACACCACAGCTCACGGCAACGCCGGATCCTTAACCCACTGAGCAAGGCCAGGGATCAAACCCACAACCTCATGGTTCTTAGTCGGATTCGTTAACCACTGAGCCACGACGGGAACTCCTAGCCTGTTATTTTTAATGGGGTATTTTTCTTTCTCTTAAAGAATGTTTGTAAGAGTAATGTATATATAGTAAGCTATTACATTTTTTTTAAATTATAGTTGGCTTATAATGTGTTAGTTTCTGGTATACAGCAAAATGATTCAATTATATACACATGTATTCTTTTTTTTTGTTTTGTTTTGTTTTGTTTTTTTTGGGGCTGCAACCACAGTATATGGAGGTTCCCAAGCTAGGGGTCAAATAGGAGCTATAGCGGTAGGCCTATGACACAGCCACAGCAACTTGGGATCCAAGCTGGGTCTGCAGCCTGCACCACAGTTCACAGCAACAGCAGATTCTTAACCCCCTGAATGAGGCCAGGGATCAAAGCCACATCCTCAAGGATACTAGTCGCGCTAGATACAAGTGGCATTATTCATTAACCATTGAGCCACGATGGGAGCGCCTATATATGTATTTTTTCCTATGGTTTATCACAGAATATTGAGTATAGTTCCTTGTGCTGTATAGTAGGATCTTGCTGTTTATCTATAATCATAAGTCTGTTCTCTGTGAGTCTGTTTCTGTTTTGTAAATAAGTTCATTTGTGTCATATTCTAGATTCCACATATGTGATATCACATGATACTCGTCTTTCTGATTTCACTGAATGTGATAATCTCTAGGTCCATCCATGCTGCTGCAAGTGGCATTATTATTCTTTTTTATGGCCAAGTAGTATTCCATTGAGAATATACACATTTTCTTAACTCATTCATCTGTCCATGGATATTTAGGTTGCTTCCATGTTTTGGCTACTGTAAATAGTGCTAAAAAGCTACTAAAATTAACATCTAAAATACTTTTCTACTTATCAACCGTCCTTTAATTGGTTAAAAGGATTTTAGTGTTAAACAGCTAGTGCTACATTTGTTGTAAATCTTTGGATTTCATTACTCTAAAAAGGTACCAAATAAATAATTTCAGTGATGTGACTTGTTTTAGTCTCTCTTCTTCAATCACTCTCAGTAGCTTGTACCTAACCAGAGACAGATACAAGTTTCATGATGTATTGTTATAATGGTTCTCATCTGGATCTCAAGTGCCTTAATTTAAAAATGGGTACCAGTACCCATTCCATCAGGATGTGTGAAGCTGAAATGAAACAATGTAATAAGCCAAAAAGTTTTTGGTACATGGTAAACATTTAATACAATATTCCAGTTTCAAAATAACACCTCACCAAGTCATAGTACCACAACAGCTGGCTGTGTTTGGAACTGGTTCTGACCTTTTCTTCTAGGAATGGCGTATTAACAGGAAAGCAGGACCAGAAGTGCCGGAGAAGTTCCCCAACAGCCACATACAGGTGTTTCAATTCAGACTGAATATCATTCGGCACCATCTCTGAGAAAGAAAAAAAAAAGTCCATAGGAGAAAAGCTATTTTCTCATTTGTATAGTCTCTTAAAGAATGACCATTCAGAGAATGTGAATGTGTACTCTTTGCCAATGCCAAACCAAGATGTGCTATTCTGAGACAAGTTGCTGATTTTGCGGCTGACAAATCACAGAATTTAAATTCTCTTGGGGTTTTGGAGGAATTCTCAGGTTTTGCTTTATTTCAACAGGTAGGAGAGGAAAAACACCTTTTAATATGACGAGCATTGTGGCACCGTTAGTGATATTAAAGCTATTCTAAAACGTATATGCTTCAGAATCTGGATGTGTAAAATAAAAAAATCCCAGAAATGTTTCAAAAAAAAACCAATAAAACTTTAGCACTCTTCTCAACTAGCTCTTTAGAGCTCATTTTGGTAAAGGGACAGCAGTAGGAGGTCCAGTACATACGGTTTATGGCTTGCTGTGTCCCTCCCTGCATAAGTGCTCCTCCAGGTGACAGTGCTGTGATGGTACTACTGGCAGCGCTACTTGACAGAACCTGAAAGAAATTAACACAAAAAGTGATTTTCTTGTTTTTTTTTGGGGGGAGGATCTTTTTACTTATCATTTCAGTTCTATAGCAAAATGCCCAGTAAATCTTTATTCCTGCATAAACACATAATTTTATAGCAACGAGATGTAAACTACTTCTCATGAGACTAAAAAGCACAGTACGTGTAAAAACAGAATACTGACCAATATTACAGGAATATCAGGCAAGTCCATGCACCAGGGACCTCAAAATACACATGCTTTTGTCTAGTCAAGGCTCGCCTCTGCCTTTTAAAGCATAGGTGATTTAAATATTGTGTTGATTTCAGGTGCAGAGCAAAGTAATTGTTAAACATATATACGTATGCGCCTTTTTTCCCGATTCTTTTCCAGTACAGTTTATTACAAGACACTGAATATGGTTCCCTGTTCTGTACAGTAAATCCTTGTTGTTGGTCTACTGATAGCATGCATCTGTTAATCCCATACTCTCTATTTATCCAGCCCTGCCTTCCCCTTTGGTAACTCTAAGTTTGTTTTCTATGTCTGTGAATTCGCTTCTGTTTTATAAATAAGCTCATTGGTACTATTTTTTAGATTCCATATAAGCGACATCATACAATACTTGTCTTTCTCAGTCAAGCCCTTTTTTGAATACCAACTTATGAACTCTTAGCACTAAGGGTGAAACTGAGTTTAAGGAAAATTAAGTCAATAAAATAGATGTTAACGTGTATCTTGAAATAAGAAAGCCCAGAACAGAAACATAGTGTCATTTTTCTTTTTTTGCTTTTTAGGCCTACACCCGCAGCATATGGAGGTTCCCAGGCTTGGGGTCGAATCAGAGCTGTAGCCACCATCCTATACCACAGCCACCAGATCCGAGCTGCACCACACCACAGCTCAAGGCAACGCCGGATCCTTAATCCACTGGGCAAGACCAGGGATCGAACCTGCAAACTCATGGTTCCTAGTCGCATTCGCTAACCACTGCGCCACGATGGGAAGTCTGTATTTGTCAGTTTTCAAGGAAATAAATACACCTAACTAAAAGGGGGGGTTAAAAAAACATGAGTTCCCTTTGCAGCTCAGTGGTTAACAAACCTGATTAGGATCTATGAGGAAATGGGTTTGATCCCTGTCCTTGCTCAGTGGGTTAAGAATCTGGTGTTGCCGTGAGCTGTACAGTAGGTCACAGACATGGCTCAGTTCCCTCGTTGCTGTGGCTGTGGTGTAGGCTGGCAGCTGTAGCTCCCATTCAACTCCTAGCCTGGGAACTTCCATGTGCCTTGGGTTTGGCCTTAATAAGTAAAAAAAAAATAAAAATAAAAAAAAATAAATATGGCCATTACTAAAATGTATATGAACTTTAAATGAATTCTTCAAAAAAAAATAAAAGGGGAAAAAAACCCACATTCCTCACTGTATCAGTATCAACATTTAAGAACAAAACTGATCTATTTCTTCAATGACTGCCTAAACAGTACCAGGCACTGGTTATGGAGGGAAACACATCATCTGCTGAACAGCTCAAGTGCAGGGTTAGTCTGTCTAAGGATTTTCAATGGAGTTTTTACAAGTAGAAATCCATGTGCATATGGGCTAGACAAAAACAACTTTAACTTGGTATTAAGGGTACATTACACGACAACTATGAGTGGAGGGGACAATTAAATTTCACTTTATTCTTATTTCCTTCTGTCAGAAATGTTAGGAAGTTTTCATTGTGGTGCAGGGGAAACGAATCTGACCAGTATCCATGAGGATGCTGGTTCGGTTCCTGGCCTCGCTCAGTGGGTTGGGGACCCGGCGTTGCCGGGAGCTGTGGTGTATGTCGCAGATGTGGCTCGGATCCGAGTTGCTGTGGCTGAGGCCGGGAGCTGTAGCTCTGATTTGACAGCTAGCCTGGGAACTTGTTCCCTATGTCATGAGCGAGGCCTTAAAAAGCAAAAAAAAAAAAAGCAAAAAAGAAACATTATAGCACATTGTAACCACAAGTTCCAGGGACTCTTGACCTTGCCAACTAGTCACTGGCTACACCCATACACCCATGTATACATACATACCAGAGAGCAGATAATCTTTTCATGAGTCTCAGATAATGAAATCACTTTTGGGGGGTGTGGGCAGGAATCTAATTACTTAAGAATGACCACAGCTTGAAAGTTAGGTGGACCTACTTCCCCCCAAGGGCCAGATGTTGGACAATTATAGTCTAGAAGAAAAGATGTAGTCAAATAACCCAAAATTTGTTATGTGTGTATATGTACGTACAACATTTATTTCCTTACCCTGTCTCCTGAGGGGACAAGGAGACCAGTAGCAAACGACATTCCAAGCAATGAGGACATCTTGCACTCAGATCTTGGTTTCTAAATCTACTCAACACTTAAAGGAAGATTCTGTGGCTTGGCAGGGAAAGGATAAGGTGAATTTGGAACATCTATTTCTTTATGCCATAAAGTAAAGAGGAGCTCAAAGACTACTGTCAGAAATATATAGGAGCCAGTGTAAAGGGCATAGAAAGGGTCTGACTACAAAGTCACAAGGGTACATTTTTGGTGATGACTTTTTCACCCTGTGTTGATGACTACACAACTGTATATGCAACTTACAGAACGGACTGAAAAAGGCAAACTTTACTGTTTGCAAGTTATACCTTAGTTTCAAAAAGAAAAAATGATAGAAACAATTTATAACCCACACAATAATATAAGAACCCATGCTGATGTAAATAAAAAAATACAGGGGATAGAAAGGGAAGATCTTTCTTTTAGTAGAAGGTCAACTGATTGAATGACAGGACTAGAAAATCATCCATTCAATCACCACCATTGTAATAATGGCTTTCAGCAAGAATCACCAATAGAGTCTAAAATACTAGTGGGTAAAAGTTTGAGGGTAAACAGAATATTTACATAGCATCTCCTCACAAGATACTTATTAATGACAAGGGGAAAACCTGTAACTTTTTGTTGAAGAAACCAAGGTAGGTAGCACCTTAACCAAGGTATCAAAGTTTACTGCAAGTTAGGGCAAATAATTGTTTCCTGATATAATGCACGAAGGATGACACATCACTTACACATCTGTTGGATGGTATTCTTGTCAAAAATGCATAATATGAAATCCAATCATGAGGAAATATTAGAGAAAATGAAAACGGCTCATTCTACAAAAATTGGCCTTTACTCTTGAAACATCAAGGTCATAAAACACTAGGATTAAAAAACTATTCCATTTTAAAAGACATTAAAGGGACATGAGAAATGAATGCAATTCATGAACTTAATCTGGATGCTGAAACAAGAAGAAAAGTTTTCTTTCGCTATGAGGACATTAGTAAAACCGGTGAAATTTCTGTTAAGACCTGTTATTATTTAACCTATTTAAGACCTATAGGTTAAACAATAATACTTTATCAAGGTCAACTTACCGTTCTGTAATTGTACTGTTATTTTTATGAGAATGTCTTGTTTTAGGAAATATGGGCTAAAATATTTAGGGATAAAGGTGTCTATCAAAATGGGCCAGAAAACATTTTTTTTGCAACTTTCTGTAAATCTGAGATTTCTTCAAAATAAAAAGTTAAAAAAATAAGTCCCAATATGTGGTGAACACTACCATAAAGGTATGAATTCAGCATCTCAGTGCTTATGAAAACAGAGAAAAGGGAAAAAAAAAATCTCATTACTGGGCATGCTGAGGATTGCTTTACAGAGGCAATGGAATCTGAGCTGTCTTGAATAATTATCATTAGTTCCCTGGATACAGAAATAGGCTAAGGGCATTTTAAGAAGAGAGAAAGTACGAGCAAAAGAAGCATGTAGATAGTAGTTTATAGTGTGCTGGCTGGAGTACAGGACTCTTGGTTACAGGGGCGAAAGAACGGTGGAGACAGAGCTGGAGCTGGGACTGGAGATGTACTGTTAGGGTCAGATTATAAAGAGCCTGGCATGTCAAAGGCATCCAGACAATTACTGTGGAAACAAAGGGTAGGAGAGCAGTGTAGAAAACTGGTCATGTTTGCCTAAATCAAGGTGATGGAATCAAGAAATACTCAACTGACAGAACTTGCTGATCAACTCAAGTATGAATAAAGGCTGGGAAAAATAAAGACTATCTAGAGTGATGAACAGAAATTCGGGAGATTTTTCTTTGTCTTTTTAAGGCCACACCTGCGGCATAAAAAGGTTCCAAGGCTAGGGGTCTAATCGGAGCTACAGCTGCCGGCCTACACTACAGCCACAGCAACACCAGATCTGAGCTGTCTCTGACCTACACCACATCTCATGGCAATGCCAGATCCTTAACCCACTGAGTGAGGCCAGGGACTGAACCTGCGTCCTCATGGATAGTTGGGTTTGTTACAGCTGAGCCACCACAGGAACGCCTCTGGGAGATTTTGCTATTAAACTAGTGTGAGGAAGGCAAAAATGAGCAATCACAAAACTTGTCTTATTTTTCATTATCATCTTATCTTCTGCTGCTTCTTAAATACGTCAAATAGCTCTCTGCTCTGTCTTCATTTTTCAATTTATTAAGCAGAAATATGTATTTAAACCCAATTAAGTATTTAATTTTATAGTTCAATCTGAATATGCTCCTAAGCTGAGGAACTAAGTATGGGAATTCTGGTTTTCAAAGAGTACAAATCACCTACCTGAGTTAATTTGGGGGTATATGCTTCCATTTCTTGTCTAATACTTTGAAAAGAATTAATAATATCCTGACTTGTTGCATACTGTAGCGATTGGATTGGAGTTGGACCATGATAATACCTGAAGGTTAGCAAAAAAGAAATTACCAATTATATAGAATAAAGGTGTTCAACATTTGTCTTTCAAATATTTTAGTGGTCTCAATATAACACTCTACCCAAAGTAAAGAGTTAAAGAGTTTAATAAAATACTTTAATTCCTGTAAGGACAATTAAAAGAAAACAGCACAGATGACCATAATTTATTTTCTTGGCTTTAATTATTTAGGATCTTTTCCTGAGATGCACAAGGTAAATTTTTAAGGAAATAACATACTGTATTTTATGGTACAAATTAATTAAAACTCAAGTGCTAGACTTGTAGAATATTTTTTGCAGTGACTTGTGATATAAAACCATTCTGCTTCAAGTTAATTTAATATTCACCAAACTTACCTATCTGACTTCTTGAGGTTTAGGGCAATTGTTTTTATGGAATTATTTTTTCCCAAGTCTTCATATTCAATGGACTCTTGTAACTTCGCCTATAATTATTAACACAGCCCTTTTTACCGTAAAGTTCCCTTATAAAAGTAAAGAACATGACTAAAAAAGTAAAACTGTACAGAGCGTAAAATATGAAATCTTCCCATTATGAGCCTTACTTCTGATATACCCCCTCTAAAAATGGCTTAACCCACTTTCTCACCAAGTCCTTCCACAGAGTACCTGTTGTCCTACACTTTGATCATACCAAGCACTATTAAACCATCAATATTTGAAAATCTGGCAGATGAAAATCTGTATTTCCTTATTTTACCCTAATGTAAAACATTAATTACATGTGTTGCAAATACTTTTATTCCCATTTGGTGTTTTTCAGTTTTAATTATTCTTTTTATGCTTATTATCTGTGGATTAATTTGTGCTTAAATCTTTGATTCACTCAGAATTTATTTTGAAGGAAGAGAATCTGAGTTTTTTTAAATATTAAATTATTAATCAGTTCCCCTAACACCATTTGTAGAATGGTGTTGTTTCGCACTGATTCCTGAAGTGCTATGTTTATCACATTATGTATTTATGTTTACTTCTGGATGTTTTATTTTGGATTTTACTAATCTGTTTTCTCCTGAAGTTTTTTTTTTGGTCTTTTTGCTTTATCTAGGGCCGCACCCGTGGTATATGGAGGTTCTCAGGCTAGGGGTCTAACAGGAGCTGTAGCTGCTGGCCTTCACCACAACCACAGCAACACGGGATCTGAGCCGCGTCTGCAACCTACACCACAGCTCATGGCAACGCCGGATCCTTAACCCACTGAACAAGGTCAAGGATCGAACCCTCATGGTTCCTAGTTGGATTCATTAACCACCGAGCCACGACGGGAACTCCTCCTCCTGAACTATTAACAAACTGCTATATCTCTACAGGTTTATAATATAGACACACAAAGACAATCACATAAACGTTTGTGAAAACGATTTTACAATTCATCTAGTCAGCTCTCATCTGTAGCTTCCAAAACTAGGATCAAAATGTTTAGGATATTAAATATACCTAAAAAAGATGAATTTGAAAACTTAGTATTTTAAATTACCCTCATTTTAAGAGTATGTTCCTATACTGTTCCCCTTGCAGCATACGAACAAATCTGACCTCAGTATGATACTGAGAGTAATACATCAATTAGTCCCACCTTACCTAGACTTAGCCTGAGCATTTACTAGTTTCTCAGCTCTACACCTTCCAGTCAACTTCAGAGCACACTGATGTCTTCCATTACCTTCCCCACATATCAAACTCATTTCTACCCCTGCTGTTGCCTTACCTAAGTCATTTCCCTATCCAGGGTCTCATATAAATCCAAAACTGAACCTCTGCTAAGGCCTAGTTATATAACCTAACTTTCATATTTAATTGAAAGCTCCATGAATATAAGGATTCTATATTACTTCTGGATATCTCATTCTATAAAACCCTTGTAGAACACACAGCAGACAACCACTGACTTGAAAGATATTTGGAGTCAGTTTATTGTTGAATATTGTGAAAATTTACACAATGATCTTTGACAACTTTTTCACTACCAAGAATCAAGGGTATGCAGTACAATACTGTAAAGAGAAGCATCACTTTCCAGATTTCTACTTTAGCATCTCTAACTTACATTTCAGTGGCAGTTTTCTTAGCTCAGGAAAGAAATATCTTACTAGCTTTGTGAATTTTAAAGACATATATCCCTACAGAAGCATATTAAGTGACAGAAATGTATAAAGGACTCACCCATAATGCCTTGTTTTTTTTGGCCATGGTGAGTAGCAGCCTGATGAGATCCCAATTCCCAGACCAGGGATTGAACCTGGGACTCAGCAGTTAAAGCAATGAGTCCTAACTACTAGATCACCAGGGAACCCCCCCATAACGCCTATTTAAAGTTCATGAACTTAATTGTATCATATAATCTGTTCCTTGAACTATTTACTCATTGTTTGGTTTCTATTGTAAATCACACTATTACTATACTTTAAATTCAGTTTTGTAATTATTCTTTTGATTTTCTCTTACCTATAGAACACTAAATTCTTTGAGGACAAGAACTAAGTCTTACACATTTTTGTTTCCCACCACGTAATATAGTGTCAGGCAACTCAAAAATGGTTTCTTGAATTTCATTTTAATGAACTGCATTACTGTTACAGTTATACGTGAACTTTTTAACATATTAATTCTTTTAAAGTCATTAACTGCTGCATGCATCACTCTCCCACTGTATGGATGTATCACTGACATTAGGATGCTTGATATTTTCTTAACTATAATACTGTAATGAGTATTTGTATCTAAATCTTTGTACGTATCTTCATTTTTAAAAAAATGTTCAGGAGTTCTGGTCCTGGATTAGTGGTAAAAAACCCGACTAGGATCCAAGAGGATGCGGGTTTGATCCCTGGCCTTGCTCAGTGGGTTAAGGATCCGGTGTTGCCGTGAGCTGTAGTGTAGATAGCAGATGTGGCTCAGATCCCAACTTGCTGTGGCTGTAGTATAGGCTGGCTGCTGCAGCTCTGATTCGACCCCTATCCTGGGAACTTCCGTATGCTGCAGGTACAGCCCTAAAAAGACAAAAAAAAAAAGAAATAAATAGAAAAAAAGTATGTCTAAAGTGAAATACTGTCCAGAAGTGGAATTAAGGCATAAATCTTTAAAATTTTAATACATATTATCTGACTACCCTCTAAGAAAGCTTTATCATAATTTATTTTTTTATAATTAGGGAGGGAGGAACTTAAAAAAAATTGAGGGATTGAGAAGCTTGGCAAAGTTGCAGGGTGAGAATATACAAGTAGGTAACTACTCGAACTCCCCCACAATCCAAAGCCATTTCTTCAGTATTTAAAGAAAGATATTCCCAGCTCTGAAATGCTATGTTTACATGATGGCCAAATCTTATTTTTTAAAATCACATACACAAAACTTCAGTTTTTTTTCTGTCATACTGCCTTTGTTGAATATTCCTTCCCATTAAATACAATATATGCTCATACGTGTGCATGTCTATACATGAAGGAAAAAACCAAACAATAAAAACAGTTAATAGACTTGAGTCCATGGAAAGTAGGCTGGCAAGCCAAAAACCGAGGAAGTACTCTTTAAAATATTCTACAATTTAAGCCAAATGCTTCTCTGGTCAGAAGAAGAGTCATCTGAACTGATCAAGGATCAACATAAAGTACTAGCAGTTATATAAGGTATCTGGAGAAATCTGAACCACAAATGTTCCAGGCTTTTTACCCATACCCTTTTGACTGCTGGCTGAAAGCAATCTACATCTCCAGAATTTGCATCAATGCTGCTGGGCTCGCCATTGTGTTCATTTTGTGCTTCTCTGAAAACAAAGGAGAAAAAATTAATGTTAAAAACCACAGGCAGAACAAGAACAAACTCCATCTGATTATCATGGGAAGCCAGATACTGCACCTTTGCTGTATACTTAACTGTTTCTTGAGACCTGCTGCCAAGACCATGGCACTGTGATGGTTAAATCTCTTGATGATCGCAGCATTACTATTTTCCCTTATGGATTTAGAATTAGAGGTAGATGGCACAGAGGAAATGCCATAGCCCTGTGAGAAACAATTTAGTAGATTAAAAATTTTATTTTCTGGATGACAGGACTTTATTAATTCTGAGCATTACCAAATATTTACAGGTAAACACTTAAAAATAAGTGACATTATACACACACACACAAAAGAAATCACTAACTGCTTTTAGCATCACAAAAATATCTGAAATGTAAGCGCTGCATTTTTTCCCCTCAAGAGCAGCTTTGGATTTAGTTATTAGCAAAATATTAAATGAAGGAACACAGTGGAAAAAAGGATGGCCTTCAGAGTCAGGTAAGAATCCAAACTGTAGCTTTACCACTTTTCTAGTATTAGCCTAGGCAAGTCAACTTTTCTAAGCTCTAAAAAAAAAAAGGGATACTGGAGAATTAACTGAGATAAAATTTTCTTTTTCTTTTGTCCTTTTGCCTTTTTCTAGGGCTGCACCTGCAGTATACAGAGGTTCCCAGGCTAGGGGTCTAATCAGAGCTGTAGCCGCAGGCCTATGCCACAGCCACAGCAACGTGGGATCTGAGCTGCATCTGCAAACTACACTACAGCTCACGGCAACGCCAGATCCTTAACCTACTGAGCAAGGCCAGGGATCGAACCCACAACCTCATGGTTCCTAGTCAGATTCATTATCCACTGAGCCACGACAGGAACTCCTGAGACAGTATTTTCAAACATGCATTGAGTGCATGCCATGTGTTAGGCCCTGTAGATAGAAAGCTCCTCTGTGCCAAAGGAGCCGAAATACTAGTCAGTGGAATGCTGGGCTGTAAGCCACTACATATAGCTAAAACTTGTAAGAACTACGAGAGGAAATGGTCAATCCCACTGGAGGGGAGGAGGTTCAAAACAGCTTCATGGAGCACCATAAGGTGAACAGGTGCTTGCAAGGCAGACATGGAGATATTTCAGAAAGAGAATGCTTAAACAAAGGTACAAAAGTAATACACTGTCATGGATTTATGTAGTTCGGTATACCTGGAATGAAGGGTGGGCCGTGGAATGGTGAGGAATAAGGTTAAAGAGGTAAAAGAAAGATCTGAGAGAGACTCATATGACATTCATTCATTTATCAAGTAATTACTGAGTGCCTAATACATGCCACATGATGGTCAGGCCAGTAAATAAGAACAATCCGCCTCATGGAATTTATAGTCTACTGGGAGGTGACTAACAACTGACAAGTAAAACAAGGTAAAAATAAGATCACTTTTGTTTTTGGGCCACACCTGTAGCATGTGGAAGTTTCTGGGCCAGGGACTGAACCTGCACTGCAGTGGGGATCAGCAACACTGGATCTTTAACCCACTGCACCAAAAGGGAACTTCCAAGACCACTTCTGGAAGTGACAGGTGCCATGAAGAAAATAAAGAGAAGAAATGGAGAAAATAAAGACATAGTGTAACAAATGGAACGAGAGGAGATACCTTAGACAGGGAGATTAGGAAAGGTCATTCTGAAGAAGTGACATTAGAACAGATGTCTAAAAGATGGGGAGAAACTAGTTAGCTAGAAGCATGAATTAAATGGAGTAGCCCCAAATGAGAAGTAGGCAGAGATCAAACCAAGAAAGCATGGCAATGGAGTTTCCGTTGTGGCTCAGTGGAAACAAATCCAACTAGTATCTGTAAGGATATAAGGGTTTGATCCCTGGCCTTGCTCAGTGAGTTAAGGATTTGGCGTTGCCGTGAGCTGTGGTGAGTGTCACAGATGCAGCCTGGATCCTGCATTGCCATAGTTATGATTTGACCCCCTAGCTGCCATATGCTGCGGGTGCAGCCCAAAAAGCCAAAAAAAATAAAAAGAAAAGAAAAAAAAAAGAAGGGGAGCATGGATGGCAGGAGCTACATTCCAAGGAGTTTCAGCTGAAGTTCAACGAAAAGACACCAAAGAGTTTTGTTTTATACAGGGGAGCATTACGATAGCACTTGACTTTAAACACTTAATGCCAGGGAACATAGGTGGAAATAAGATTAGTAGGTTAATGCAAGAAACTAAACCAAAGATGATGGCAGCCTAAAAACAAGAGGGTGCTAAATATGCACGAAGACAGAGATGTAGACAGACCAGAGATGTACTTTAGAGCAGGTTATTGAGATGAATGGTGGAGGTAAAGAAGAGAGAAATCAAGGAGACTCCTAGGGTTTGAGCAACTGAGTCCATATATTTTTTTTTTTTTTTAACTGACATAGGGACGATCCAGGAAGAAATGGGTTTTTGAGGATGGGAATTATAAGTTCCATTTTAGGAGTTCCCATCGTGGCGAAGCAGTTAATGAATCCGACTAGGAACCATGAGGCTGAGGGTTCAATCCCTGGGCCTAACGATCCAGCACTGCCCTGAGCTGTGGTGTAGGCTGCAGACATGGTACAGATCTGGTGTTGCTGTAGCTGTGATGTAGGCCGGCAGCAACAGCTTGAATGAGACCCCTAGCCTGGGAACCTCCATATGTCGCAGGTGCGGCCCTAAAAAAGGGAAAAAAAAGTTCCATTTTAGACATGTTCTGTTGAGGGGCGTCTGTGTACTAATTAAGTGAAAATATCAAGTAGGGAGTTGGATATATGATTTTGGAGTTCTGGGGTTAGACAGACTGGGACCAACTGGGAGTCATCATTATACAGTTAGTATTTAAAGAACAGAATGGAAAGTATATATTTACAAGGAGACCTAAGCCCATATCCTGGGACAGTTAGAACAACTAGAGGGTGACGGTGGAAGAAGAGGCACTGAAGAACAAAATCAACCGAAATTTTTATTAAAAGGACTGGTTATATAAATTTTTATACATCCACACAATGGGATACTATGCAGGCACTAAAAATGTAAATAATAGCAGCATTTACTATACATCAGGCTCTTTAACTCTTGTAGCAATCCTGTAACTTCAGCACTTATTTATTTGCATTTTAAAGTTGAGATATAACTGACATGTAACAAACATTGTATAAGTATAAGGTGTATAATGGGGTGATCTGAGACTGCAACATGATCACTGCTATAGCTAACAGCCAATTACTTATAGTTACACAATTACCTTTTTTTTTTTTTTGCAAGAACAATTAAGATCTAATCTCTTAGTGACTTGGAGGTTTTATAATACGGTACTGCTGACAGTGCTGCGCATTAGATTTCCAGAAGTTATTTCTTTACTACTTATGAGTTTGTATTCTTAAACAACTCCCCAACTTTTCTGCCCCTTCTCTAAGATCAGAACTGTTAACCTTGTTTTACAAGAAAACTGACCTTAAAAATATAAAAAAAACAAAAACAAAAAACAAAAAACCCCCCACAAACCTAATCTAAGCCAGGTAGTTTGATTTTAAAGTCTATGTATTTAACATCTGTCTGGTTTATTTAGCTTGGATTGATACTGATAACAGACAAAGAGAAGAAAGCTAACCTGTGTATGCATAACATACTGCCTTTTATATTAAAAAAGTGAAGAAAAAAAAAGTCCCCCCCCCCCAAAAAAAAACCATCACCCAAAAAAACCTACCCCAGAGTTCCTGATGTGGTGTAACAGGATCTGCAGTGTCTTGGGAGTGCTGGGACTCAGGTTTGATCCCCGGCCCAGCACAGTGGGTTAAGGATCTGATGTTGCCACAGCTGTGTTCAGATCTCATCCCTGGCCTGGGAGCTTCATATGCCATGGGGCAGCCAAAATTGAAAAAAAAAAGAAAAAAAAAAGAAAAAAAAAAGAAAAAAAAAAGCAAACCCCAAAAACCCAAAACTAAACTAACCAACCAAAGAAACAGAAAGTTCCCATATCGGATAGTGGGTTAAAAATCAGTGTTGTGGTAGCTGTGGTGCAGGCTGCAACTGCAGCATGGGTTTGATTCCTGGCCCAGGAATTTCCACATGCTGCAGATGCTGCCAAAAAACCCACACCAAACCAAACAAGAAAAAAAACAAAACTCTTAAATTTCCCCCTCCATCATATTAAACTGTATCTTTAAGCTTCATTTTCTCAGAGTGATTAAAGAGGGCGATGTTTGTGATGTGATTCATGGTGGGTTAAGGATTATTGAAAAAAATCTTGAATTTCATCAGGGAAACAACTCACTAGGGCATCAAACATTATTTTCTGTGAATAATTTAGACTACAGGACAAAATTTTAACATTGTTTTTCTCATCTGGTGGATACATACATTTCAATAAGAGCAAAAAGGGGGGAAAAAAAAACAGGTAGCAAGGTGTGAACACGTATATATATGTGGCCAGCAGAAAAGGAACCAAAGGATGGGCAAGAAAATTAAAATGCAAGAATGTCAAGAGAACAACTGAGGAAGGCAGTTTCCTTGCTAGCCTAGAAGATAAAGACAGGAATAAAATCAGCCTCGATCAGAAGGGATCACTCATTTCTCCATGATCAGATCAATTTTTAAGCTGGCCATCAGGATGCCGAGGTAAACAGCTCATACTTGATGGTCTAGCTGTTGAAACATATTAGGGCTTCTGTTGGGTAAGGGTGATGACTGTGCTCAAGATCTGGCAAAAAGTGGGCAATCAACAATATTATCTTTTCCTTGTTTACTAATATTTATCCACATTTATTCAGATTAATGTTAGGTATAGCATAAAACATCAACATATTAAACCTTCATTAATACCTAGACAACTGCTGATGGGAGAGCTAGAAACTTATTTTTAAAAATGTTTTACCAATTCATATAGGAATTTTAGTTCTCTAAAGAAATTTTAATAACAATGCTACTGAAAAGCGCTTCTGATAAAACACACCAAATAACAGTTTTTTTGTTTGTTTGTTTTTTTACCTTCTTACAAGTAGAGCATCTACACTTAGGGCAATTTTTTATTATTATTATTTTTTTCCAATTTAGGGCTGTACCCACAGCATATGGAAGTTCCCAGACTAGGGGTCAAACTGGAGCCACAGCCACAGCAATGCCAGATCCTTAACCCACTGAGGGAGGTCAGGGATTAAACCCATATCCACATGGATGCTAGTCTTAACCTGCTGAGCCACAATGGGAACTCCTAAGGTAATTTTAAAACTATACAAAGGTTGAAGACTAGGAAAAGACTGTTTTCTCTCATCAATCCTTTCACTATTACTTACCTCATCTAACGGTTTATCTTCCAAAGCTGTCAAATCAAGAAGTGGGTTTTTCACACCTAAAGAAACCATTGTTTTTAACCCTAGAAAATCAAGGAAATAAAAAGTCTTAACTTTCACATAAATAAAAAAATTTACTATCAACATAAATAACAAGAACAGCAAATTAAGTGCTAGGTTGTATCAGGGATAAAGAGTTACCTTTTTCATCTATTTTGGCACATTCTGCAAAGAGGTCCTTTGACCCTGTATTCAGCCGGTCCCTATGAAAATAATGGGACTGAAAAAAACGTGTCCAGAACTCCTTTTCTGTCATGTTGTGGGGAACATTTTCTGCGTATTTCATTTTTACTGTGGAAAAAACCCACAACAGTTACATACTGAATTTTCAATTCTTAAAATCTCTCAAATTAGCTTAAATACAGACTCAAAGCAAAACTAGAGGAGTTCCCATCATGGCTCAGTGGTTAACGAGTCTGACTAGGAACCATGAAGTTGTGGGTTCAATTCCTGGCCTTGCTCAGTGGGTTAAGAATCCGGCGTTGCCATGAGCGGTGCTGTACACTGCAGATGCGGCTCGGATCCCGTGTTGCTGTGGCATAGGACGGCGGCTACAGCTCCTGTTAGACCCCTAGCCTGGGAACCTCCATATGCCGCGGGTGCGGCTCTAGATAAGGCAAAAAGACAAAAAAAAAAGCAAAAGTAGATTAACTATTCAACTTTACAAATAATTTAATTATAAATATAAAATATAACGAGAGAATAGGTGAGACACCATCTTTATGAATCTCAAATTCTAAATGAAACCTTATTTTGAACCAAGAAAATTAGCAAGTTTCAGTGCAAACACCAAGATTCTTGGACTGGGACCTGTGTTTGCTTGATCATTTATACATGTATACCTTTTTTTTTTTTTTTTGGTCTTTTTAGGGCTGCACCCGTGGTATATGGAAGTTCCCAGGCTAGGGGTCAAATAGGAGCTGTAGCTGCCAGCCACAGCCACAGGATCCAAGCTGTGTCTTTAACCTACACCACAGCTCACAGCAATACCAGATCCTTAACCCGCTGAGTAAGGCCAGGGATTGAACCCATATCCTCATGGATACTAGTCAGGTTTGTTACTGATGAGCCATGATAGGGACTCCTACATGTACACTTTCAATGAAGGCACCATGTTAGATGCTGGGGAAATAAAGATCCCCACACTCCACTGGACTATCAATGCAGCAGCTTAGAAACTTACACGGTCCAATAAACAAAGAGGTTAGGAGGTTAAGGTCTCAAGTCAGAGAGCCCGAGTTTAAAATTCTAGGTCTGCCATTTACTATCTGTGTGATGCTGGGTTGGACTGACTATCTATCTATCCATCTATCTATCTATCTATCTATCTATCTATCTATCTATCTATCTATCTATCTATTTATTTGTCTTTTTGCCTTTATGTAGAGCCACGCCTGCGGCATATGGAGGTTCCCAGGCTAGGGGTCTAACAGGAGCTGCAGCCGCCGGCCTTCGCCACAGCCACAGCAACACAGGATCCAAGCCGCATCTGCAACCTACACCACAGCTCACGGCAACGCCGGATCCTTAACCCACTGAGTAAGGCCAGGGATCGAACCCGCAATCTCATGGTTCTTAGTCGGATTCGTTAACCACTGAGCCACGAAGGGAACTCCATGGACAAATTATTTAAAATCTTTATCTTGGTTTCCTCATCTGTAATATGCGGATAACGACAATATCTAATTCACAGGTACTACTTATGATGACTACATGAGTTAATATACTTATAAGGCCTTCATATGGTATCTGGCACATAGTAAACACTATATAATTATGTCATTATCAGAAAGACAAAAATTATTAATTGTAATGTGGTAAGACACAAGCCTCATGGAAAGACAAGGGAGGGGGATTATATTTGCCTAAAGAACTCAAAATTTTACAGAATTGGCAATGAAGTGATGCTTGAGCTGAGCCCTGAGGGAGAGAGATTTTCCAAGGAATAAAGGGGCAAAAGTGAGGAAGCAGGAACAGAGAACACTGTATGGTTTGAGAGCTTTATTTAGTCAGAAGAAAGACTGAAGCGGTGGCTTTCAAATCTTGCCTGTACATCATAAATTACTAGAGCTGGGATCAAGATATCTGTACTGTCAGGATGATCTGTGGCTTAGAAAGCTCATTCTGGAGGCAGCATGAAGGATGACCTGAATTAGTGCTATAGAGACTCACATACTGCTGCCTCTGGAGCACGTCTTTTTTTTTTTTTTTTTAAATAGCCATATCCGCAGTATATGGAAGTTCCCGGGCAAGGGACTGAATCTGAGACGCATCCTTTAACCCACTGCACTGGGCCAAAGGTGCTGCAGTTGGATTTTTACCCTACTGTGCCACAGCAAGACCTCCAAGGATCATGTCATCTTATTCAGGTATGTTAAAAGGGTAAATAAAGTTTAAGAATTACTAATGAAAGAATGGAAAAGTCATCATACCAGTGGGTTCATGACAGCACATTATATGCTAAGCCCTTAACATCTACCATGTGTCAGGCACTGGATAAAGTACTTTACATATTTTACTGCTCTTGATCAGGAATAAAGGTAAACCTTTTTTTTTTGGCTGTGCCCATGGCATGTCAGAAGTTGTTGATCAAATCTACACCAGAGCAGTGACCACAGCCACAGATTCTTAACTGTTAGGCCACAAGCAAACTCCATGTTTGCTTTTCATTGGTATATAACTGAATTCATCCAAACAAATATTTTAACTATCTGAAAGAAATGATTCTTCTTACCTGCTGGATAGGTCCTAAATATGGATTCAATGATATCAGATGTTAAATTGTATCTCAGACCATTACATCCATCTGTTTGGGGCCGGACATCAGCCTAAAATACAGACCACACATATAAATATCTGTATTTGTTAGAATACTGGGAGATGTCCAAATACCCAATGGACAACTCCCAATATTCCACAAAGTTGGAAAAACAGACTTTCTGACTGAAACACAGAGACAGAGACAAGTCCCTCATCTTTACTTTTGGCACAGAGACAGGGATAACAGAAGCCTAACCTGGTTTCACATAATTTTAGTGACCTGTAAAATCTACTTTTTAAAAATCCAATATGGTCAAATAGGCACTTTTAGGTGTGGCCAAAGGCAGATATCTAGTAGAGTTTTGCCCCCCCCTTTTTTTTTTGCTTTTTAGGGTTGCACCTGCAGCATATGGAAGTTCCCAGGCTAGAGGTCAAATTGGAATTATAGCTGCCAGCCTATGCCACAGCTGCAGCCACGCTGGATCTGAGCCATGTCTGCGATATACACCACAGCTCAAGATTCTGGGCCCACTGAGAAGGCCAGGGATCGAACCTGCATCCTTATGGATATTAGTTGGATTCGTTTCCACTGTGCCACAATAGGAACTCCTCTAACTGGAGTTTTAACATAAAACTTACAGTCACCAAAAACACTATAAATATTGGCTACTAAATAGCTAAATATTATCTGACTGATTTAAAGAAGGCCTTATTAATTCAATTCACTGCTAAGCATCCAAAAAGATGCCAAATATGTAATTAGTATTCACATTTTTGTTAATGTATAAATATTGCTTTGGTTTTTACCAGAGTATAAACTAAACCTCACTTTCTAACTCCACACGTAAGGTATTTTCAATTACCCTCTTAAGACACATTTTACAAATCTTATTTTTTTATAATGTGATGGTCATTATACATCCAACATTGTATCATAAGATACTGCAATAATTAAAAAAGACACCAGAAAGCTCTAAATTTAAAAGTATTCGAGGAATAAGCACTAGCCAAATAGCTAAAAAATTCTTTCAAAAGTCCATTTGATTTCCAGCATGCTAGGGCAAAGTTTAAATAAGAAAATATAACTGGCATGTGGAAGTTCCCTGACCAGGGATCAAACCTGTGCTACAGCATTGACTGGAGCCACTGCAGTGACAAGGGAAGATCCTTAACCCACTGCATCACAAGTGAACTCTCATTGTATGTACTTTAAAAAACATTTTAGAAGAATACCACGGGAGTTCCTGCTGTGGTGCAGCGGAAATAAATCCGACTAGTAACCATGAGGTTTCGGGTGCCTCCCTCAGTGGGTTAAGGATCTGGCATTGCTGTGAGCTGTGGTGTAGGTCACAGAGGTGGCTCAGATCCTGCGTTGCTGTGGCTGAGGCGCAGGTCGGCAGCTGTAGCTCCGATTCAACCCCTAGCCTGGCAACCTCCATATACCGTGGGTTCAGCCTTAAAAAGACAAAAAAAAAAAAGAATACCACTGATACTGAAGCATCCATTAATTAGCTTTAAGGAAAGGCTAAGTTTCATATAAGAAATGGTGTCATTAACATACATACTACCTTTTTTTTTTCTTTTCCCTTTAGAAATCTGGAAGGGTCACATACCAGAAATGCTGCAGAAATGCCAACATCCTGCTTATGATTAGATGTAGAAGAACTCTCTGTTGCATTCACATTTAAACGATTGGCCCAGAATTCCTCAGCACTGATCACCTGACTCACAACAAGGTCTTTATAAAGCTGAAACAAAACAGGATCTTCTTGCAGCATTCTGGTGATAGAATATATTGAACACATTGAACTTTTAGAATAAAACACCATATAAGTAACATTTAAAAAAGACTTTAGCAACATGAAACATCCAACTTTCATTTTGTGATGACTGGGTGGCAAGTCAATTTAGGTCATTTGTTAGTAATTAAAAGTAAAAAACATTTCTGGAGGACAAATATAAGTGCAGATAAATGCAAGTCAGACTGAAGAAGCAAAGGCTAAACTCTTTGAGGGCATGGATTTGCTCTCACTCATCCCTATATCCTAGTGACACAAAGGGTACTCCATTTGTACTGTACTGTAGTGCACTGTATTCTCTTTTACAAAAAGGTGAATGGGTAAGACAGGAGGTATGCTTGAGATTTTCTAGCAACTAGTTTTTCTTAGTGATAAGAACTTGGGAGCCATAAGCACAGAAATATAATTCATCTTATCAGAAATTCTATATTTTACATGGTTTCTCAACCTTTTACAGTATGATTTTTTCTTAAGTTTCTTATTCATAAATATGCTTCTAATGTAACAGAACTGACAGAAATTAAGGAGATTAAAGGACCTTAGCATCTTTGAATCTCAGTTCTGTTCCTAATCAAACGTTTGGCTTGAGATAAATTTCTGAGTTTACACATCCCATTTGTCCAAAGCCAAAGCTTAGAAAGATGCTAAAGTTAAGAACCAATCACAGAGGTAAAGATTCCAAAAGCCCGTATTATTTTCCTATACCAAACTATCGAAGCACAAGGGGTGGGGGTGGGGGTGCGGGTAATGGAAATGCTATAATTTGGGTTGCAAAGATCACTGTGCAACTATAAATGTAAAAAAATTCATTGAGTAATTAAAAAAACAGCACAAGGGGTGAGAAATAACAAGCTATTGACTAGAGAGACCCAGTGTCTCTTTAAAAGGCTGTTCTTTTCCTCCTTCACCTGTTTTTCTCTTCTAGTTCTTTATTCGCTTTCCTCTTGAATTTCGGCAGCAACTGCTGAAGAAGGTCTTTCACTGCATCTCTCTCTTTTACTGCTGTGCTTTCATTGGAAAAATGGAAGTTAGTTGTGTCCCCTGCATGCAGGACCAGCTGAAGCTGAATTTTGGCTTTTCCTTCTGGACTGATTTTCTGGCCTAAAAAGAAGCATGAGGCTAATTAGATGAGGGCACTCACTGTGGAAACAGCCATATAGTTGGGTACTTCTTCTCCCAAGGAAGACTCAGGACTCCTTTAGGTTTTGGCTGCCCTATTCCAATCTTAATGCTGTTGCAGAAATACACTCTTATCAAATAATCCTATATAACCAGAGCATGGTTCAACAAATTCACTGCTAACACTCTGCTTCCTCCTTCACTACCCCTTTTGTGTGGCACGTCTCACCCACTACTTCCCCTCTAGATACTAAAGGGCTTTTGTTTTCATTCAACTGGGGCAGATTTCTTTAAAGCTTTCCAAACAGCTAACTCAAAGAGTCCTGAACCACTCTGAATGGCTGTTTCCAACTGACATTATCATTAAGAAAAATTATTTGTCATGATTCAAAAAAAACTCCAAAACACAGCCCATGGCTTATTTACTAACTGCAAAGGAAAACATGTAACCTTACATTTGAGAGATCAGATGTCAGTACTTTAATCAAGTGATCAAACGCAGCCTCATTAAAAGTGGAACAACCTGACACTATGGGCACTCTGAGGTGACAGAATAGGAAATAAGCACCATCACCTATATGTTGTTCTTGCTAAAAATCTTTTGAGTTTTAATAAACCTGCAGACCTGACTTTTAGTTGATTATAAATGTTGAGTATACAGGAATAAATTAAACAAAACCTGGAGGAGACAATCAGATAATAATAAGAATGTGAGATATTCTATAAGCCTATACTCAAAAGACAAAACTAAAGAAACTACAACTACATACATGAACCTAGACTGGATGTTGATTAAAAAAATCACAGCTACAAAAAACATTGTTTGGACAACTAAGGAAATGCAACAATGGTCTGGATATTTATTAAAATTTTCTTGGTGTGATGCTGTAAATGTACACACACGTAAGGCAAGTATGGCAAAATAATAATAGATGAATTACATTATATAGGTATACACTGTACCATTCTTTAAATTTTTCTATACCTTTGAAGATTTTCCTAAGTTGGGGCTGCAAACATCTAAATATACCTGCATAATAGAGAACTCGCATTCTTAAAAAGTGGACCTCACGGCTTATCTTCCTCATAAGGGAATCTGACGGAGAGGCTTTGTTGCATGAAATGGGTGACTCATGGTGGATTACCTAGGGCTCTCTGTCCCAACCAACCTACTTATACTTAAAACTTTTTCAACAAAGAAGCTGCTTCTAAACCAACAGTTCAGATGAAATATCTTACTGCCAAAAACAGCAATGTGAAGCAATTTACATTGTCAGCCAGACTGTTACATTATTCCATTCCTCCAAAATCATCACTCCTTTCTAGGTTTCTTTTCTCAGTCACTGCTTTATTCTTGTCCTATCTTAGCTCTTGCCTCTGAGAGGCCTACTTTTGAAGATCCCTCACCCCCATCCCCACCCCTGGGGTATGAGGCATGCGGAAGTTCCTAGGCCAGGGAACAAACGTGAGCCACAGCGATGACAATGCTGGATCTTTTTGTTTTCCTTTTTAGGGCCTCACTTGTGGCATATAAAAGTTCCCCGGCTAGGGGTCAAATTGGAGCTGCAGCTGGTGCCTGTGCCACAGCCATGACAACACCAGATCCGAGTTGCATTTGTGACCTTCGCTGCAGCTTGCAGCAACATCGGATCCTTATCCCACTGAGCCACAATGGGAACTCACAGGGCTGGATCTTTAATTCACAGAGCCACCAAGGAACTCCTGAGATCCTTTAACTACTTAACTGCTAATTTCCACTTTAGTAACATTATCGATAACATTCAATGGCTTTTTTCCAGAAATGAGCATTCTTTTTAAATATTCAGTTTAAAATGAAAACTGATCTGGTGCAGATCTAGATTTGGGCATATGCTCTCCTCCCCAATAGTTGGGAAGAAATCTTGAGATATAGGAGACATGCATATTCTTTACTGAATCCTGTGGGTATCACAGTGGGTATGTTTTGCAGAGCCATAGGGCTAGCTTCCCATTTAAGAGAAATGCTCACACAGATAGTTCCTAGTTTATGAGTCTATTGCAGTACAAATGTTAGTTTGTAAGACTATCATTGGAAATATGGTGAGGCACTTTGCCGCAGAAACCAAGTTTAAAAAAGGAAGTGGTATCACTAAGAGAGTGGACAAAAGATGAGATAACTTAAGAAGAACTGAATTACAATGAATTCTAAACAGTATTTCCTTTACAAAATTAAGATTCTAAGTTATTTCAGTGGAGAAAGCTGAGGATCTTGGTCGTTTTCAGCAGCAAAGTAGAGGTTAAGTCCTTAGGGCAACTGTTTACAAAGGGCATTTGTATACTGACCACTTGCAAGTTGAGAGCTGTCTATTTTTTGAGGTGTCATGTTCCTTGAAACCTGTATAAGATTCTACCTAGGAGGAGAATCATATCCAGAAAAATAAATGAATCCGTATTAATGGTCAGTTAAGATACTACAATTTGGAGTTCCTGATGCAGCAGAGTGGGTTAAGGATCTGGGACTGCCCCAGCTGTGGTACGGGTCACAGCTGCAGCTCAAATTCCATCCCTGGCCTGGGAGCTGCCATATGCCATGGGTGTGCCCCCTTCCCAAAAATAAAAGAGACCACCATCTGCCAAGGGCTTTGTTGCCCAGACTCCCCTGGGGTCTCTCCTATTCAAGACCTTTTACTAAGGTAAAATGCAGAAATCTCAGAAATCACTTTTAGAAAGCAAAAACTCTAAATCTCAGGATTCACTTGGTGCCTTTACACCTAAGTATTATTGAACCACAAGGTACCATACCCTTTGGGAAATAAATTTAGAATTAATCTTGCAAATTTGAAAAGAGAAGGGGTTTTACATGATATCACTTTACATGTAGAATCCAAAATATGGCACAAATGATCCAATTTACAAAACAGAAACAGACTCACAGACATGGAGAAGAAACTTGTGGCTGCCAAGAGGGAAGGGGGAGGAAGTGGGATGGATGAGGAGTTTGGGGTTAGTAGATGCAAACTATTACATTTAGAACCAATAAGCAATAAGGTCCTACTGTGAACTATATCCAATCTCTTGGGGCAGAATATGTTGGAAGACAGTATGAAAAAGAAATGTATATATATATATTATATATATATAAAAATATATATATATGAATGACTTGGTCACTGCTGTACAGCAGAAACGGACACAACACTGAAAATTAACTATACTCTAATAAAAACAAAATTAAAAAAAGGAAGTGGTTTTGATTTTAGCCTTTATACTTAAAATCATAAAAAAAGATATAAAAATATTATGCTCTGTATTTCTATTATTTATCAGAAAATTGAATCTATCTTCTTAATATATGAGGGCCACACAACCAAAGATTAGACAATATACTTAAATGATATAATTTAATTAAGGGCAATCTGGCATCATCTGTCAAGATTTTAAATGCATGAACCATTTGAACCAGTGTTTAGTTCACTGCAGGGATACAGCCCACATAAACAACTTCACAAAGATATTAGCGCACAGATTTATACTGCAACATTGTTTTCAATAACAAAATTCTGGAAACTTCCTGAATGTCTTTCAAGAGGACTGGTTAAATACACGATTGTACATCCATTCAGTGGACCATATATAACTTTTTTTTTTTTTTTGGCTTTTTCTAGGTCTGCACCCACAGCATATGGAGGTTCCCAGGGTAGGGGTCAAATTGGAGCTGTAGCTGCCGGCCTTCGCCACAGTCACAGCAACGCGGGATCCGAGCCACATCTGCAATCTACACCACAGCTCATGGCAACGCCGGACCCTTAACCCACTGAGCAAGGCCAGGGATCGAACCCATGACCTCGTGGTTCCTAGTTGGATTCATTAACCACTGCGCCACGACGGGAACTACCCCCATACGTAACTCTTAAAAGAAGATATGCATGGAGATCTTTACATGAAGTAGATTTACACATGTAAAGCATACACACTCTATTATTGCAGAAAAGGCGGAATACAGAATAATATATTTAGTGATCCCACTTTGTAATTACTTCCATACAGTTGATTTTTTTTTTGGATCTCACAAGACCTTAGTATAGCTGACTTACATTTAATGTCTGCATACATATGGCTGATGGTAAATCTATCTTTGCCTTCAGGTGCCCAAGCAATTCTTTCTGCCATGAGGTACAGAGCTCCATCTTGCTTCTTTTGTCGCACCTTCTTTACAATCAACAAAACTTCTTCAGATGAAGTTGCCATGATGGTTAGAAGATGCTAAAAAGACAAAAAGATTTCCCATCTCAGTTAGGGTTGGATTTGTTGACTTCTAGAGTCCCTTCCAAATCTAAAATGAGTAATGAAGATAAAAAGTCTTTCCCTCATTCAAAGATGAAGATGAAGCACTATTCCTTTAAAATCAAATTTCACTTTGTTCATACCACAGGTGTGATTTACATAAGTTTATAACACTTGGCAATTTTCAAACCATTTCCACATATGCTAATTAGAGTATATTCATTTTCCCCAGTTACATTCGTAATCTTACACATATCATTTGACTATAAATATGTGGTTTTTGATCTAGATTTAGAACCGCAAAACTTTAGAATTACACAGCTCTGTCTCCACACACACACACACACGCCACAGCATACAGTAGCTTAATGAGGGATTTTGTTTCCGGAGCCTGGGCTGCAGCAGTGAAAGTGCAGAGTCCTGATCACTGAACCACGTGAGAATTCCTTTGATATTAGTTCAAATTTGTTTCAACTGAAAAAAACTAAGGGCGACAAGGTTTGTGTGACATTCCTAAAGTAAGTAAATTGTCTAATCTTTTTTTTATGGCTGCACCTGTGCCATATGGAAGTTCCTGGGCCAGGGATTAAACATGAGCTGCAGCTGCAGTAACGCCAGATCCTTTAATCCACTGTGCCACAGTGGGAACTCCTGTTGCAATATTTCTTATTCACTGAGGCAGTGATTTAGAAACCAAAAATACAAGTTAAAAAAAAAAAAAAAAAGGTGGGGAGTTTCTGTTGTAGCTCAGTGGTTAACGAATCCGACTAGTGTCCATGAGGATTTAGGTTCGCTTCCTGGCCCCGCTCAATGGATTAAGGATCCAGCATTGCCTGAGCTGTGGTGTAGGTTGCAGATATGTCTCGGATCTAGTATTGCTGTGGATGTGGTGTAGGCCGGCAGCTCTGATTCGACGCTTAGCCTGGGAACTTCATATGCTGCGGGTGAGGCCCTAAAGAGGAAAACCAAAAAACAAAACAACTCCCCCCCTTTTTTAGCACTGCACATGCAAGTTCCCCAGGCTAGGGGTCGAATTGGAGCTATAGCCACGCCAGTTTCAAGCCACAGTGGGATCCATATCCTTAATTCACTGAGTGGCGCCAGGGATCAAACCCACATCCTCATGGATACTAGTCGGGTTCATTACTGTTGAGCCACAATGGGAGCTCCAAATTTTTAATTTCCATAGAGTTATTTGTCTTTTTTAAGTAGCCAGATCTTCCCTTTTATATATTTCCTTACAGGCTACTCCATCTCAAGAATGGACAGGAAATGGATCAGTGTGAACACACTCATTCAATCATTCTGTACTGAGCCAAGGAGTCTAGTGTTTATCCAAAAACGAATGTATGCTAGCAGAGATCTGCGCTTTCAGAAAGCTTCCAGTCTAGTGAGCAAGATGTGTGTGTGTGTGTGCGTGTGTGTACAAATTAGAATGTACTAAATTCTAAAAGGAAACAAAAAATTGTTCTGAGTTAGGACTCGGGCAATAATTTCTTCACATGAAAGGCTTTGACAAAGATTTGTCAGAGAGGAATTTTTTTAAATGCAGGTATAATTAACAAACCAAAAAAATGCACAGATATCTCAGATGTTCTGTTTGATGCATTTTGACAACCACATACACCCATGTACCACTACCCAAAACAAGACAAAAAAAACATTACCATCACCCCTCTAAATTCTCTCATGTCCCTTTCTTTTTCTTTTTAGGGTCACACCCCCGGCATGTGGAGGTTCCCAGGCTATGAGTCAAATCAGAGCTACAGTTGCCGACCTATACCACAGCAACACCAGATCCTTAACGCACCAAGTGAGGCCAGGGATTGAACCTGCGTCCTCACGGATACTAGTAGGGTTCATGAACCGCTGAGGCACGATGGGAACTCCTCATGTCCCTTTCTAGTCAATCCTCTTCCTCTTGCCCTCCAGCAACTGTTTCCTGATTTTTACCACCAAGGATTAGTTTCTGTCTGTTCTAGGATTCCACGTACATGGAATCACACAGGATATACTCTTTTGTCTCTGGCTTTTTGTTCAACATATTCTTTTTGAAATTCACTATCTTACTGCATTTATCAGTACCTTATTCTTTTTTTCCCATAACTTATGAATTGGGTATGGAATGTGGGTTTTGACAAAGAAAAGGAAATAAGTATTAAGGCAAAGGGAATGGCTTGGGGTAAAGGCTCGAGACTCTTGAAAAGGTTGTAGTCTGCTCTGGATGTACACAAAGTCTATGATGGGGATTAGTGGGATATGAAGTTGGATGACAGTTAAGATGGAGGTAGACAGTGGAGAATACCCCTCCATGTGGTAAACAAGAATAGACTTACAAAGACTTCTGAAGAGGGGAGTGATTTGTATTGTGTAAGAAACTAATCTATAGCAATATGACAGAGACTGAAAAAAGGGACCAGAAAGGGTCGGAAGCAGGCTGGTGGCATTGAGAATGCAAAGCAAGGGACAAGGAGGAGTACTGAGGAAGCAGGATGAATAGACATTGTAAGTGCTGTAGGAGATGTCACAGCTGCTTGCTCACACCCCACTTTTAAGCCTTACACTGACCTGAGTACAGTGATGCCATTGACAGAAACAGTAAGAAAGAAAAACAGGTTTGAAAGCAAATGCAAGGAATTCAGTTCTGAATATGATGAATGTGAGGTGCTGTTGAGTCACGCAGGAAGAGATAGTCTATATTGTGTGGGTGTGGGCATTTATAAATGTTGGGGCAGAGCCTAGTAAGTTCAATAACAGTAAGAAACCCAGAAGATCCATAATCCCACAACTACTTTTTTAGGGTCGCACCCTCAGCATATGGAGGTTCCCAGGCTAGGGGTCTAATCGGAGCTGTAGCTGCCGGCCTACACCACGGCTCATGGCAACGCCGGATGCTTAACCCACTGAGTGAGTGCAGGGATCAAACCTGCAACCTCATGGTTCCTAGTCGGATTCATTTCTGCTGCGCCACGACGGGAACTCCAGTATTCCCACACTTTTAACATCAATTTTCTTAATTTTAAATTGTGCTTATCTGTACCCGCCTTACAAATGTAATCATGAAGTACAACCAAGTTAATTATCTTGTTTTTCACTTGCCATTGAAAAATTTTCCCACGATATTTTACAATCTCCATAGTTTTGATATTCATACGTCCTGTATGACAAAAGGTCAAAATTCTTAATATATAATACCGTCTTTTAACTGATTTACTTGCTCTTCCTTCCAAGATTTTCATTAGAGGGTTACTGACATCTAAAAAGTCTGAAAACCGCTGGTTTTTTGTTTTTTCTTTTTATGACTGCCCCTGTGGCATATGGAAGTTCCCAGGCCAAGGGTCCACTGGAAGCTGCAGCTGCTGGCCTATGTCACAGCCATAGCAACACCAGATCTGAGCCACCCTGGTGACCTAGCTGCAGCCTGCAGCAACACCAGATCCTTAACCCACTGAGAGAGGCCAGGGATCGAACACACACCCGCAGGGACACTATATTAGGTTCTTAACCCACTGAGCCACAACAGGAACTTCTGAAAACCACTGTTTTAAAAGACTATTTGATAATATAAAAAGATACACTGTTACACGATCAAAGCAAGCAAAAAAGAATGTAGTTTGATTCCATTTTTTAAATTAAAAAAAAAAAAACAACCTATCTAAAATTTACTGAATGCTTGTAATATGTGCCAAGCTCTGGGCTAAGTTCTTTACGAGCATTATCTCATTCGGTCCCCAGTTAACATTACTGAGGTAGGTTCTATTGTTAGTTTCATTTTCATTCTGCAGATAAAGGAAACTGGGTCTCAGTTATCAAGATGCTTTCCCAAAGCATCAAGAAGTAGAACTGGGTTTGATTCTGGGTCAGTCTGACCCTGGAGCTCCTTTATGCTATTCTGCAAGTATATGTGACGGGAGATACATACAGCCAAATTTAACAGTGGTTACCTATGGTGAGAGAACTACAATTGACTTGAATATTCTTTTTGTTTTCTGGACTATCTGCAATAAATATGTATCTTGTAATAAGAAAAGAAGTTATTAAAAACATATTTCCAAGAGTTTACTCTCTATCAAATGTTTATAAAAGTAAAATGGGAAAGTGTTAGGAGTGTTAGTGTGGGTAAGAATCAAAACAATGATTTATTTTTAACTTCTGTAATATGTCTGTTTTTTAATTTAGTGCTAAAATTTTAATTTATAAAAAATTAAATCTATGGAACCATTAAATATTTGAATTTTTTTTTTTTTTTTGCTTTTTAGGGCCGCACCCACGACATATGGAAGTTCCCGGGCTAGAGGTTGAACCTGGCCTATGCCACAGCCAGGACAACATGGGATCTGAGCTGCATCTTCCATCTACACCATAGCCCACTGAAACATCGGATCCTTAAGCCACTGAGTGAGGTCAGGGATCAAACCCACATCCTCATGGATACCAGTTGGGTTCCTAACCAATTGAGCCACAATGGGAACTCCAGTATTAATTTTTCAATTTTTTTTTTGCCTTTTTGTCATTTTAGGGCTGCACCTGCGGCATATAGAGGTTCCCAGGCTAGGGGTCTAAAAGGAGCTGTAGCTGCCGGCCTTCGCCGCAGCCACACGGGATCCGAGCCGTGTCTGTGACCTACACCACAGCTCACGGCAACGCCAGATCATTAACCCACTAAGCAAGGCCAGGGATCGAACCTGCAACCTCACGGTTCCTAGTCGGATTCGTTAACCACTGTGCCACGATGGGAACTCCCCAGTATTAATTTTTTAATATTCATTACAGTAAATACATAACCATTAATTTTTAAAAACTCATCTATACTATGTGAAATTAAACTGCATAACATACAAACCACATTTTAGGAAACATGAATTAAAATTTGAGAAGAGAGGAGGAGAGTGAGTGAGGGGGATAAACAGATAATTGCGGGATAATTTTCAGTACGTCCATATATGGAGGCAAAGCAGTGAGCAAAGACAGCTAAGAGAGCAAGTGCCCAACTAACTGGGCTTACAGGCACAAATAAAGTGTTAGTTTTGGAAAGAACAGGAAAACATTTCTGAGCTGGAAAGGCAAGGAAGAAAGATGAACGAAGGCAGAGAATAAGTGAAGAATAAATTAAATTAGAATTATTAGAGTTGGTTACTTTTAAGCAATTGGGGAAACCATTCTATAAAAATGTGAAACTATTCATACTATAATCCACTTAGGAGGAACTTTAAAAATAAATCAGATAAATTATTAAATTCTGGGAATAATTTGTCAATTGTCTCGCAGTTAATTTGCTTAGGAAATTTGACCAGTTATCTGTAGCACCTCTGTTAATTATACAAGTACCAGCTTTAGGAATTTTAATCGAACCAGTGAGGCTATCCTACATTGGCTCCTGTGATTACTAGATTTTTCTTCAGGGTGGCTCCTTAGATGGCAAAAACTTCTTTCTAGTAGAACTCTGTAAAAGCCACAGAATGTTTTGTTTATGAAAATTATTGGTACAGTTATATTTAAACAAAGTGGCTTAAAGATCTAGCTTTACTTAAAAGATTATTTACTTTATGAAATAATCTGCGGCAAGACTTCTTTAAATAGCAAAATCCTCCAGTAAAGACATTAACTCATTTGCAGTTAAATATTTACTCTCCCGAAGCTAAATGTACATGCCTTGCTCTAACCCCTTGCACATTCTCCTCCTTTCCTAACAACTGGCTTTTACTCATTTTTTCAGTCTACTCTAAGCTTCAAAGTTACCACGACAGGTTTCCTCCCATTCTTCTCTTTACAGCACTTATCACTGTGGTAATTAATTTTTAAAGTAATTCTATTTAAGTGTGTCTCTCCCCTAAACCTATTAGCTTCAGGAAGAAGAGCAGAGGTTTCATGTGTTGTATTCACTGCAATACAGCACCCAGCAGCATATTTTAGCCCATAGGAAGAATTCAATAAATACCTGCAACTTCCATTTAAGATCTCTGTTGTTAAAAGAACACAATCTTAATCCTGGTAAGACACAACAAGAAACCGTTGTACACCATCTTCAGCTAAACTCCAGGAAGCACTAAAGCTCTCTACTCACAGATCAGAGTACACTCCTTACAGATTCCAATAACTGGCTTATAAGTAAACACAGAGGAAAAAATTGAGAAAGAAATCAAAAATCTTTAAATTTCCATTTCCACTATCCTGTATCTCTGCATTTCCATTACTTACACCCTCCTTTCCATGTGCAGAGATAAATGAGGCAGGGGGGAAAAAAGGCAACAAGTGAAAGATAAAACTCCTTATCACCCTCTAAAAGGAGGATTATTGTTAGAGAAAGAGTGCTACTGTGTCGACCAGAACACAAAATGGAGATTTGGAATGCTGCTTGCCATCAAACAATCCTAAAAAATTTTAACAATTCAGCAACACAGGGAACAAGACCTTGAAAGTATGTAAAGAGCGACCAAAATGTACTGTTTTAAGGATAGTTACACAGACAAGGAAGATATTCAAGGGAATAATTGAGATAGCAATTTTAAGACCAAGCACTTTTTCATTTTACAGCAGTGCAGGGAGAGGCAGTGGGAAAATGCGACACAGATGCAACACAAAGGGAAGTGTATGCTCATATTCAGTAATAAGTACAGCATGCTGACAAGAGTACAGAAGAGAGAAGCAATCAATTGGCAATCAAAGTGGAGAGAGGAAGAATTATTAAATGGATGCCTGACACTGCCACGCTGAAGGCAGGAAAAAGAGAAAGGAGGAAGGGACAAAGACACCTCTAGTAGCAACTACCCATGAAGTGGAAAGAGTGATCAAAATGCTAGGAAAGCTCAATGTTCTGACAGTTAAGGGGAAAAATCTGCAGCACAGAAAAGCAGGGCCAAAAAGTGTAAAGATAGACTTGCAGGGAGAAGACATAAGCCTTGAGGGCAGTATATGCATGGAATGCAGTCACAACTGATTGGAGCTGAACGTTGGAGTCATTATTTTTAACTGATTTCTCTCTTTGCACCAACCTTCCTAGTATTTTTACAGAGCTCTCTCTGCATTTGTGTGGATTTTTTTTTTTTAACATGAGTACTACCATATCTAATATCACCTAGGAGAGACTCAAACCTATCAATCTGAACCTATCAATCTGCTGTACTGCTAAATGTTGGCTAAGAGTAGCAGAACAGGTTTAATGGCTCCAAATTGTCTCTCCCTGCTTTCCAAACCAGGGATTTAAGTCTGCTACAAGGTACAAAGTTCTTTCCAGAGCCTAGTCCTTTTGTAAGCCATTACTGTGATAATAGAGGTTACCCTAAATGCCCTTTCCTTTTCATTTATTCTAGTTCTGACTTTATTTTTTGCTTTTCAGGGTCACACCCATGGCATATGGAGGTTCCCAGACTAGGGGGTCTAATAGGAATTACAGCTGCCGGCCTATGCCACAGCCAAGCCAGATCCGAGCCACGTCTACAACCTACACCTCAGTTCACAGTAACGCTGTCCTTAACCCACTGAGCGAGACCAGGGATCGAACACCACAAACAACCTGGTGGTTCCTAGTCGGATTCGTTTCCGCTGTGCCACGAAGGGAACACCTAGTTTTGACTTTAAAAAATCCACCTTAGGGTTGGCAACTTTGGCTTAGTTATCAAAGCCTAGTTCTGTGGCTTTCAAGCAGTGTTCCCTGTTTGGTAAGCTGGGCACTACCAAACTCTATTCCACTACAGTATTCGCTTTCTACATTGGGGTTTCTGGTAAGAATCAACAGAAGAAACTGTTCCAACCCTTTATGGAGGGAATACTTACTGCAAGCTATACTTTAAAACACTTGGTTTCTGCACGTTTTCAAACCTGGGTCTTCTAACGGCCAAAAGGTTAAGTTTCCATCTCTCTCTTCCCACCCTTCATTTTACAGACCCTATCATGGGCGTTTAAGAGTCAACCGAATACACTTCCTTAGCCGATTTTGCCTCTGCGAACACTGGCGAAATTGTAAAATCATTATTTATTTCCACGTGTTGGTTGTCTATCTTAAAAGATGACCAAATTGGATATAGACCAAAGCTTGGTGTTTGTGGGGGGGTGGGCTCGTACACCTGCAAACGCTTTAAAAATGGCAACACTGAAAGGTGTGCAGACACTATATTGAAAGCTTCTCCCTTACAGAAACCGAAAGACCGAACAATACTTTTTCTAACGGGAATGGCTCCTCAGTTGGAGGAGGCTTCCACTCTCTCTTCCTTCACTCTCATGAGCCAAGTCTGATCCCGGCTTCGCGTCCCTCTTAGAGAAGGAGCAGGCTTCTTATATAGACAAAAAGATTAAGGGTCGCCTCTTCCCTGCTTCAGAATAATATAGGGCTACCGAGACCATGGGCCTGGAAGTTGAGGCGACGGCGCAGGCACAGAGGTAAAAGGGGCAGATTCTGCGCCGTCCTGCGGCCCCCAGGCCTGTCAGTTCCTCAACCACCCACCCACCCCCATTCTTCGGTCTAAACTTACCAGGTGGGAACTGCGGCCCCGGGCAGGGAGTACGTTACTGGACTGGGTCGGGTCGTGTTACGTTGCGCTTCTTACAGACGCTGCCGGGAAGAGGTTGAAACCCAGTAGCCGCCGCCGTCGCCACCGCCTCTGTTACTGGGGGGTCTCGCCTCCATCGCTGGCTGCGAGAACTCTGAGGGCACGTGACCGGAAGTACAAAGGCGGGTCGGCGGGCCACGTGACCCCAGAACGCGGCCGCCATGACACCTTCCGCTAGTTCCCTCCCTCCCCCGCCAGTGCCCGCCTGTTTCATTTCTTCTCGCTGGCCTTAAGCAGTGAAGGGTCCTGGGATCCTGGCTGGCTCACTCCTCTGGCCTAGAGTTCTTCCGATCCCGGTCGGCGCTGCGTCCTCGGCCAGTAGGAGCCAGCTCACTGCAGGCCGCAGAGCGCGTAATTGCGACCGCGACCTTGAGGGGGAGGGACCCGGCGCAAGCAGGGCGTAACTTGTCACATGACGAGGAAGTGCCGTTAATAGCGTGGTCCCATCTTTCCCGGCGCTCCGGGATGGCGTAATCAGGGGGCGGAGCGGGAGCGGATAGTGAAGCTCAGGTGTGGCTCTGAGTGCCTGGTGAGTGTTGTTGCGCCTAGCGGGGAGAAAGGGTGTGATCTACTGGAAATTGGGGGCTGCTAGCTTGGAGAAGGCGGAGCGGAGCTGAGGCCTACAGGCTCCTGGTCAGTGATCCTGGCTTTGAAAACTTGGTTACCGAGGCTCCTTTCAAGAGAGCTGAACATAGTATTAAAGGTATTGCTGTTGAGAAGTTGAGTTCCACTTGACAGGGAGCTTACAGGCATGGTGTATACAAGACATGCTCAATGCATAAATAAGTGAGTCGCCATTTCCTGGTCTGAGGTGGAGAGTTGTTGTCTATTACTCGGGTAGAAAAATCTCATTATGGAAATGGGGGAATATCCTCCTTCCCCTCTGCACTATCTTTAGTTTTTGCTTCCTTCTTTCCTTCTCCCTTTTGCCTACTCTTTCTTCCACGCACCTGGTGGGGAAAAGAGAACGCTGTGATTTGCATTAGGTGTTAAGGGAGCCAACTCTGGTCCTTTCAAATGAATGAATACTAGGGCGATGAGAAAGGCTTTTCTTGTTGCTACTCTTTTATGTTACCATCAGGCAATGCGGAGAAATGGAAAGGTAATTAGATTTGGACTCAGGATTAATGGATTTTAGTCAAAGCTGTACTTATGAGTTCTGTAATCTTGGGAAAGCCAACCCTTCAAAAAGTTTTTTCCTTGACTTTGGTAAGCGTTTGTGTTCGCCTTCAAATTGCTTAATTTTTTTGCTACGCTGGAGTGTGACAGTCTTAACAGAGGAAATAGTTAAACCGAGTTTTGCAGGAAGATAAGGTTTTGTTAGATGAAGGAAGATTCAAGAAACAGCATATATTAAACCATGGAGGCACAGAAAATTTATACAATGAAACATTTGTACAGAGCTTTTTGTTGTTCAGTACATCAAAAAAAATCTCGTTGTTCAGGAAAATTTCAAACATAGACGAAAGTAGACAGGATAATATAATGAACCCTCATGTACACCTAACCCAGCTTTAACAATGATTCACATTCTGCTGTTCTTGTTTGAACAGAGTTTTAACATTTCTAAATACTTTTTATATCCCTTGTCACATTTGGTTAATAGCAGCTTTCCATCTGAACTCCATTCTAGTGTGTCTAGGTACTGGCTAGGAAGATTATATTCTTTTTATGTGAAAATTTCTTTGCGTGTTAGTTAACCCAAAGTTAGTTTGTTCAATCAAAAGTGTGACATGGCTACTTTAATAACATCTGATACTGTTTTCTTATGTAATATAAAAACTTACTGTCCAGATCAAGGAACTTTCTGTTCTATTCTTGTGGATCCAACTGCTTAAGGGGTTTTTGCTGTTGTTGTTTTATTTTTATTTTTTTATTTTTTTTAATCTTTATGGCCAAACTGGAGGTATATGGAATTCCTGGGCTAGGGATTGAATTGGAGCTGCAGCTGCCAGCTGACGCCACAGCAATGCCGGATCCAAGCCACATTGGTGACCTGCATGGCAGTTTGGGCAACACTGGATCCTTAACCCACATCCTCATGGACACTACGCCACAGCCACAGCAACGCAGGATCCTAGCTGCATCTGTGACTTACACCACAACTCACAGCAATGCCAGATCCTTAACCACTGAAACATGCCAGAGATCAAACCCACATCTTCATGGATACTAGTTGGGTTCATTACCACTGAGCCACAAGGAGAACTCCTTGGGTTCTCTTATTGAAGCTATTATGCCTCTTGTTCACTAATTCCCTGCACCTGACTTCTCACTCACAGGCTTGAGAAGGAGATCCAGAGGCTCTTTCCTATTAAGCACTGTTAAACTGTGGGCTGATGACCACTGAATTTAGTGAGAGACTTAAAGTCAGAAGATTTACAGCACAAAGAAATGTAGCTGGGGTTGCTATTTTACCACAGAGAGGCTTAATACATTTTGCTCTTTATCCTGCAGCATCCGTTCTATCTATTCATACTGTTGGATACATAGAGTAGGGTAGGGTTGAGAAACAGAGTGGAGGGCCTCGAGACTTAATTTCATTATCTGGGAGTCGGGAAATGATACAGTACAAGCTGATGGTCTCATGTAATGTCAACCATGTGTGTTTTCTTTCCACCTAGATGCTCAGCACCTGCAGAGTAAGGACCCTTGTTCCTTTCTCATGTTTCCTTGTTTTCTCCACATGTTCATTTAATGCTTGCTAAATGAGTAGTGAGCTTCCTAAATTATAATTTTGCAGGTTATATTCAGGAATACTGTGCCTATCGCTCAACGTAGTTTCATCTTTCTGGATAAATGACTTTTGTGCCAGTGATACCGGAGTCCTACAGCCATGTTCTTGCAGAATTTGAGTCTCTGGATCCATTACTTTCAGCCCTGAGGCTGGATTCCGCTCGCCTAAAGGTGATTTTCTTGATTCTGATACCAGTCTTATTTTCAAATTCCTACTTTTGTGTGGCCTCTGTTACAAGTGCCCCTTGTTCTTTATGTTTTATGGAATCTTGAGTGTTCTTACCTGTGCTAGTAATACCTCACATAGAACTAGTCTGTTTGTAGGTCTTTTTTTATGGCTATACCTGTGGAATATGGAAGTTCCCAGGCAAGGGGTTCAATCAGAGCTGCAGTTGAGGCCTACATCACGGCTATGGCAACATGGAATCTGAGCCACATCAGCCACCTACACCACAGCCGTGGCAACACCAAATCCTTAACCCACTAAGCGAGACCCAGGATCAAAACCACATCCTCACAGAGACAACGTTGGGTCCTTAACCCACTAAGCCACAATGGGAACTCCTTCTATCTCTTTCTTGAATTATTTATTTGTTTTTTTGTCTGTCTTTTTAGAGCTGCACCTGCGGCATATGGAAATTCCCAAGCCAGGGGGTCTAATCAGAGCTGCAGCGGGGGGCTGTATTGGTCACAGCATGGCTACTGCTTTCTCTGGTGTGTAAAGAAAAGAATCAGCAGGTAGAAAGTGTGGGGAGACCTAAGAGAACAGTGACCTGCATCTGTGTCCTCTGTGGTCTCACTTGCTCTCAAAGCTGTGGATGTCTCATGCTGATTATACAGACTGGAGATGATTTACGTGAGCAGATGCTTAAAGTGGTTTCTTTGTTCCCCGTGGACTTACTTGGTCTTCATCATTGTGGTCAACATTGAAATGACCTAGCCGAATTACACAAAGGGTGAATGGGCTAGTAACGGGCTTTCACCAAGGGAAAATTACTCCTTTTATGCAGTTGAGTCTGTTCATCCATTTTGAGATTCATTTAAAAAATTTAAAATCAAGATTCTTCCCTCTGTATCTTTCACTATTCTAGAATAAGAGCATAAATGCCCATTATGTGATGTCTAACTGGGCAGTGGGTGGGGTAGAGGGAGAAGCCAGACACAGATCCGCAGCATTTATTTCCAGCAAAGAGTTTATGTGGTTAAGTGACCGTGATAGTCTCGCACTTGTCTGTTTCTGTGTTTTTAGTGCACGAGCATAGCTGTGTCTCGAAAATGGTTGGCTTTGGGCAGTTCAGGAGGAGGACTCAATCTCATTCAGAAGGAAGGCTGGAAGCACAGGCTTTTTCTTTCACACAAGGTAGGAGTCAGGGTAGTCCTGTTATATACCATCTGGAGTATCTTCCATAAATGCGAATTCCTACATTACAAATAATCATTTGGGATAAAAGAAGAATGTAAAACCTGATATTTAGAAGTAAAAAATACACCTGTTTTTGAGGAGCTGCCTAATATTTTCCCTTTTGTGCTCTAGGAAGGTGCAGTTTCTCAGGTTGCCTGTTGTTTGCATGATGATGATTATGTTGCTGTAGCTACCAGGTAAGAAACTATTTTAAAACCCTCTGATCTTGGAGTTCCCTTCGTGGCTCAGCAGTTAACAGACCTGACTAGGATCCACAAGGATGTGGGTTCGATCCCTGGCCGCGCTCAGTGGGTTAAGGATCCGACATTGCCGTGAACTGTGGTGTAGGTTGCAGATGCAGCTCAGATCCCACGTTGCCGTGAGCTGTGGTGTAGATTGCAGACATGGCTCGGGTCTGGCATTGCTGTGGCTGTGATGCAGGCTGGCAACTGCGGCTTTGATTCAACCCCTAGCCCGGGAACTTCCATATGCCACAGGTGCAGCCCTGAAAAGCAAAAACAACAACAAGAAAAACCTTCTGATCTTTTCCAAATGCATTTTAAATTGACAGAGTGTTAGAGTGACCAGTCATCCCTAGTGTGCCTGAGCATGTTTTAGCACTGGTAGTTCCATGTCCCGGGAAACCTCTTAGACCTAAGCAAACCGGGACAGACAGTTAGTCACCCTAGGTATTGTAGAAAGTGCCAATGTAAGATGACGATATTTTGGTGACCTTAAAAGAGAAAGGTAACAGAAATAATTAGAACATATAAGTTTTCTTAATATAGTGGATTGATAGATTAAAGCAAGGAAATTAATACTTTGACTTCCTAGTTCCTCTTTTCTGAAGAATAGGAATTTGCTTATGTATTTAATATAGTTGATACTGTGATGCAGTGAAATTGTGCCATTTCCAAATGGTTTCCAAATGGTTTTTGGAAATGGTTTTCACCATTGCCAAAAATTTGCTTCTGTTATTCAATTCTTGCAGTCAAGGTCTTGTAGTTATTTGGGAATTAAATCAAGAGCGTCGTGGGAAACCAGAACAAATTTATGTGTCTTCAGAGCACAAAGGCCGAAAGGTTACAGCTCTCTGTTGGGATACGGCTATTCTTAGAGTTTTTGTAGGTGATCACATGGGGAAAGTTTCTGCCATCAAACTCAACACTTCTAAACAAGCAAAGGTGAGAACCATTCTAGTTCTTTGTGTATGTGGGTGAGCTATAAAGTGTTGTCTTATAAAATTTCAGTCAAGGGACACAATTTGATCTGCTGTATTTCTTGGAGGATTGATCTAGAGGCCAGACTATTCATTTTCAAAAGACATGTTTGCATGTAGTATTGTGTGTAGCCCGGTTTAACTCGTTGCTGTTGTAGACTGGTTTCTGTGAGCTAAGTTTAATAATTTGCACGCTGTCTACTGCATTACCCCATAATTCACTTGCTTGTCTCACTTAAATAAAGCATTCTTTAATACTAGGCTGTTAAGAAAGAAAAGATGCCCGCTTATTAGTTCTGTGAATAAAATGACAAATGTAGAAATGGCTCCAGTTGCCCAGAATCTTATTCTCCCGGTCCCCATGTAGAAGAAACTCATGAGTCTGTGGGTGTTTTCTCTCAGAATGGTTGTAACTAAAGACGCTCAGTTCACTCAACCAAGAACCCTGGTCTATGTGCCACAAGAAGAGGCCAGACAAAGGCCTGTTTTAATATGGGGATTCAGGAAATCTTCCTTGATTGAATGGAATCTTAAAGGCACTTCCTGGGCTGTGCTCGATAGTGTGAGTCCCCAGGCTTCCTGTCACAGTTGGAGAAGAGGAAGAGTTGAGTCTCAGGTTATCCTGACAGGATTCTCCAGCTGATCAGTAAGGCAGCGCCAGCCTGCTTCTCACTGCCCCTCCCCTCTAGAACTGTTATGTTAGAAGTGGGGAACTTGTCTCTCACTGGCCTGCTTGCATGTAGCATCCTGGCAGAAGAGATCTATCAGTGGCTGCATTATCTTAATTAACACAGCAGATATTCTTTTCTTATGGTTTTTATTTTTTCTATTATAGTTGATTTATAATGTTCTGTCAATTTGACAGCAGAATATTTTTGAAGTGTTAATTAAATATTCATGATAACCCATCAAAGTTGCAACTGGATTCCTAGCATATTTTTGATCCAAAATATAGTTGGAATTCTACACATAGTATTGCCCTAATTTGTCTTTTTTTTTCCCCAAAGGGAGACGTAACATCTATAGGTGAAAAATTCTCTCATGTATTCCAAAACTTGCTTCGTTTTTTCATTCCAGCTTCTAAGAATAGACCATCAAAAACAGAGCCTCACGAATTCTCTTTTGCAGTTACATAGCAGATCAGTTCACAAAATTTTCAAATGAGTGACACTTGGAGATTCTAACAGGCAAATTAATGTTGGCCTATTTAAAAATTTTATTTTGCTAAGTTATTTTCATGTAAAAGGTAAAGAGAAGGAGATTATGTGTATATGTAAAGATTAACTTTATTTCCTTTCACATCCCCTTTAGGCAGCTGCTGCCTTTGTGATGTTTCCTGTTCAGACAATAACAACAGTTGATTCCTGTGTTGTCCAGTTAGATTATTTGGATGGAAGACTACTTATATCTTCACTTACCCGATCCTTCTTGTGTGACACTGAGAGGTATGCTGACCAACCATGAGTCATTGGAAATACAGAATTTTAGAACTGGAAGGGACTTTGAAGGCATCCAGCCCAAACCGTTCAGTTCAGTTATACAGATATTAATAAGGAACCAGCTGTGTGCAAGCTGATGTTGGCGAGTAGAAAGGAGATGGACACAGTTCAGTGGGTGACTAAAGACACTCAGTTCACTCTACCAAGAAGCCTGGTCTGTGTGCCACAAGAAAAGGCCAGACAAAATCCTGTTTTAATATGGGGATTCAGGAAATCTTCCTTGATTGAGTTTGTTCCTGTTGTTGAAATTTGTTGTGCAATAATAGGATTTTACTAAAGGGTAAAACTGGATGAAGCCTACTTAAGAACTTTGTGAAGCTGACAGATATTTTACTGAAATCTCAAGGGTCCAGTGAATGGCACAGGAGTGTATTGGAAGTAGCTGTGAAATACCAGAACAGAATAGGAAATGACTTGAAATGTTTTGTATCATTGTGCTTAAGTCCCTCAGCCAGTCTCACTGGACATTTTTCTTTTTCTCCACTGGCCCTGGCCAGCTACCATATTCCTCAAAGCTCATCCTCTCTTTTAAAAATTTTTTTTCCTTTTTCTTTGCTTTTTTTTAGAGCCGCACCCATGGCATATGGAGGTTCCCAGGCTAGGAACTGTAGCTGAATGGGAGCTACAGCTGCCGGCCTACACCACAGCCACAGCAACGCCAGATCCGAACCACGTCTGCGACTTACACCACAGCTCATGCCAATGCCAGATTGTTAACCCACTGAGCAAGGCCAGGGATCTGGCATTGCCGTGAGCTGTGGTATAGGTCACAGACGTGGATCAGATCTGGTGTTGCTGTGGCTGTGGCATGGCCTGGCAGCTGCAGCTCCAATTTGACCCCTAGCCTGGGAACTTCCATGTGGTGCGGGTGCATCCCTAAAAAGACCAAAAAAAATTATTATGGAGAATTTTAAGCACACATAAAAGTAGTGAGAATTACATAATAAACACCCTTGAACATACTAGCCAGCCTCAGTAATTTTGATGAGAATATTTAATAGGTGAAGTTTGAAGGAAGAGAGGTAAAAGGGGATAGGATATTCTAGTAGGGAAAGAACAGCCTCTTAGGGGAGAGTTGAAGAATTAGACATATTCTTTTTTTTTTTTTTTTTTTGTCTTTTTGCCTTATTTGGGCCACACCCACGGCATGTGGAGGTTCCCAGGCTAGGGGTCTAACAGGAGCTGTAGCTGGCGGCCTACGCCACAGCTCTGAGCCGCATCTGAGATGACGCTACAGCTTGCTGCAACGCCAGGTCCTTAACCCACTGAGCAAGGCCAGGGATCGAACCCACAACCTCGTGGTTTCTAGTCGAATTCGTTAACCACTGAGCCATGACGGGAACCCCTAGACATATTCTAAAACGTGCCAGTTTGACTTGAATAGGGAAGCTGTAGGAGGTGAAGTTGGTAGATTAGCACCACACTAAGAGTGACAACCTTAAATGTCACACTAATTAAATGGGTGGGTTCTTAGATCATTTTAAGAAACTACATGTAGGCGTTCCCATTGTGGCTCAGTGTTTAGTGAATAGCACTGGCATCCGTGAGGACTCGAGTTTAATCCCTGGCTGTGCTGGGTGGGTTAAGGATCTGGTGTTGCCATGAGCTGTGGTGTGGGTCGCAGACGCAGCTCACATCCAGCATTGCTGTGGCTGTGGCATAGGCCAGCAGCTGTAGCTCCGATTGGACCCCTAGCCTGGGAACCATCATATGCCTCGGGTGTGGTCCTAAAAAGCCAAAAAAAAAAGGGGGGGGGGGAGAAAAAGAAACTGTACTTGTAGAAAATCAGGGTTTGGAAATTGATTTCCTTAGAACTATCCAGGATTGGAAAGTTTTTATTTTTCTCCAGGGCATCTTGTATCTCACTTAGAAGATGCTGTTCTAGAAAGCAGGAAACTATTTTAAAAGTTCTGAAGGGATGTTAGCGGGAAGGATGAGGAGTGGATGCACTTTGTTTTTATTTTCTTCGGATGAGAAAGGCGTGTGGGAAGGAAACCCATGACAGCAGGTGGCAAGTGGCAGGTATCAGAGAACCCAGCTGTACAGCAGAGAGGTGAGGCTTTGATATGCAAAGCTTCAGTTTACATGGAGTTAGTAGGAAGGGTGAGGTACTTGGTTCTTATTTCAGACTGTAGATCAGTGATGAAGTTAGACTTACAAAGCTCTTTGGTTTTTGCAGATCTGAAAGCCTAGGCCTAGTGAGTGGAAGAGCTTGGTCTGACGTCATGCAGCTGGAAGGAGGCACTAGAATCATCTGTCTTGACTTTGTGCCTTTCCTGTTACCTCAGTTACGTTTTGTACCTCCTTTAACATCAGACCTTTGGCCTTTAAATCTATGCTTAAGATTTTGGCAAAATATTTATTAGCTTCACAGAGTTCTTAAATATTCTTCACTTATTGGTTTTCAAGTTTACCTAACAGTCCCACTCAGAAATTTGACTGAACTTCTAACAAGCTGTCAGAACACTGAACTGAACTAACACCTTACTGGGATTGTTTTAAGAATCTAGTGAAATGGTAGAAAGAACTAAATAAGTGGAGGTTTATTCTCCTCTCTGTGCAATAGAGCTGCTAATCATTTATATTCCCATTTTTCAGAGTTGTGGCTAGAGTTGGTTATGAGAGTAACCAACTGCAAAAATAACATGTTTTAGAAATGCCTACTATCTGTTAACTAGAATTCAGTTTTGGGGAACATGGATAGTACCGTAATTTAAAAACTCTGTTTAAATTTTTTTTTCCACTTCAAGCTATATTTCCTTCCAAACATGCATTAAGAGGAAAAAAAAACCAAGTCTTGCAATAACAAACCGAAGTGATGGATATGAACTTGTTTTTCCTGCTACTTTCTGTCAGTATTGCTCATGAACAAGGTGGACCCCAGGAAGGAATAGAACGAATAGAAACAAAAAATTATGTTATAGTAGAGAGAACATTGGATAATGAAGCCTTACAATATGGTTTCAAGTTCTAGTTCTGTTACCTTTAAAACCTTGCCAGATGTCAGTTTCCCTGTGCAGAATGCAGAGATAGTTTTAAGCAAGAACTAAGATAATGTATGTAGCATACCTAGCCTTTTGTCTGACACTTGTCATTTGAAAATATGGAAAGCAGGATTAATGAGCATACACGTGAGAATGACTGACTGCATTTATTTACTCAGCAAATATTTGTTGTACTCCTTTGGATAAGTAGCATTATGTTAAGCACCAGAGGATGTAAAATAAGCAAGAAATGTATTTTATTTCCCGAAGTTCCCATCATGGCTTAGTGGTTAATGAATCTGACTAGGAACCATGGGGTTGCGGGTTCGATACCTGGCCTTGATCAGTGGGTTAAGGATCCGGCGTTGCCATGAGCTGTGGTGTAGGTTGCAGATGCGGCTTGGATCCCGTGTTGCTGTGGCTGTGGCATAGGCAGGCGGCTACAGCTCTTGTTAGACCCCTAGCCTGGGAACCTCCATATGCCGCGGGTGCGGCCCAAATAAGGCAAAAAGACAAAAAAAAGAAATATATTTTATTTCTCAAATAAGGAACATACATAATAAACCATAACTTCCTTTTTTTTTTTAGGGCCGCACCTGAGGTATATGAAGTTTCCCAGGCTAGGGGTCTTATTGGAGCTGCAGCCGCCAGCCTACACCACAGCCACAGCAATGCCAGATTTGAGCTTCATCTGCGACCTACACCACAGCTCACAGCAATGCCGGATCCTTAACCCACTGAGCAAGGCCAGAGATTGAACCCAGAACTTTATGGATCCTAGTCGTATTCGTTTCCCTTGCACCATGACGGGAACTCCTAAAACCACAGCTTCTTGTATTGCTCTGTATACATTTCAAAGCACTTCACATCTGGGAGTTCCCTGGTGGCTCAGCAGGTTAAGGGCTCAGCATTTTCATTGCGCTGGCTCTGATTGTTGCTGTGGCACAGGTTTAGTCCCTCCCACATGCTGCCGATACTGCCCCCCCCAAAAAAAAAGCATTTCACATTTAAAGTCCATAGTGAATTTACATTCTCCAATAAAAGAGTTTAAATATATGGAGTACAACAGTGTACTGAGTGCTTTCTGTGGGCTAGGTGCTATGCTATGCACCGGGAATTCAGATAAGAATAAGAAATGGTCTTTGTCCTAAAGAAGGCCATAATCTACTGTTCACATAGACACAACTGCCATATATAATGTGGTACATGCTTTGAAAACAGCATGGGAAGCATGTAATTCAGCTTATAGGTGTCAGGAAAGTCTGTTAGAGGAGGAATGATGGAGCTAAGTTATGAAAAGGAGGGTTTAGGAAGAGACAACCTCATCATTCTCGCCTTCCATATTCTCAGGCAGTTTTATACCAGTAGTTCCTTTATATTCTAGCTCATATAATCATCAGGGAGCAAGGTAAGGAGTTTCAGAAGGAAATGAGGTGTTAACTGGGTGTTAGTGGCAGAGGAGTAGCCTGGAGAAAGGGCTGGGGAGGAGATTAATAGCCTCCATGGAGTGGCTGAAGAACAAGGTGATTTGGAAAGAAGTCAGTACAATTTAAGGATCTAGTAAATGGTTTGGTAGTTCATCTTTTAGTTTTGAAAAAAGCCCGTTAATTCTGACCCCTCCTCCTGTGGATAATACACTTGAGTACTAACGTGAAGTGGTTTGCTTCATGCACAGGAGAGCCTGAACCCTATTTTGACCTTTCCATTCTGTCGTTCTTTCCAGTATATTTTAATATGAGGAGAGAGATGACCTCGTGGGTGGGGTTACTGTAGCCATGCCGACTTGTAGTGTCATAGTTTTTGACTTTTTTTTGGTGAGTAAACATGCTTTCTCCTTTTGGGGGGATATTAGAGAAAAATTTTGGAAAATTGGAAACAAAGAAAGAGATGGAGAATATGGAGCTTGTTTCTTCCCCGGAAGATGTTCTGCAGGCCAGCAGCCCCTGATATACTGTGCACGCCCCGGCTCCAGGATGTGGGAAGTGAACTTTGATGGAGAAGTTCTAAGTACCCATCAGTTTAAGAGACTCCTCTCGTCACCACCACTGCCTGTGATTACTCAAAGGTAATGATTTGTGTGGCCGGTAGGGAGGGTTTAGGAACTTACCTGGAAGGGTTGGGTTGAAATCACTGATATTCTTTATGTGTTAAAGATTTTATCATGCTTTTATTATTAATTAATTAATTGGCTGTGCCCAGGGCATGTGGAAATTCCCGGCCCAGGGACTGAACCCGTCCACAACAGTGACCCCAGTTGTTGCAGTGACAATCCTGGATCCTTAACCCACTGCTCTGCAAGAGAACTTATTGTGCCTTTTAAGAGCGAAGTAGAATTTTTATTAAAAGATTTAGAGAAACCAGAAAGTTTTTAATCAAGTATCTTTCTTATGGTTGAAGCAAATTGAATAAGGGCAAATGCAGTTAGGAGGCAGAAATTTTCCTATACAGGGAAAAAGATATCTTTGTATTGCAATTAAATCATTAACAGCCTTGTTTACTTCCTAGATCAGAACCTCAGTATGATCATACAGTTGGATCCTCCCAGTCTTTGTCTTTCTCCAAACTCTTGCATCTTAGGTAAGTTTCTCCTTTTGATTCTTTAAAAAAAAAAAAAAAATGGCGAGTTCCTGTTGTGACTCAGTGGGAATGAACCCAGCTGGTATCCATGAGGATGCGGGTTTGATCCCAGGCCTCGCTCAGTGGGTTAAGGATTTGGCATTGCCGTGGAGCTGGGGTGTCTGTAGCAGACGCAGCTCAGATCCTGAGTTGCTGTGGCTGTGGTGTAGGCTGGCAGCTGTAGTTCCGATTCGACTCATAGCCTGGGAACTTCCATATGCCATGGGTGCAGCCCTAAAAAGCAAAAATAAAATAAAAGTAATAACACTTTCATAAATCCATAATTCATCCTAAAAGTTACTGGGGAAAGACAGCTGTTTATTTGCCCATAGTTAGATAAAGCATATTAAAAATTCTTTCTTTATGGTGTTTGTTACAGTTTATAGTCGTCAATTCAGACAGTATTTATGACTGTCTTACTTAACGGCAGTAAGGTCCATGAGGGCTTCATGTCTGTTTTGTTCGCTGTGCTATCCTCCATGTTTGGCGGAGTGCCTGGCAAATCATAGACACTTAAACATTTGTTGGCTATGGTGTGATATGTGGGGTGTGAGGATTTCTCTTACCCAAGAGGATGTTTCCTTTTTTTTTTTTAATGTCTTTTTAGGGCCACACCCGCAGCATATGGAGGTTCCCAAGCTAGGGGTCAAATCAGGGCAGCAGCTACTAGCCTGTCACAGCCACAGCAACATGGAATCTGAGACGTGTCTGTGACCTACACCACAGCTGATGGCAACGCCGGATCCTTAACCCACTGAGCGAGGTCGGGCATCAAACCTGTGTCCTCATGGATGCTAGTCAGATTCATTTCTGCTGAGCTATGACGGGAACTCCAAGAATGTTTTCTAATGTCAGGACCACAGTCTGCTAGGTTCTCCTGGTAGTGTCATTCCTTTGAGTTAAGCTAATTAAAGCCCCCGTTAAGAGTTCCTGCTATAGCAAACAAAGCCCTTCTTGATCTAGCTCTGCCTACTCCTCAGCTTAAGCATTAATTAATGCCACTTTGAAGCTTTCACTGACTCCTCCAGTGGCTTAGATTAGACCCTTATTCCCTTGCTCTGTTGTCACATCTTGTTCATTCCTCCACCATCCTGTTTCATTGCGCTATGAATATCCATCCCAGCACCTGATTGTCAGTTCCTTTACCATGGGTACAGTGCTAGGCACAAAGAAGCTTCCCAAGTAATGCAAATAATGGCTAAATTAGAGTTGCTACAAGATTAGATAATATGGGTAGAGCCTTTAATTTTTTTTTTTTTCTTGTTTTTGGAGGCAAGGCCCTACACCCGAGGCGTATGGAGTTTCCCAGGCCAAAGGTCGAATCAGAGCTATGGCTGCTGGCCTCTGCACCATAGCCATAGCAACGCCAGATCCGAGCCATGGCTGCAACCTACACCACAGCTCACGGCAATGTGGATCCTTAACTCACTAAGCAAGGTCAGGGATTGAACCCTCAACCTCATAATTCCTAGTTGAATTGTTTCCACTGTGCCACTATAGGAACTCCTAGATCCTTTAATTTAAAAAATTAAAACTCCCATTCTTGACTCGGAGTTTTCAGCCTTCTATTGCCTACATCTAACTAAGGACCTCAAAATAACCCTTCCTAAAATGGGCTCATTAGAGTAGGGATTGGTGGCAAGATGTTAGTTTGGTCTTTGTTTTAAATGGGCCCTGTCATACCAGATATGGGAAGTTTAGTTACTTTAACAAATATCAGGTAAGATACCAGCCTCTTCTTTATTCAGAAGATTTTTTGTAAATTTTTCCCACTTTGGCATCATATTATGCTAACTTTCAGTGGGCTGTTGTTACAGGTAGCAAAGAGGTGATAGGACTTGGTTAGCGGGGTCACTGCTGTGTTTTCTTTGTACAGGCTGAGTTTGTGTTAATAGCTAACGTGAGGGTCAGGGAATTATAAACTCTGATTCCGAGCAAACCAGAATTCTCTTGACTTCTCTTGCAGTGAGCATTGTGTGCTGACTTGGACAGAGAGAGGAATTTATATTTTTCTTCCTCAGAATGTTCAAGTTCTTCTTTGGAGTGAAGTGAAAGGTAATTATGTTTTTCTTCTTTATGTAATTTTAAATCTCATGCTTGTGAAAGATTTAATTAATTTAGGAGGATTCTCTAGCAGCATAAGAAATGAAAAATAGAACAGGTGACATTTCTTTTAAAGAGTAACATCATAGATATATTTCATTTGTAAGGTACTTCCCCAGTATACATTTGTGAATTTATGTATAGCTAGTTATTTTAAATATAATGTACATTGATTCTTAAATATTAGCAACCACTGCTAAGGACTGAATAGCTTAATTTTTTTCCTCTACTTACCCTGAATCTTAATCCCTGTTAGAAGTCTTGCTCTAACTCCCATTTTATGTCTTAATAATTCAGAGTTGAAAAGTCCTGGTGGGAACAGTAGCCACTGTATGTGTCTGAGACAGAGAAAATCAACCTGTATTCTTCAGGTTTAAACCAGAAATGGAGGAAATAAATCTAGCATTTTCAGCATGGCTACTTGGTGTATCTTTTTTTTTTGTCTTTTTGCCTTATCTAGGGCCACACCCACCGCATATGGAGGTTCCCAGGCTAGGGGTCTAACAGGAGCTGTAGCTGCCGGCCTTTGCTACAGCCACAGCAACACGGGATCCGAGCCGCGTCTGCAGCCTACACCACAGCTCATGGCAACGTCAGAGCCTTAATCCACTGAGCAGGGCCAGGGATTGAACCCACAACCTCATGGTTCCTAGTCGGATTCGTTAACCACTGAGCCACGATGGGAACTCCACGATGTATCTTGACTTTTGAGATATTTTCTACTTTGTAAAAACATTAAAAAGATAATGAAATATTACTTACCGATCTGATCAACACTGATTTTTTTTTTTTTTTGTCTTGTCATTTTAAGGTTGCACCTGTGGCATATGAAGGTTCCCAGGCTAGGGGGTCTAATCAGAGCTGTTGCTGCCGGCCTACACCATAGCCACAGCAACACAAGATCTGAGCCACGTCTGCAACCTACACCACAGCTCACGGCAACGCCGGATCCCTAACCCACTGAGCTAGACCAGGGATCAAACCCGCAACCTCATGGTTCCTAGTCGGATTCGTTAACCACTGAGCCATGATGGGAACCCCAACACTGATTTCTTATGAATTAAGTTTCCTAAGGGTCTCCTATGAAAACTAGTTTTTTAGGACCTTTCATGATGTTCTGCCAAGAGAGATTTTTTTGTTTTTCACAAACTGTTCGTTGGTTTATATACTGTGCTGAAATCCATTCATTGATGTCAGATTATAACTCAGAAATGTCATTACATTGGCCTCTAATGTAAAGTGCCCTTTTTAAATTAATTAAGTAATTTATTTATTTATTTAGTGGCTGTACTTGCGGCATATGTAAGTTCCCGGGCCAGGAATTAAACCAGAGCCACTGCAGAGACAAGGCCGATTTAGGGGAAGTCCTAAAGTGCCCTCTTTTAAAGTCCCAATTTCTTTTCACATAAAATAGCATCTTTAAATACAGGGTTTTAGATCAGAGAGAGGTGTTTCTTTCTCTATATCTTCCATTCTTAATCTTTTTAGAATAGTGTCTAAAATATGATTTTTTCATTGAACTGCAAGTATAAAAATAGAGGTGCAGAATTCCCTGGAGACTGAGCAGGTTAAAGATCTGGTGTCACTGCTGCAGCTGTGGTGTGGATTCAGTCCCTCGCCTGGGAACTTCTGCATGCTGCAGGCGTGGCAAAAAAAAGAAAAGAAAAAAAGTAAAGCTAAAATTTAATCAAGCCATACCCTATGTAAAAAATGAATTTATTAGAATAATTTTCATTCATTGCAAAATGGAAAATGAGTATTTGGTTAACATTCTGCATGTTCACCCTGTGGTTTTTGTAGATATTCAGGATGTGGCTGTCTGCAAGAATGAGCTGTTCTGTTTGCACCTAAACGGGAAGGTTTCCCATCTTTCCCTATTATCTGTGGAACGCTGTGTGGAACGCCTGCTAAGGAGAGGCCTGTGGAACCTGGCTGCTCGAACTTGCTGTCTTTTCCAAAATTCTATCATTGCCAGCAGAGTGAGTCAGAGAGCTTACATATTTATCTGGATTGTTAAAACCATTCTAATTTGTAGGATTATGCTACAGAGTTCCTAGTCTTTATTAGCCTACAGATTAAGGAGCAGTAAATCCCCAAAGGAAACATGACAGAAAAGTCTGAAGTGGGGAATGAAGGTGAGAAAGAGGGTGTACTTTGCATTAAAAAAAAAAGTCAGAGTTCCCATTGTGGCGCAGCGGAAACAGATCCGACTAGGAACCATGAGGTTGTGGGTTCTATCCCTGGCATTGCTCAGTGAGTTAACTATCCAGCGTTGCCGTGAGCTGTGGTGTAGTTTGCAGTCGTGGCTCGAATCTGGCGTTGCTGTGGCTCTGGCGAAGGCTAGCAGCAACAGCTCCAATTAGACCTCTAGCCCGGGGCCCTCCATATGCCACACGCAGGTGAGGCCCTAAAAAGACCAAAAAAAAAAAAAAATTAAAAAAAGTCAAATTTTGCACCTAGAATTGAAATAAAATTCATTGTTATAAAAAAAGTCAAATTTACCTACAAATTTATTTGAATTTCGATAAATTTAAGTGAAATTATTATGTGTATAATAGCTCTTAATTAAATTCTTAATTTCTAAGATATTCTCATTTTTTTTTGGCTGTACCCATGGCATATGGAAGTTCCTAGGCCAGGGATAGAATCCAGGCCGCAGCTGCAGCAACACCAGATCCTTAACCCACTGTGCTGTCCCTGGGATTGAACCCGCACTTCTACAGTGATCCGAGTCAATGCAGTTGGATCCTTAAACCACTGCCCACAGTGGGAACTGCTCATTTACTAGATTGTTAAGCCTTCCTTTTTTTTTTTCGGCTGTACCCATGGCATATGAAAGTTCCTTCGCCAGGGATCGAACCCACACCATTATTGGTGACCGAAGCCACTCCAGATGCTGCAGTGGCAACACAAGATCCTTCACCTGCTATACCACAAGAGAACTCCTTGTTAAGCCCTACCATTGGGTTTCTACTTATCCTTTTATTAGGGAAGAAAAACCTTGACTACAGATAAACTGGAACATTTGAAATCTCAGCTCGACTCAGCCACCTGTGGTGATCTGATTTCTCAACTGGAAGATCTGATCTTAAAAGTTGAACCTTTGGATTCAGCTTGTAGCAGTAGAAGAAGCTCCATTTCATCACATGTAGGTATTTTCACTTTTAAAAGGGATTTACTTTACAGTACAATTTTTCTTTATTAGGTTGTGCTCACTTACCTCTGAGATCCCAAAACTTAGCTTCCTTTCCATGCTGTATACTGGTGGGGTTGGGGAATGTCAAAACGGCCTTTCTTTCAGCTTTTGGGCAGCCCTGTGAAGCCTTCACTTAGGTGTGTCTTAGAGCTGCATTTTGTTTTGTCATTATTTGTTATATTCTGTTCAAAACTGTACCTCAAAAAGCCTCCAGCACAACTTAAGTTGCTCTTAATATGTGGTTTCAGATGTATCATGCTAGCTTCAGTCTCAGTGCAACTCAAGATTGTTTCATTTGATCCCCATTCTCACTGCCAGACTTTATGGAGATCAGCCACGAGCATATGACAGGGACCCAGCTGCTGGGTGGCTAGTCTTTGCTCACCAGTTTGTTCTAATAAGCCATAGTTGTTGTTATTGACTTGCTACTGTTAGTGCTGGTTTTTCTCTGAAAAAGCTCTACCGTGTTACAAAAGTTTTACTTGGAGTTTTAATTCTTTTTCTTTTTAGGAAAGTTTCAGCATCTTGGACTCTGGTATTTATCGTATCATTAGCAGTAGAAGAAGCAGTCAGTCCGATGAAGACTCCTGTTCCCTTCACAGCCAAACCCTCTCAGAAGATGAGAGACTTAAAGAATTCACCGCACATCAAGAAGAGGACCAACCAGATCAGTGTTTTGGCTCACATGCAAATGAAGGTGATGAAAGTGTCTTTCATTGGTTGCTGATGCAGTTATTTTCTGTGCCTTCCTTGCCAGGATTATCTCATGAATAGAGCTTTCTGCCAATGTTAATCATTTCTACTAAGTTGATAGTCTTTCCATCCAGACCTGTTGATCTATTCATCACTAGAAGAATGGGTTTATGTTTAGTTGGGTCTCCCCCCGCCCCATGTTTAGGCTGACATTGGTAAAGTACCTAACTTTGATCACGCATCAGAGTGCCTGAAAGGTTAAGAAGGGAAACAAATCACTAACCAAAAGAGTGGGTTGATTTTATCCTGACTAACCAAATTATTTTCTGTTAGGGATGAGAAAGTACTGCAGTTTTGGGGGTCATTGCCCTCACTTTTCGACGTTCAAGTATTCCTGTGACCGAACTGTTGACGAGAGATTAATAGAGACTCTAAACTTCCTTTTTGACTTATGGGGATTCAGGGTCAGTAGGAGGAATGAAGGTACCCGTCTCGGTGTTTTATAATGTGGACCATCCCATGCGTCTTGTAAGCCTGTGCTCCACTCATTTGTGTTTGGGTCAGCCATGATTTTAGTATCGAATCCTTCATTTTCTGTGGTTTATTCATTTCAGAATTTCTGTAAAGATTAAAAAACTCTTCATGTGAGTAGATTTTATTTCTTTTCCCCATTCCATTCATCAGAGAGTGTTTCTCATGGTCCAGTGACGTTCGAGGCAGAAAGGAATGAAACATTCCTCCCCTTCAGCCTTCCGTTATCATTCCGCTCTCCTTCTCCCCGTGTGTCTCTTCAGGCTGTCAAGGAAAGGTAAACTGATTAGTCTTGTCCTTTAATCCCATTTCTGATTTGACTTCAGCTGTCATGTTAGGTGCTTTTGCACTGAGAAAGGAAAGACATTTTAAACAAGGAAAAAGAAAGGCTCTAGGTTATTCCTTGTATCGCTCGTTATGAAGCTGTTTCTTATTTCAATCTTGGGGAGTTTCACTTCCCTCTTTGTTTAAATAGGTGAATATTTTGAGTTGTTAAATGTGTCCCCCCCCCCCCGGACTGAGCAAAAGTTCAAAAAGGTGGTTTTTTTTTTTTTTTATCTCTGGTAAAAACAGTTAACAGGTATCAGCCATTATCTAATCATTTCTCAACTTGGGCTGAGAATTGGAGGCTCTTCAGAAGTCTTTCCAGCGATTATTCCACAGGCCAGGACTGACATTTGACTTTGAAAGAGAAGACTTTGTGCAACTATTTAACTGCTAATCTGAGTCTTTCTGGATACAAAATTTGGTTTTTAAGAAGGCTATATTTTTTTTTTTTTTTTTTTGTCTTTTGTCGTTTTAGGGCTGCACTTGCAGCATGTGGAGGTTCCCAGGCTAGGGGTCTAATCAGAGCTGTAAGCCGCTGGCCTACGCCACAGCCACAGCAGCGCAGGCGTCTGCAACCTACCCCACAGCTCATGGCAACGCCGGATCCTTAACCCACCAAGCGAGTTCAGGGATCGAACCCGCAACCTCATGGTTCCCAGTCGGATTCGTTTCTGCTGAGCCACAACAGGAACTCCTAAGAAGGCTATGTTGTGACAAGCTTGAGGAAAAGCTTTGGCTGGGGTTGAGCATGTAATTATGTGGCCTCCTTAGCCTAAGTGGACAGAAACATTGCAAGCGCAGCTGGAGTTAAGGAGCTCTTCTTTAGGACCGATTAAAGTGGGTTAGTAAATGAAGTGAATCCTCATTATACAATAAATCTTATACAGGCCTGCTGTGAAATATGTAATTAATTAGGGAAATTGCTGTAGAGTCTTTCATTTTTAGTAAGTCCAGGCTACCCTTCAGGGACTAATCGGAATATAGAGAACTTAGGTACTGATATTTTCATTCTTGGCAGTAATGAGATTTTTTTTTTTCTCATTTGTTTATTGGTATTTGACTTCCAGTGTTTCCAGCTTTGTGCGTAAAACTACTGAAAAGATTGGCACCCTTCATACAAGCCCTGATCTGAAAGTGAGACCAGAACCCAGGGGCGATGAGCAGTCATGTGAAGAGGACATGAGTTCAGTCACTTGCCCAGAGGAGGAAGACCCTGCGTAAGCATAGAAGTTTGTGTAAATTCTAGAGGAGTCAGCTGTCAGTTTGAAGAGAGCCATAAACCATGTCCTTTGGAAAAAGGCACATGTTCATTGTAGATTCTTTGTATAGCTTATGAAAATTGTAAACACCACAAAGTAAGTGTTGGGAAATTATATCAACTCACAGCAAGTCTGTTGAGACAGAATTTTAATTTGTACGTCTTCCATCTTTCCCCTGAAAAACCTCCCTCACCTCCAAATCTCTTCAAACTTTTGGGGTGTTAGCGGAGTATGGGAGTAAGAGTAGGATGACCAAGGATCTAGGCCATGTTCAGAATCTGCTTCCAACTAGCATGTGACTTTGTGACTAATGCTCTCTGGCCTGTAAAATGAGAACGTTAGGAGTTCCCTTCGTGGCTCAGTGTTAACGAATCCGACTAAGAACCATGAGGTTGCGGATTCGATCCCTGGCCTTGCTCAGTGGGTTAAGGATCTGGCATTGCCGTGAGCTGTGGTGAAGGTTGCAGACGCGGCTCGGATCCCGCTTTGCTGTGGCCGTGGCGAAGGCTGGCAGCTACAGCTCCTGTAGACCCCTAGCCTGGGAACCTCCATATGCCGCAGGTGCGGCTCTAGAAAAAGACAAAAAAAAATGAGAACGTTAGCATTGATGTCATCATGTACCTTCCTGTGATAGGCTGGTGGCATAGTCCTTATGTCGTGGAGTTGTAGCAGAACCCTTGGTCTGGCACAGTGAGAGGCTGTCCTTCTAGCCTCTGCCTTTTCTCACAGTTCAGGGAATCTGGGCATTGGAGGCAAGCAAGCTCAGCATTCACACAGGCATTGAGATAGACCCACCCAGGGCCAGTGTATACTGGACAGTCAGATGAAATAAAGGCATATTATCCTTTGAGTAACAGTGAATCTGTGTGTGTGAGGGGGGCCTGCGAGGGGAGAGGGGGAAGTACTGATAGTGCTGTGGCATTTAAGGCAGCCCTCAGTCAGGCTTGACCCCCACCTTTCAAGCATCATTCCCAGCCACATCCTTCTAAGTGTTCTAAATTCCAGTCCTGTCCGACAGCTGGGTGTGTAGACCTCACTACTTTGCTTCGTGTTTTTCTTTTTCCCCACTTGCGGTATTTCCCCTCACCCCCATCTTTCCTAATGCAAATACCACCTCCTCAGGACGCTGCTCTGGATTGCCTAGTCCGAGTCCGAGTCATTATCCTTTGTTCTGTGCTTTCAGAGCACAGTGCTTGTGCTGTTCGTTAGCAATTCATTTTATTCTCTTTTATGTTACAGTTGTTTTCTTGCCTTTCTGACTCTGACTTGAATTTATTTTGAGGTCACAAACCGTTACTTGTACTCATCTGTTTGCCTCATGTCACGTTAAGTATAGTACCTACCATTTAGTGTGCACTTAGAGATATTTGCCTAAGGAAGCTCTAATCCCCTCTAAATAACTCTTTTCATACTCTTCTAGGGGAAAAGAAGAAGTAGTCAGTCAGCCTCCAGAAGAAGATAAATTTCAAGAGCTCAAAATAGCAACAGCAGAAGCCATGTGAGTATTTATGAATGAGAAGGCTTTATAGTGAAATAGGAATGACTTTCTGAGATTTCCAGAAGTGGTCCTGGGGCAGAGGTAGTCTCATTTGGAATTGGAATTCGAGAATTAGTGCAAAGTTAATGTTCTCTGTGTTGTCTTGCTGGGTGAAGAATTGAAAGTAGGGAGTTCCCTTTGTGGCTCAGCAGTTAACGAATCTGACTAGCATCCATGAGGACACAGGTTTGATCCCTGGCCTCGCTCAGTGGGTTAAGCATCTGGTTGCCCTGAGCTGTGGTGTAGGTCACAGATGTGGCTCGGATCTGGTGTTGCTGTGGCTGTTGTGAAGGCTGGAAACTGTAATTCTGATTTGACCCCTAGCCTGGGAACTTTCATATGCCACAGGTGTGGTCCTAAAAAGCAAAAAAAGAAAAAGGGAATTGAAAATAGGAGTTCCCTGGTGGGGCATTGCTGTGGCATGGGTGAGTTACCTGGCCCAGGAACTTCCACATGCACCAGCTTATCCAAAACAAACAAAAAGAATTGAAAATGAACATTTATGCCAGATAAATATGTTGTGTCTATTAGGATTATTTATCATGAAAGAATTAAAAAAAATGAACAGCTATAAATATAATAAAATGTATTGAATATTTAAAAATAAATTTAAAAAGAACATGGTAAATATGTATGTACCAATGTAGAAAAATGATCAAGTTAAATAGGTAATTAAAAATATAAATTTCGGAGTTCCCGTCATGGCTCAGCAGTTAACCAACCCAACTAGTATCCATGAGAATGTGGGTTCAATCCCTGGCCCTTGCTCAGTGGGTTAAGGATCCGGTGTTACTGTGAGCTGTGGTGCAGGTCGAAGATGCGACTTGGATCCCAGTATTGCTGTGGCTGTGGTGTAGGCCGTCAGCTGTAGCTTTGATTCCATCCCTAGACTGGTATGCCATGGGTGGGGCCCTAAAAAGACCAAAAAAAAAAAAAAAATTGCGAAACAGAAAATAAAAACAAAACACACATGAAATGTAAGTTTCATACTTGTCTCTCTTGTTTAGGACCAAGCTACAGGACCCACTGGTTTTGTTTGAACCAAAGTCCCTGAGAATGGTTTTACAGGAGTGGCTTTCACAGTTAGAAAAAACGTTTGCCATGAAGGACTTTTCAGGCGTTTCAGATACTGACAACTCCTCCATGAACTCAAACCAGGATATGCTGTTGCTTGATGAGTCAAAAAAGGGAGTATTAGATGAAGAATATGAAGAAGAAAAAAGGGACCTCTTAGGCAATGGAGAAAGTATTGATCAAACATCATGTGACTCTGTAAATAGTCTGAGGGAGCCCTTGGTTGATGACCTTTTCCAAGTATGTTCTCCATGCCTTATAGCAGATGGTCTTCAGAAGGACCTGGCTGAATTGATAACGTTGTGTTTGGAATTGAGGGTATTGAATTCTGAGATCAAAAGTGCAAGTGAACATGTGGACCACACTTTACAGCAGAGCTCTTCTGAAATTCTGGCTTGCCAGTTCCTAAAGAAGTACTTTTTTCTCCTGGACTTGAAAAGAGCAAAGGAGAGCATCAAGCTGAGTTATACTAACAGTCCTTGTGTTTGGGATACTTTTATTGAAGGATTGAAAGGTAATAATCAGATTGCCTTACCAAAGATTGAAATTTTTGTAGAAGACAATAAGATCTTGGCTTTTTTCTTTTCTTTATCTCTTTTTCTCTCTTTCTCTTTCTCTCCTTCCTTCCTTCCTTCCTTCTTTCCTTCTTTCCTTCCTTCCTTCCTTCCTTCCTTCCTTCCTTCCTTCCTTCCCTTTCTTCCTTTCTTCCTTCCTTTGGCTGTGGCTGCCACAAGTGCAAGTTTCCAGGCCAGGGATTGAACCCATGCCACAGCAGCAACCTGGGTCAGTGCAGTGACAATGATGCATCCTTAATCTGAGGCATCACAAGGGAACACTGACATCTTGGCTTTTTTAAAAAAAATTTTATTTTTTGCTTTTTAGGGTCACACCTGCAGCATATGGAAGTTCCCAGGCTAGGGGTCTGATTGGAGCTACAGCTGCGAAACTAAGCCACAGCCACAACAACATGGGATCCGAGCCGCGTCTGCAACCTACACAGCTAGGCAGGATCCTTAACCCATGGATTGAGGCCAGGGATCAAACTCACATCCTCATGGATCCTAGTCAGATTCATTAGTGCTGAGCTGGGACAGAAACTCCATCCTACAATTTTTTGAACTCCATCCTCCCTTTGGGGAGACATGTGGAAGAGGCAAAAAAGCTCTTATAGGTGTAGCCTGGTAGTGGCTTACGCCTCTTCTGTTGTTGAGAATTCAGTCACACAGCCCTATCTAAGGAGTCTAGGAGGTGACCCATCTAGGTGTCTAGAGGAAGAGGGTGGCTATGAGTGAAGAGCTTGCATGTCTACCTCAGAGATTTTAGGGTGCAGTCAGCAATATGTATGTCACACTTAATTGAAGGTCACACTGTTAGTCATCCTCAGATGGAAATCAGCTTTCATATGCCAGACACCCTGCATGCCCTTTTTACTAAATAGTCTCTTGTCTTGGAAGAGGTGAATTTTCTTAAAACTCTGGATAACGGATGTCATGTTTCTAATAATGATGTAGACTCTAAGCAGATATTTTATTCATTACCAAAAGTGAATACTGTCAAGTAGAGATACATTTTTCTAATATTATCTGACTTAAAGATCTTCAGGGATTCTAGAAACAAGGATCTGTGGTTACAGTTCTGCTTCAATTCACATGTAGCAGTTAAAAGCATAAGAAGTGATTTCAGAAATTCTCTTGTGGCTCAGTGGGTTAAGAATCCAGCGTTGGGAGTTCCCTTTGTGGCTCAGTGGTTAACGAATCCGACTAGGAACCGTGAGGTTGCGGGTTCGATCCCTGGCCTTGCTCAGTGTGTTAAGGATCTGGTGTTGAAGTGAGCTGTGGTGAAGGTTGCAGACGCAGCTCGGATCCCGCGTTGCTGTGGCTGTGGCGACGGCCGGCAGCTACAGCTCCTGTTAGACCCCTAGCCTGGGAACCTCCATATGCCGCGGGTGCGACCTTAGATAAAGCATAAAGACAAAAAAAAAAAAAAAAAAGAATCCAGCGTTGTCACTGCAGTGACTCTGGTCACTCTGGTGCAGGTTCGATCCCTGGCCCAGGAACTTCCACATGTTGAGGGTTTGACCAAAACGAAACAGAAAAAGAAATGATTTCAGTTTCTTTTTCTGAATTGAGGTAGACCGTCTTTTATGTTGAAGATAAGAACAGTTGTATCTTTTCAAATATTTGACATTATTACTTACTGGGAATTTGCTATGTCTGTCTTTGTTATGTGGTTATACCCAACCTTCATTATAGGAAAATAGTAAAAAAAGGGTCTCCATCAACCGGAGTGGTTGCCTTATTGCCAGAGCTGGCTAGAGCAAGTGTGGGTGTTTGAGATGATATAGTTGCTTCCTTGAATTTAAGGGGATTAGAATGGGATTAAGACCCATTCAGTCAGATTTCCTTCACTTTTCGTGCTCTAAATGATGGCCTTCTACTCTGAACCCCTTTAAGTAGTTATGCTTGTGTCCTGACCCAATCAAATTGGAAATAATAAAACTGGTCTATTGAACAGGCTCTGCTCTTCTAATGAGTCTGTAATTATGCAAACAGCTTTGGAACTGTTCTTTGGGATTTGTCTTCAGAGCCAGTTGAAAACTACTTGAAAAAACTCATTTTACTTTAGTTTCATATATATTTAGATATAGAGATATTTTTTAAACTATGAATGATTTTAACTAGATATTCATTCACTTTATTTATATGCTTGGTTTTAAATGACTTGGCTGTTCCCCAAGTCAAATCTTCATTTGGAGGAAGATTTGCTATAACTAATGTTTTTTAAACACTAGGTCAAATATTTTAAAAGTTTGGAGTTCCCACTGTGGCTCAGCAGGTTAAGAACCTAACTAATATCCATGAGGTTGTGGGTTCCATCCCTGGCCTTGCCCAGTGGGTTAACAATTTGTTGTTGCTTCGAGCTGTGGTGTAGGTCACAGCCTCTGCTTGGATCTGGCGTTGCTGTGGCTGTGGCGTAGGCCAGCAGCTGCAGCTAGGGATTTGACCCCAAGCCTGAGAACTTCCATATGCTGCAGGTGTGGCCCTAAAAAAAAGAAAAGTATTTTAAAAGTTAATTTAATTAAATTTGATTATTTTGTTTAAAAAGACTAATGATTAAGGGTACTCAATTTAGAAAAAAAACAAGAATCTGACATTGATGGTAGATATACAGATTACACTTATATATTAACTTGTGTATATATAGTACCTTATATATGTATTATATATGTAATATGTATATTGTATGTACAGTGTATATTATACATATACTATTAATGTAATATGCATATTTATTATTTAATATGTATATCATGTACATAATATATGTATATTACATATATAAAGGACACTTTTGCAATGGTAATAGTCACTTATATTGGTTATCTGTTTCTTCATCTTGTTTAGAACTTCCATTATGCTTTGCCTCCCAATTTGATTTTAAGGTCCTTAAAAGTAGAGGTTGTCTCTTTTGCAGTGCTTTACAAATGTTAGGCCTTGCACACGGTAGTTGCATGATCAATGATTGTTGAATAATGTGTGCATGAATTAAATATTTATAGCTCTGAGATGAAGGGAAAAGGGTGTGCTTTGTCTTTTAGAAATGGCAAGTTCCGATCTAACATATATAAAGATGGAAGAAGGAGACCTCCCAGCAAGATTAAAGTTACTGGAAGACTTGGTCCCTTTTGACAGTCCTTTGTTGATTGCTTATGCTACTCGGTGAGTTGTCCTGTATGTTGTTCATATGAACTAAAGCACAGGCATTTTACTTAATTATATGTTCAGTGGCTTCTTGTTAGTGTATTTATTTTTATTCCTGATACGTATATAGATAATCTAACCAATTATGTTTCTCACTGAAGTTGGAGACTAACATGTTTTGTTTTTGAATACAGATTGTATGAGAAATTTGGAGAATCTGCCCTTCGCTCCTTAATCAGATTTTACCCATCAGTTTTGCCTTCAGATGTCATGCAACTTTGTCATCATCACCCTGCTCAGTTTTTGGCCTATTTAGATAGTCTGGTGAAATCAAGGCCTGAAGATCAATGGTAAGAAGGAGAATTTTTGTAGACTCTTCTTTCCCTTTTTTTTTTTTTTTTATATAAAGACGCCTTTCTTTTGATAGGGCATTGTTTCTCTTGTATAAGCAGTTGAATTGAGGCACCTGCTATGGAAGAGAAGGGCTTTCGCAGTCGTGTACCATTCTTTCACAGTTCACAGCACACACCACAAGTGTGCATATAACCACACTTCCCTTTTGTCCCTCTCTCGTTCTCAGAGATTCTCTGATCGGCACTGTAAAAGTAAACTCCTGCTTCAGGGCCTAGCCTACGATAAGCGTCAGTGTTGTCTCTGCCAGGGGGGATTTCTGCCACCTTATTACTGATGATATCCCGGCTTTTTGTGGTGGATCTCAGTTCTAGCTCTTAACCTCTTTAGACTGAGGCCTCGTTTCCTATCACCACATGGCAGTAAACCCACATGTCCCTTGATAATTGAGAATGGCAACTTTCCCACTCCTTCTTCTGGTGGGTTCATGTACTAGTATTTATTTATCCTTTTCTTTGGCCCTTTGGTATTCTCCTTATTATCTTGAGGGTCAAATGTTCATTTAAAAGACTTTTAGGATTTCACCAGTATTTCTATACATTTTATAGCAGAAGGATTTTCAAGTTATTGCATCCACTATATTGATCCCTTAACATTTTCTGCACAGCTGCACAGTTTATCTTTCCCTTCTCTCCCCAACTTTCCCTTAGGCCATCCTTCCTTGAGTCCCTTCTGCAACCGGAGTCTTTAAGACTGGATTGGCTGCTTTTGGCCGTGTCCCACCATGCTCCCCCCAGCACCAGCACTATGGATGGTGAAGGAGACCCCAGGTATAGAAGGAGTCCTATTTCTAAGCTCTGCTGCTGCTCCTTTGAGTGAAACCAGTTTATTCACATACGGCATTCTGGGTTTCAGGAACAGCCATGGAAGAGTCTGTGTGCACTGCTTAGTGGTTCTGAACAGTCTTTGAATCACAGACCCTCTAAGAATCTTATTTCATAAAGAATCAAAATTCATAAAAAATACACCCTGGTACTTGTAATGTGTCGGAAACATTCCTTGTGTTTTCCTCCAGGAGAAACTTTGTAAAAGCTCCCATAATGCCTGTCTTAGATGTCTAGAAAAAAAGGTCTGGAAGGATATGAAATGGATGTCTGGGAGTGAGGGAATTATGAGCTTCTTTCTTTTGCTTTTGATTGCTAAAATATATATTTTTAAAAAATAAACAGGTATCTGTCCTAGGAAAAATAGCTAAATGTTTAAAGAATATAATAATGGAAAAAATATAATTAAATTCTCTTCTTACCTACTAGCTGACAAATAAGCATTTTGTAGTTTGTTTCCTATCTAATTTACTGGTATTTTTTTCATTTTCCAGGCCTCATTCTCACTTGTTTTCCTGGGGTTACAGTCAGTTAATCCTCCTTCTAATTAAACTTCCTGCAGATTTTACAACAAAAGAGAAAATGACTGACATTTGTAAGTCTCATGGGTAAGTGAGAATTTTCCTAAAAGCTCAGGTTAAGATTAGGGTCATTTTAGTTAATAACTTTGTAGTTAAGAGCCTGAATTCATATGCTGTATCATTTGGGATTTTTTTTTTTCTCTACATAAAAGTGTCTTTTTGTTTTCAGTGATAATAAAGATCTTGTCTTAAATTTTGAGCATATTTTGTTTTGTGTGTAGAAGATACTGGCCCTTGCTACTTCCTTCCTTACCCTTCTGCTTAGTTGTTAGCCCCAGTTTCAGGCATGTGGACGGTAGTTAATTAACTACCAGACTGCATCATATGAGTTATAGTTGATATAGGGTTTCTGAGAAAGGAGAAGTCAAATTGAGATCTGATCAAATGAAATAGAATTACTGGCGAAGGACTCAGGGAAGAGGTAGGACTTGGAGGTAAGCCCTAAGACTGTGTAGGATTTGTATTTTTAAAGGAACTAGGAGTTCCCATTGTGGCTCAGTGGGTTAAGGACATTGTCTCTGTGATGATGAGGGTTCGATCCCTGGCCTAGCTCAGTGGGTTAAGGATCTGGCGTTGCCGCAAGCTGCAGCATGGATCGCAGATGCGGCTCAGGTCTGGTGTTGCCTTGGCTGTGGGGTAGGCCAGCAGCTGCAGCTCCGATTCAGCCCCTAGCCTAGCCTGGGAACTTCCATATCCTGAAGGTGCAACGGTAAAAAGGAAAATGAAAAGGAACCAGGGGAGGGCAGGTTAGATGAGAGTAAGATCAAGGTCATGAAAGACTGGCATTGCTTTTTATCTGTACCACATATTAGACAGTTATTTATTGCCTGAAGATGTTATCTTATGGCTTCAGCTGGATCATAGTTTTTTGGAGGTAGGGACATGTGTCTTCCTTTTCCCTCATGATGTGGGAGGGCACTTGATTCATAAAGTGGTAAGCACTTGATCCATATTGGTTCATTGATAATGAGGGATGAGATGGGCCAGATGGTGAGTGATAAGATCGTTTCGGACCTTGAAAGGTAGTTAAAAGAATTTAGTTATTGGCAGAGACCCTTTTAGACTTTTTGGTCCAAAAATGACATAATAAAAATGGAGGTTTCTAGAGATCATTTCTGGTTTTATACACCAGAAGGATTGGAGACAGGAAAGGAAGGCCACCGAGATGATTAGCAGGGCAGCAGAAGGAGCACATCCAAGAGGAATTTCAAAGGAAAAGGCTGTGGAACCCATTGATAAGGGGCATAGCAATGAAGGAAGGGAAAGAGTCAAGGACAGCTTCCAAAGTTTGCCTGTTTAGAGAAGAAATATGCTAGTTTTGCATTGAATCTTAAAACGTATAAAGTGTATAAGCTTACATGTCTCAAATTGGTGCTTGACCTCAAAGATCAGTATTTATCCCCAACTTTAATTTTTTTTTCTTAAAGTCGCTAGATCAGGCTTATCTATTAGAACTTTCTGAGTCAGTGGAAATGTTCTATTGCACCACCGAATATGGGATCCACTATCCACATGTGGCCATTGAGTACTTGAAATATGGTTTGGCCAAGTAAAGAACTGATTTTTAAATCTTGTTTACTTTTAATTAATTTAAATGCAAATGGCCACATGTGACTAATAACTGTAGCATCAGATAGCACAGCTCTAGATAAACTTCCTGCCTTTTATTCCTTTCTTCATCTTTGGTCTCTTTAAAGTTTCTGGCCTGGATATCTTATTCTCTGCTTGGAGCTGGGGAGAAGAAGAGAGGCCTTCACCAACATTGTGTATCTGAATGATATGAGCCTGATGGAAGGGGACAGTGGTATGTAAATCCCAATCAGGTACTCTTGGTTAGGGTATTTTAGAAGTTACCACAGACTTTTCAATAAAGAAATTTGATAAACATTGCAGTCATCCAGTCTATTTAGCTGTCAGTTTTGTGGAGTTTTTTTTCTTTTTTTTTTTTATCTGTTTATTTAATTTGTACTGCTTGGTATATCATGAGACTACAGACAACTTTTCTTTTTAATAAGTGCCTACTGTGTAAGCCGTTATGCTCGCTAGATGCTTTACCATATGCTATTTAAATGAGATAACGAACCTCACAGTAACCATCCTATAGGATGGTTACTATTATTTCTGTCTCACAGAAGTTATAATTGAGGCCCAGAAAAAAGGACAATTAGTTTTCCCACAGTCATACAACTAGTTAATGTTAAAGTTGGTGTTCGGACCAGGTCTGACTATCTCTAAAGCTTGTACTCAGGGTTTTTTCTCTGCATCATGTTGCCTAACACAGCCCAAAGTTAGAGATCATTAAGAAGAACTTAGAAGTAGTAGTCAGATTTTCCGAAGCCTTTTTGACAGGTACTTAGATCTTTTTTTTTTTTAAATAATTTTCATCAATGCCATGCAGATAAAATGGCAGTCTGGTGACTAGGACTTTGCCATACTGATAGCTGAGGTCTGAGAGGTCGTCCTGCACTGAGAGAGGAAGCCTTGCTCTGTTTCGTAGTGGTACTATATTCATCTCGGTGCAGAGATGCCAACAGCATGACAAAGGGATCCTTCGTCTAGCAGTGTGACCTCTGCCCTTTTCAGCCATGTAGCTGTGGGAGAAGGAAAGTTAGAACAGAGTACAGGAGGAGTTCCCATCGTGGCTCAGTGGTTAACGAATCCGACTAGGAACCATGAGGTTGCGGGTTCGATCCCTGGCCTCGTTCAGTGGGTTAACGATCTGGCGTTGCTGTGAATTGTGGTGTAGGTTGCAGACGTGGCTCGGATCTGGCGTTGCTGTGGCTGTGGTGTAGGCCAGCGGCTACAGCTCTGATTCGACCCCTAGCCTGGGAACCTCTACATGCCGCGAATGCAGCCCTAGAAAAGGCAAAAAGACAAAAATTAAAAAAAAAAATTTTTTTAATTAAAAAAAATTTTTTTAAAAATTAAAAAAAAAAGAAAGAACAGGGTGAAGGAGCCAGTTGACTGGCAGGGGTTAGTAGCTTCAGATGTCACAGCTATAGCAATAATAACCGAATCATCTATGTTTCAGAAATGAAACGAGAAGGTCTGTTTTATAGAACTAGAGCTATAGACATGTATAGATTTTTGAAAAATAAATATATTACTTTTACATTTTCAGAAAAGATATGTGATTTATGCTTCTAGAGTTATAGCATGATGCTAGTGATAGAAAAAATTGAAAATCTAGAAAGAATGAAGAAAATGGCACCTAAAATTCTTCCCTTGCAAATAAAAGTATTCTTAATATTGTGTTACTATAATAACAGCTGTTCTTATCCTTGGTATATTAAATGGGGTCTCTTCTCGACATTTCTGTCTCCTTGTAACTCACATTAATCACTCGTCAAGGTGTGGTGATTTTACTTGAACTGCCCCTTTATCATTATAAACTGTTCATTTTTGTCTCATAATATTTTTGACTTGAAGAATGTTTTGTTTGATATAGGTATGGCTACATCCACTTCCTTTTGGCTGCCATTTGTTTGGAATATCATTTTCTTTTTTTTCTTTTGTCTTTTTAGGGCCACACCCATGGCATATGGAGGTTCCCAGGCTAGGGGTCAAATTGGAGCTGTAGCTGCCAGCCTACACCACAGCCACAGCAACGCAGGATCCGAGCCGCATCTGCCACCTATGCCACAGCTCATGGCAATGCCGGGTTCTTAACCCACCGATTGAGGCTGGGGATCGAACCCACAACCTCATGGTTCCTAGTTGGATTCGTTTCCGCTGTGCCACGAGGGGAACTCCTCTTTTTTAGAATTTTAATCTTTTTTGTAAAGTATTTCTCTGTCCATTAATTTTATTCCTGAGTTCATTGAATTGCCTTTCTGAGTTTCCTTATAACTCTGACTTTCTTCGATAGCTATTTTAAATTCTCTATCAGTTATATAGCAGTATTCTGTGGCTTTAAGTTCGGTTTCCGGAGAATTGTCTCTTTCCTTTTGTGGTACAGTGTTACTGTGGTTCTTCACAGTGCTTCCTGAGTTGCTCTTTGCACATTTAAAGCAGCAAACACCTTTCTGCTTGATTCTAACGATTCAACAGGTTAGAAATTAGAGGCCTTTTGTTTTACAGTAGGTGGCTTCTTTTACCTCAGCTGCCTCTGGTTAGATAGGAGAGTCTGCTCTGTCCACTCTCTACCATCTCTGTCTGCCAGGATTGTACAGGCACCTCTGCCGTGTTCAGTGTTGTTAAGATTCTTGGGCTTTACTTTGGGTGGGGAGGTGGAGGCCTGGAGTCATGGGCTTCTCAGTGGCTGGAGGTAGCCACAGGTACCGCTGTGACTGGGAGCCTAGAGTCACCTCCATCGCCTCCCCTGCTACTGCCAGGTTCTCGGGCTGGAGGGCTGGGACGGCAGGTACTGCCCCCACTGCTCCCTTGGTTCTTTGTTTCCTTTCTACCAGCTTTAGATGTACTGATGTGTGGAAAACTCCCCAGTGTGCTGGTGTGTTGGACACAGGCACCTTGGTTGCACTGTGGATGTTTTACTGGTTGTAGGATGAAGGGGAGAAACAAGGGCAGCTTTCCACTCCGTCCTGTTGCCAACTCCTAGAATGGTGGGCTTTTTTTTTTTTTTTTTTGGTCTTTTTGCGTTTTCTAGGGCCACACCCATGGCATATGGAGATTCCCAGGCTAGGGGTCTAACAGGAGCTGTAGCCACCGGCCTTCGCCACAGCCACAGCAATGCAGGATCCGAGCTGCGTCTGCAACCTACACCACAGCTCACGGCAACGCTGGATCCTTAACCCACTGAGCAAGGCTTGTCTCTGTAGGGGAACTTCCATATGCCGAGGAGGGCAGCCAAAAAAAAAAGTTTGAAAAAAGAGAAAGAAAGGCAGGTTCCTTCCTGACACCCTTCCCCCATGTTTTTACTCATGTGAGCCACATACACGTCACAGGCTCACTAAGCTTGTTTCATCTTTTTTTTTTTCAGTGCCACACATGTGCCATATGGAGGTTCCCAGGCTAGGGGCCGAGCTGGAGCTACAGCTTCTGTCCTACGCCACACACACAGCAACATCAAATCCAAGCCGCGTCTGCAACCCACACCACAGCTCACAGCAACGCCGGATCCTTACCCCACTGAGTGAGACCAGGGATCGAACCCACAGTCTCATGGTTCCTAGTCAGATTCATTTCCACTGTGCCACGACTGGAACTCCAAGCTTGTCTCATCTTTTAGCTCTCTGTCACTTCCTTGTAGAGCCCTTCTCTGATCTCAAAAGAAAGAAGGAAGAGAGGGAGGGAGGGAGGGAAGAAGGGAAGAAGGAAAAAGCCATACTTGTCACTTCCAATCTCTTAATGGCTTCTTGATCTTTTCCTGTATAGCAAGCACTTAGCGTGGTTTATAAGCATAGATTTATTTATGCATTGTCTCTGGTCTGTCTCCTTTGCTAGGCTGTGAGCTCCACGAGAGTGCAGGGGGTCATCGTGTCTGTTTTGTTCCTCATTCATATTTAGTGCCTAGCATGGAGTGTGCCCTGTGGGTAATTACTTACTGCGTGAGCAAATGAAAGAATATTGAAGCTCGGTTTATGGCTTCTCCTTCGTATCATGAACTTATTTATTCAACACATATTCAGAAAACAACTTTGTGTTAGGGTGGTGAGATTATGTTCTTTAATATTTTTATATTTTTATATTTTGGTATTAAACATTTTCATAAATGGCTTTGACCATCTTCTGTGTGCAGGCAGAGTGTTAAGGGCAGTCAGACCCAACGCTGTTTCTGTGTGTTCGGGTAGGTTGGATCCCAGAGACTGTGGAGGAATGGAAGCTTCTCCTGCACCTGGTACAGAACAAGAGCACAAAGCCAGCCCCACAGAAGCCACCCAACGGGAACTTCAGCGATGGGCCTTCTCCTATCAATGTGGAGAATGTGGCACTCCTGTTAGCTAAGGCCATGGGCCCAGATCGAGCCTGGTCATTGCTAGAAGAATGTGGTTTGACCCTCGAGCTGTCAGAGAGGTTTACCAGAACCTGCGATATCCTGAGGATTGCTGAGAAAAGGCAGAGGTAATGCCTGTCATATCTTTGTCATGCACTGTCCATAGGCCCTTGAGGAATGAAGAATCCCATAGATTTTCAGAGGTGGGTGGGATTACGGACATCACATAGTTTCCATCCCTCACTAACAGGTGAGGGGACGGAGACTCATCTGTTGCCTAAAGGAAGAGGCTAATGTATTTTGCTCACAGTCATGACCAAGACACTACTTAGGTTAATGTGAGTACCCAAATCCGATGTGTACTCAGTTCTTTAAGAATAGGAGGTCCTAGAGTTCCCGTTGTGGCTCAGCGGGTTAAGAACATAACTAGTATCCATGAGGATGCGGTTCAATCCCTGGCCTCCCTCAGTGTGTTAAGGATCTGGCGTTGCCACAGCTGCTGCATACCTTGCAGATGCGGCTCAGATCCTGCGTTGCTGTGGCTGTGGCATAGGCTGGCAGTTGCAGCTCTGATTCATCTCCTGGCCTGGAAAGTTACATATGCCGCAGGTGCAGACCTAAAAAGGAAAAAAAAGTGTGTGTGTGTATATAATATATATGTGTGTGTGCATATATATATATTAATGCATATATATGTAATTGCTACCATGTACATAATCATCTCAGTCAGGTTTTTTTTTTTTAATTGTAAAATACAGATAACATAAAATTTACTGTCAGCCATTTTTAAGTGCTTGGTTCAGTAGGGTTAAAAATAGTCATATCATTGTGCAGTCAATTTCCAGAACTTTTTCATCTTACAAAACTGAAACTGCCCTCACTAAACAGTAACTCCTCCTTTCCTCCTCTACCCAGCCCTTGACAGCCACCATTCTACTTTCTGTGTCTGATTTTGACTGTTCTAAGTACCTCATATAAGTGGGCTCATACAGTGTTGTCTTTTTGTGACTGGCTTATTTCACTTAGCATAATGTCCTTAAGTTTCATCATGTTACAGCACATGTCAGTTTCCTTCCTTTTAAAGGCTGCATAGTATTCCACTGTGTGTATGTATAACTGGAGTTCCCTGGTGGCTCAGTGGTTAAGGATCTGACATTGTCACTACTGTGGCACACGTTTGATTCCCTGATCTGAGAACTTCCACATGCCATAGGTAGAGCAAAAAAAAAAAAATCCTTTATATCTATAACCACATTTTGTTTATCCACTCATCTGTCTGTAGACACTTGGGTTGCCTCCACCTCTCAGCTACTGTGAGTAATGCCGCCATGAACATGAGTGTACAAGTATCTCTTTGAGACCCTGCTTTCAGTTCTTTGGGGTATAGGCCCAGTAGTGGAATCGCTGGATCAGTGGTGGTTCTATTTTTAATTTTTCGAGGAACCTAGCGCCTGTGCCATTTTCCGTTCCCATCACCAGTGCACAGGAATTCCAGTTACTCCACATCCTCACCACCACTAGTTTTTTTCCGTTTTGTTTGTTTATGGCAGCTATCCCAATGGGTGCGAGGTGATACCTCATTGTGGTTTTTATTTGCATTTCCCTAACAGTTAGTGATGTTGAACACCTTTTCCAGTGCTAGTTGGCCATTTGAATGTCATGTTTGGAAAAACACCTGTTCAAGACTTTTGCCCATTTTAAAAACTGTATTTTTGTTGTTGTTGCCATTATGAGTTCTTTATATATTTTGGATATTAACCTCTCAGATATATGATCTGCAAATACCTTCTCTTATTTGATAGGACAGGGTGTTATTTTCATAAAGTGCCTTTTCACTCAGTTGTTTTTTGTTTTGTTTTGTTTTTGCTTTTTTTTTTTACCTCTTTGGCTGTCCAGTGGCATAGGGAGTTCCCAGGCCAGGGATCAGACCTGAGTGGCAGTTTTGACCTACACCGTAGCTGCAGATAGTGCCAGATCCTTTAACCCACTGTGCCAGGCTGGGGATCAAACCTGCGTCCTTCGTCCTGGCTCTGCAGAGATGTTGCCGATCTGAACTCTTCACTCTGTTGATTGTGTCTTTTGATGCACAGAGTCAGTCAGCTTTTTGAATCCTCTGCTTCTTTGTAGGTTTTTAAGTTTTGTGAAAAGAGTGAGCAGTAACAACTAAATGTGCTTTTTTTCTTTGGTATTCCAGAGCCTTGATACAAAGCATGCTTGAAAAATGTGATCGGTTTCTCTGGTCTCAGCAGGCGTAGCTGAAGAAGATTCAGCAGGGTGTCAGGACATTTTCAGGAAAGTGGAGTCATGCTCCTGAACCTTCTGAATGCATTTGTTATTGAAAAAAAGGCCCCACCTGAGATCCCTGCCACCTTATTGGAGCACTTTTGTCCATGTCTTATAACGTCTGCATTTGTGGCTTTACCTGTGACCTCAGTGCTTTTTGACTAAAGTTGGATTTTAAAAGGAATTGGTCCTTGTTTGCTGAAACGAGGTGCTCTGGAAGGAGAAAGAATGTGAATGTTCCCGGCTGTCCAGTCCTTATTTTTTATTTTTTTTGGCCATACCTGCAGCATGTGGAAATTCCTGGGCCAGTGATTGAACCCATGCCACAGCAGTGAAGACACTGGATCCTTAACCCACTAAGCCACAAGGGAACTCCGTCCAATCCTTATTCTGAATGACAGTGTTATTTGTTCCTTACTGGTGAACTGGGAGTATTCTTTTCCTGTTAGGACTGCTGTATAGGGAGCAGAAATTTCTCATCCTGGTCACATGAAGACACACAATGTAGCTGACAGAAATTGAATTCCTTTTTTCATCTTGTATGGAACAGTTGAGAAATTACCAAAATAAGACCTGGTATAATGGAATTAACATGTAAAATAAGTGAAATACTGAAGATTCAAATTAGATACTTAAATGACCCCATTTTTTTTTGTCTTTTTGCCTCTTATGTAGAGCTGTACCCGCGGCATATGGAGGTTCCCAGGCTAGGGGTCTAACAGGAGCTGTAGCTGCCGGCCTGTGCCACAGCCACAGCAACGCAGGATCCGAGCCACATCTGTAACCTACACCACAGCTCACGGCAACACCAGATCCTTAACCCACTGAGCAAGGCCAGGGATCGAACCCGCAAACTCATGGTTCTTAGTCGGATTTGTTAACCCTTGAGCCACAAAGGGAACTCCAAATGGCCCCATATTTAAATTGAGCTACATTACAATATATTTTTTCCAGCATTTGACATTTTCTAATCTCAACATATATATATATATACATCTTACTCATTACTGGAAATGCTTTACTCCAGTCTTTACTCAACAGAGTAGCCCAAAGTTATCATGTACTTTAAAAAAAAATTTTTTTAAAGCCATTAATAGGGGTTTCCACTGTGGCACAATATGATCCGTGGCAGCTCTGCATCACCAGGACGTAGGGTTGATCCCTGGCCTGGCACAGGGGGTTAAAGGATCCAGCATTGCCACAGTTGTGGTGTAGGTCACACCTGAAGCTTGGATCTGATCCCTGGCCTTATCACCATATGCCTCAGGGCAGCCCCCCCAAAAAAGAAAAAAAAGCCATAATAAAGGAGACCGAGTACTGATAAAGGCTACAGCAAGTGCTTATATTATTGAAGTTCTAGATTGACATTTTCAGGTTCTTGTATATTTATAGAGCATGCTATATTAGTAATAAATGTAAAGCCTGGAGTAATAAATATCCACCTGGAGACAGGAGATCAGATTCCCCAGGTCAAGGGCTCAGTCTCACAAGGCTGCGCCCACTTCAGACGCCCATCGCGGGTCCAGGCTGTTCACTGTACAGAGATACCTCTTTTTATTGCACTTTGATTTATTGTGTTTCACAGATGCTGTTCTTTACAAATTGAAGGTTTGTGGCAACCCTGCGATGAGTAATTCTGTTAGCACAGTTTTTCCAACGGCATTTCCTCACTTTGTGTCTCTGTCACGTTTTCATAATTCTTCAGATTTTTTCACTAGTATTATATTTCGGTGATCTGTGATCAGTGATACGTGGTTACTGTTGTAATGGTTTGGTGGCATCACTGCACCCATATGAGACAGCGAACTTAATAGAGGTTGTGTGTGTTCTGACTGCTCCACCTACTGGTCATTCCCTATCCCTCTCCTTGGGGCTCCCCGTTCCCTGAGGCAAAACAGTATTGCAGTTAGGCTAATCAGCAACCCTGTAATGGCCTCTAAGTGTTCAAGTGAAAGGGTGAGTTTCACATCTCTCCTGTGCAAGCTGAGGGGGCCCAGAAGCTGGGCCTCTTGCATCAAACAGTTAGCCCAGTTGGTAATGTAAAGGCAGAGAACTTGAAGGCAATTAAAAGTGCTGTTCCACTGAACACGTGAATGGCAAGGAAGTGAAACAGTCTTATCGCTGATGTGGAGAAAGTTTTGGTGGCCTGGATAGAAGATCGGACCAGCCACAAGCTTCTCTTAAGCCAAAGCCTAATGCAGAACAAAGCCTTTGTTTCTGTGGTGGCTGAGAGAGATGAGGAAGCTGCAGGGAAAAAGTTAGATGCTAACAGAGGCTGGTTCAGGACTAAGGAAAGAAGCCATTTCCATGACATGGAGTACAAGGTGAAGCAGCAGTACAAGATCCAGAAGGTCTAGCGCAGGTAACTAATGAAGGTGGCTACACTATATGTATTTTCAGTGTAGACAGAACAGCCTCATGTTGGACAAGGATGCCATCTAGGGCTTTCATAGTTCGGAGAAATCAATGCTGGTCTCAAAGCTTCAAAAGGACCGGTTACCTCTCTTGTTAGGGGCTACTGCAGATGGTGACTTTTAAGTTGGAGCCAATGCTTATTTACCATGGTGAAAATCCTAGGGCCCTTAAGAATTATGCTACGTCAACTCCACCTGTGCTCTGTAAATAGAACAACAAACCCAGATGACAGCACAGATGTTTACAGCATCCTTTCATGAATATTTTAAGCTCATTGTTGAGACCCATTGCTCAAAAAAAAAAAGATTCCTTTCAAAATATTACTGCTCATTGACAATGCACCTGGTCACCCAAGAGTTCTGATGGAGACGTATGAGGTTCATGTTGTTTTCATGCTGCTAACACAACATGCATTCAGTAACCCATGAGTCAAGGAGTCATTTCAGCTTTCAAGTATTATTACTTAAGAAATACATTTTGTAAGGCTATAGCTGCCATAGATAATGATTCCTCTGATGGATTTGGGCAATGTAAATTCAAAACATTTTGGAAAAGATTCACCATTCTAGATGCCATTAAGAATATTCAGGGGGGAGTTCCCGTCGTGGCGCAGTGGTTAATGAATCCGACTAGGAACCATGAGGTTGCGGGTTCGATCCCTGCCCTTGCTCAGTGGGTTAACGGTCCGGCGTTGCCGTGAGCTGTGGTGTAGGTTGCAGACGCGGCTCGGATCCTGCGTTGCTGTGGCTGCAGCGCAGGCCAGTGGCCACAGCTCCGATTAGACCCCTAGCCTGGGAACCTCCACATGCCGCGGGTGCGG